>VXBR01006235.1:249815-322031 GCA_013400215.1 Cisticola juncidis | reverse complement strand
CTCTCTTTCTCTCTTTTTTTTTCCCGAATTATCACTGAGTTTATCAGGATTGAAGTAAAACTTGGATTTAGGGAGAAGTTCTCAGGAAGTGTTTAGGTTCAGGTGATGACAGTGAACAATGAGCTGACATTTCAATTTGCACATCAGGCTCAAAGGCTGAACTGTGGATTGATGTCAAATAAGTTGCTTCTTGTAATAAAAAATATAACAACATCTATTCTTTACAGAGCAGTGTATATGATAAATTTACAGTGTATATGTCGGTGAAGTATGTTTTTCTCAGTGAATGAAGATTACAACATTCAACATAGATGGCTGTAATTAGAATGATACTCTGCAATATTTGTCTGTCTTTTTTTTTATCTGTTGTCTTTGCTGAAGAGTTGATTTTGAGGAATTTGTGGCATAACCACAGAACCATACTGGCCATGCCCTCTGCTGTGTCTAGCCCAGACTAGCTGCTCAGTACTAGGTTGTCTGTTTTCGTGTGTGTGGCTGTGTCATTCTCTGCAGTTGGGTAAATACCAAATCATGGGGACTTACTACTTCTGGAGAAACAAGCAGCAGAAACTTGGAACAGTCAGTACTTCCTATTCCTACCCTTCTGGTCTCAGTGTTTTATAGCAAAGTGCTGAAGCAGCGCCAAGTAATGACACATGGTATCAGTGGCTATCTGTGGTGTCTCAAACAAGTGTGTAGGGAGGAGTACATATTGCTAGGCTAAGCGATCCCATAGGCCAGGGTTTGAAGGAATAGAAAAATATTTGGATACCATTTTGTACTGCAGATTTCAGTGTATAGGGTGAGTGAAATGAGAGAGAAGGGTAGAAAAACCTTTTCTTATTGGAAACTGATACAAATGACTAAATCTTGTCTAAAAGCATTTTGAATAGTTCATTATTTTGTGTTGTGGTGTTTTAAATTTTTTCTTATACTGTTATATAGGTTTCAGTCATGATTTTATTCACTGTTATCTAACATTGTACAAAATTTCTACTGTGCAAGCACCTATCTAAACCACATGTAAATATCACAGAGCAATAAGTCATTAGACATCAGTCTTCACAAAAAAAAAGTTTAATATCTTCATTTTAAACTCAGTGTGCCCAATGTTCCATAGAAGGCAAGACTGTGAAACAGCATCGGGGGAGCCCGAGTCTTTGACAAAGTTCTTCATTTATGCTCATTGAACAACAGTACGTTTTTAGTAAAAATTAAACACTGCATCACATGAAAAATGGATTGCATGTGATTGGGCTAGAGGAATGGGCTTTATCTTTCTAGCAATAGCATGAATACTAGCCATTTCACCTGAACCATTGCTGATACCTTCTTGTAATCATATCAGGTCCCATACGTTGCCAAAGCCTTTCAGAGGCAATTGATGGCAGTATTGTTTTGTGTCTGTTTGGTTGTGTGATGTCAGGCTGTCCCAGAGGACATGAAAGATCTGGCCAACAGATGTTTCACAAAGTATGAGCCTGGTATTTAGTGATAGCTTCACGTCTTTCATGTGGACTTTGGAGAATTCCAGCCTACATGCACCAGAAGGCTGATCATAAGGCAACCTTTCATCAGCAGTCTATCCATGTAGCACATGATCTACAAGGCAGAGCTTGCTTCACCTCTGGTGGATGAAATCTGACAGCACATTTGCTTGACACAGCTCTTAGTTCTGTACCATCTAAATATCGGTGTTTTTGTTTTCTTGATGTAAATATGATGTGAGCCAAATGCAAAATGTCTAAACTTGCCAAGGTGTCAGACAGCTGAAGAAATTAAATATGATGAGTTTTTATACAATTCTTTACCCTCAGCAATGACCACTGAATAAATTACTGTTTTCCTACACTGAATAAACATATAGACACATCTTATTCTCATCAAGAGAAATATAAATATTGATGATTACATGGCACACTGAGTAAATATTTTAAAAACTTCATTTTTAATTCAAATCACTTTAATCATACTTTTTCAAAAAGAAAGCCACTTTATTAGTTGCAACCAAGTCATCAAGAAATCCATCACTGCTTTGTTCATCAAAGGAGATAACACAGTTGCCTTGAGACAGTGTTGTTCTTTTTCTGAGCTTGATTATGTAGATTTTTTAAATTCAAATCCTTTTGATTGCTTTTAAAATTTTTGTTCAGGTGTTTCCATTTTTTTTAAATATATACACACTCAGACACATAGCCATTCCTAATTTTTTGCTTGCCTTCCACAACAGGTAGGTAGCAGTTTTATTTTTCTTCTCATTTTTCCTTTTCTAAGGGGTCAGAAGAATAAGAACTAGCTCGTGTGGGCTGACTCTTAATAAGTAAACAGTAATTAGAAAAAGAATTTCCTTGTGTCTCCCATCTTTAATTTTCTTATCACATATCCAAACTAGACCCATGTGATGTGTTTTGTTTTCTTTTCTGATAATTCTTCATAATGTGGTTTGTCTCAGACTGAGAGCTTATGATTGTGAGCTTGTGACAGTGATTGCTGTTTTCTGGCTAGTGCCAGGAAATAAGTGTAGCCCACAGATTAGAAGGTCCCCATAACATTTCTTGTATCTTGACTCTCTTATGTAAGTCTAGCTCCTGTAATTGCTTATAAATGTTAGGTCAGCATCCAGCTTTTCTGTGTTGCATGCTGCAAAGAATTTGATCCTTTTTTCATCTAGTGTCATGTAAAGATACAATGTTGTAGAAAAGCAAAAAAATTCGTTGAAAATTTAATTAGATTCATATTCTTCTTTTAAAAAGGAGGAAAAACCTCTCTCCTAAGCAATATATTGGATATCAATCATTTTTCCATGAGTATTTATCAATAATCTCTTGATAAGTTCCTGTTGCTTCAGCTGCTGTAGTAGTGGATTGCATGCCATTCATAGTCTGTGGCAGCTGCAGATGCATGAAGCTTCTACCTTTTTCAGCAGTGCTCCTTATCTCATTTTCTAGTTGTCTCAAATATTCTGGGCTTAGAACAAGATAGTTGCAGTCAGTACCTGCAAAAATAAACACAACTATAGCTCCTAAAGGCTGTCACTAACACTCCAGCTTCACAGCTCATGCAGGATAGGCTCTAGTTGCTTTCTGGCCTTTCACCATGAGATCTCAGTTCTTCCTACCTACTGAAATGCTGTTAATTTTTAAAGAAAACCTATCTTCCTCACTTACCTCTATCCAGTTCTTGGTTAAATAGTCAGATTCAAATAAATGTTTCCCAAAGGAAAGCCTACTAGTGATGCATGGCACTACAGATATAATTTGGAAGCTATATGCAGCAAATGGTGTAGTATTTTTCTAAATTACATTTAGCTTCTATGACATACCAAAGGATAGTGATATCATTAATTGTAATTCCTAGTCTTATATCTCTAAAGACAAAGTCAAGCATCAGAATTGAATAAGCATGACAAGCAATGGAAAAATGTATGTAAGTGGAAAAAAAAAGCTTTAGTTCTTTGAAGTTTCTACTCACTACTGTGGCCTCAAAGGAAAATTGTTCTAAGCCAAAAGCATCATTATAAATGGAAGCAATAATACAATCATAAGTTCTTCTCAATGACTACACCTTCATCTGGAGTCTCTTGAAAGTCGATCTAAGGATCTCTAATTATTGAATATATCTTCCCTAAGTTCTTAAATTTTTGTGTAATGTTGAAACTGATGTTTTGGTATATATATAGATTATGTTTAAAATACATAGGTAAATGTCTAATATTTACCATGTTCACAGACATTTATTTCCTTTAAAAAACATTTTTTAGTAGTCCCTATTTACAAAATTCAGAAGCTAACCTATTTGATTTGTCTTAGAGAAACCATTGATTCAGTGAATATAGTTACTGAGATAAAGTGCAGTTCTTATGGAGGAACCAAAGAGGAACATGAGATGTTAGCTTCTGTGTTTCTCTGTACTTAAATCTCTCATTGCATGTCTCATTGCCTGGAGCTTGAAATCCTTTGGTTTTAGAAGAAAGCAGATGTTATCCAACTGCAGCACAGCCCAACTCTCCTGAACAGATTCAAGTCCAAGGGAACAAATAGGACACACCCAAGGGGGTTGAACAAGCTGCCTGATGTCATTTTGAGGTTACTCTATAATCTTTGAAAGATCACAGCAACTAAGTAGGTTACTTGTAGCTGGAAATGGGTAGACATCGCACCTGTCTTCAGAAAATTGAAGAAGATACAGGGAACTAAAAGCTGTCAACACTTTTTGAGAATGCTTGGAGTAAATACATTCAGAAGACATTTCTAAACTTGTGAAAGGTGATTGTGAGAATCTAACATGGCTTTACCGAGGACTCATCACCTTGATTGTTTTCTGTCACAAGGTGCAGGCACTATGAATAAGAGGAGTGTAATGCATTTTACATGCCTTTATTTTAGCAAGGCTGTTGACTGTCTCCCAGAATCTTATTCCCAAAATTTATTAAGATATGGGCTGGAAAAGTAGACAGTAAGGTCACCAGCCAATTGACTGCACTACCAGACTCGAATAATTGTGGTTTGTGGTGCAAAAATACACAGCCATAATTGCTGGTGGGCAGTAATTAATGGAACCCATCATGGATGGTAGGTGGACCAAAATAGTAAAAATATTTAATTAGCTATGTCTGTGATAGAACAGAATGCCATCTCAAGTGTGCAGATGCCACTGTATTGAGAGCAGTGGTTGGCATGCTGGAGGATCAGGGTGTTCTTTGGAGCAGCCTGCACAGGCTAGATAGACAGGCTGACCAGAGCTTCATAATGTTCACCAAGAGCGAGTACAAATCCAGTATATGAGCAATACTGTTGGCCAGGGTCTGACTGTAAGAAGCAGTCCCGCAGAAAAGGATGTGCAGCCATAATGGACTTTTCATGCAATGCTTTCATTTTTAAAAGTGTAAACAAAAAACCCAAAACACCTCATATGCTATAATATAGTCTTAATTTAGCTAATAACTATTTAAGTTTATGTCTAGTTTGTCCCAGAATAGAGTGTGCTAAGGAATCCTAAATGCTAAATACTGTCTTACTACTCACTTTAGTATTTTTTGGCATGAAAAATACTTTAAAACTTTTTTTTTTTTAATATTGATATAGGAGTAGCTACTGATCATTTTATAAATGAGGAAAACACCCCAAAGAATTAGCTTCTTTCCAAAGAGTATCATTACATGTCCCAAAAGATTTAAGTTGTTGAGAATAGAGGTATGAATGAACAAATTTCAACTTGCAGATTCACTTGTGGATAATTTATTTCAAATAGAAGAGACAGTGCTAGAAACATATAAGGAAGACAGTATAAGGGAACCTGAGAGATGATTTAGACATACCTCTTTAGATTTAAGGATTTTGTAGTGCAATTATAGGTTTGTAAATATAAATTTTAAAAAATCTATGTTTATAGGTTAGCCCTTCTTTGCTCTTTAGCTTCCAAATCCTTTTTTTGTTCTTGTTTCTGAAATAGTGACTTTTAAGCAAAAAGAAAAAGTTGTCTTGAACTTGAATCTACTCTTTCATGACCTGAACTTTGAAACATGTTAAAGGTTAAATGACTATAAAACTTGTGACTAGTCTATTTTTTATTACCATGTCCTTCTGCATAACTTCTCTTCTTTAGATAAAACTGCAAGCTGAAGCACAGCTTTCTTTTCTATTGTGTTTTAGTATTCATTATCTAAGCTGGGTAGAACATTTTGGGTTATGTTCCTTCAAAATTCCTTGAATGCACAGTATTTAAGAGGTAGGGTTCAGGGGTTCCTTGGCTGTTTTGGTTTTTTAAGTTTTTACCTCATTGGTGCTTGAAAGTTTTGTTTCCTTGTTTTCATGGAAGTAGAACTTGGGAAAAAGTTTATAGAGACATAGCAGCAAAAATCTGTGTCATGTGCCAGAGTCAGAGAGGGGAAATCCTGAAGATTCTTGTCATTTTAATGGGGAAAAACTGTATCTGGGGTCTTGGACCCATTTTGTAAGGTGACTTGAAGGTTCCAGGAGCTTGATGTTTGTTGAGATGGGTGGGGGTTTACGTCTCAAAAGATTTTTCAAGCATACGTTTTTGATACTTACTTGAGTCATGTCTAACCTCTGAAGTTGAGGTTACCATTACCCATCTGTATTTCTTATTCCTGTATTCAAAGAAAGGACAAAGAGCTTCCTTTGAATGCTGTCAGCCATAAGACAAAAATGGATTTTTAGAAAAGTTTAGGCCGTGTAGGTTATGAATGACTGACATGAACTACAATAAGATTCTGGCTTTTGGAGAGTTAATTATGTATGAAGACATTCAACCCTTTATTTGAAAGAAAACTTCTGTGGTCCTTGAAGTTTTCATTGTTCATTTATTTTTCCACAATAAATTCTTCTCATTTTATTTGCATTTGAGTAGAGCAAACACATTGGTACATTTAATAAATGTAAATATATACATATGTATGTATATGCATTAGAATTTTAGAGAACTGCTAGTTTTCTAAGCTCATTAAAAAGTTAGGAAAAATTACATTTGGAGAAGCCATTCTAGAATAAACTTTAATGTTTTTGTTAACAGAATGTTATTTTTCCAGTAATCATGAATATATCCTTCTTAGAAATGGACAACTCTCTTTGTCCTCTCCTTTTCCTATAAGAATGTATTCTAATAATTAACCAGTAAGTCTATAAAATCTCTTGAGGTCAATTAATCTTTGCAGTTTTTCTCTGGAATTCATGTGATACTCACTACTTTTTTTGGCTTGGAACTGTTTGGTTTTAGCAGTTATAAGAGTGCAGCTGTACCCAGATTCCTTTTCTTATATATATACATTGTCTTATATAAAGACAGGGTTGAAAATGAAGCATTGCCAAAGGTTAAAATAACCTTTATTAGACTGCTAACCTATTTTATCTTCAGGACATAAAATATGTGAAAAATACTGGAAGACAAACTCAGACAAAAGGACTATTTTTTCTACTACTTGAAGTCCATATATATTTTCAGTAAAATGTTTATGCTTCAAGGTATCTAATTAAAAAGATTTTACAATTTTTTAAATAATATGGTTAAATGAATTTACATATAGATTTGAAATGGCAGAGTTTAGACTGAATTTTTGTAGTACTATAAGTGGAATAATATTGCAGCTAACAGAATATTCAGTTGAGGATGTTTGTATCTGACATTTTCTTAGCTTCAGAAGTTATATGTAAAGTCTGGATCTAAACTGATGTTTAACTTCTTAACATTGAACTAAGATTTACACATGAACTTGAGTTTCACAGAAAAACTAGTCCACAGAGTAATCTGATTCCTCAAATGAATGGATGAAAGAAAAGGCTAAATACACAAGTATATTCAGATCTTTAATTTCAAAGGAAGTTTTCAATCACAGTCTATCAACAATATACAAAAGAGCATAGAAAAGTGATCTGGTTCTTCTGTTTCAGCTATAAGAGCTAAGAAATTCATGATTTCTTAAGAAATTTGTTAAAACTTGTTTAGAATTTAAGAAAAGAAATTTCCAGCAAGTACTCAGGCCTTGGCAGAAATAAGTTTAGTTTAAAAAGAAATGAAATATGTTGTCCTGGATTAGCATGATATTTAAATGAAATATCCTGCAGAGCAAAATATGTTTGCCAGGAACCAAGAGAGAAAGTTACAGCTTTCTGCCAGATGAAAGACACTTCAGTGGTCTGGCTGTGTGTATCCAGAGGGTTAACCTCCGGCATAAGATCCTTCTGCCTCACCACTCCCCCTCCCCAGTCTAAGCAAGTATTTAACCTACTCTGTGTTTAATATCAGGAAAAGTAGTTCTTCATGTGGAGGGTATTGCCCCAAAAGAATTTTTGTAAGTGTGTTTTAAATAGTCATAGCATTATGTTGAAGGTTCTGCCTTTCATTTATCTTTGCTTTTACCACCTTTATTGACTTTCAGTGAACAAGACTTTAACTGCACTCTTCAAACATACTCATTAAAAACTAGAAATTAAGGACATCGCCAGTCAGAAGAACTTTATTCAAATTTGTATTCCGTAGAGAAGACTAATGGAAAAATTAATTTTGATTCATTTATGTGTTTACTCTAATTCATAGTATTCTTATTGAAAATAAATTTGAATGTAGAGGACAGATACTCTGTAACATCTGGTTGAAAAAGGGTCATTCTTCCTAAGGATGATGCTAATGGCCTAGCTCACAGAGGGGAGCAGAAGTACAGGAAAACATCTTGGATAAAACCAGGCAGGTGAACTGGATGAAGGGTGAATCTCTTTTCAAAGCAGACGATTCCACACACTATTTCTATGAAGTTCTAAAGTGGAAATACTAATGGAAGATCCTTTTTCCCTTGCTGTTATCTCTGTTAGGTTGCAAGGACTGGGAGCCAGTCATTACTCTTAGTTCATGGTGTGTTTTTGGTGTTAGCTTTCTTCTGCTTGTCTGTATTGTTGGGAAATTTACTTGTTTTTATCTTAAAATACTATATAAATAAATGCACTACATAAATATCTTTTTTTTTCTGACTAAACTATTGCTGTTCTGAAAAGAGTGAATGAGTCAATGAGGAGATGAAGGAACAAAGAGGTATAGAGAGTTCGTTTTCCCCGATTTTCAAAGATAGTTTCACTGTTTTCTTAGGTGGTAATTCTGGGGTCCACCACACTTGGAAACCTGGGGTAGCTTCAGCTCCTGTGGTGTACAGCATGATGCCCTTTTGAAGTTAATCTACACCACTTCAGCAGTTACATCCTATGAGTCATATATTCTTTATGGATTGGCATAGAGATGACGTGGCAAACAGGCTGACTAGATATTTACATTTTTCATTAGAAATTAGATTACTGTTTGAGAGTGAGGTATATTTCCGTAGCTTGTAGCAGAAAGTCCTTAAACCACCAGTTTCCAAGGTCTAAAAGAATGCACTAAAGGAAAGATTGTCCTCATCACATCCAGCTTTTTTTCATTCTTTCCATAAGCAACTGCTACTGAACACTTCTGGAAGCAGAGTACTTATGTAGATGGATATTTGCTCTGACCAGAACAGAGTTGTTAGATGTCAAATGCTGGCCTTTATTTTCAGCCTGTATTGTTAATGCCTTTTTGCATCCTCTGCTTCAAACCATAGTGCAGTTTCAGGAATTGGTTTGGTTTCTATTATGCTCTTGTGATCCTCCTTGATCTCAGAGAGATGAAAGGCAATATGTGATGGCATTATTCACAGCTTGGACAGTTACTTGTGGAAGTGCTTCAAAGCTGAGTGTAAGTTTGACACTGTCCTGAGAACTATTTTTTGTTCATGGTGTAAATATGGCTCAGAACAGCCCTAATGACATGTAGTCATGATATATTATAAAAGAGTATTTAGCCCTAGAATGTAATCCAGAGCATATAAAAATGCTTAGGATTAGATTGTGTAAATAACATTTCACTAAAACTTGACTCTTCAACAGCTCATTCAGACCCAACTGAAGTTAGCAGAACCATTCTCACTCACTTTGTTGTAGGATTGAATTCTGTTTCTGAGACTACAAAAGCACAATGCTTGATGTAAATAGTCATTACATTTTGCAAAGGAAGCAATTGAGTCAATACTTGAGAAAATGAAGGAGGAACAAAATGAAGGCTATAGGCTATATATAATATGCCATGGAAAAAAAAATCCCCAAGCCTCCAGAATTTGTTAGTGAGCTGCAAAATCAAAGGAGGAACCCTGTAGTAGTAGTGTCTCAAAGGATAAAAAAAGGCATTGTGAATCAGGATAAAAAGTTCTTGATCCTAATGGATAAATGGAAATAGCTAATAATATGAAAGTTTCATTATTAAAATTCAGAAAGAAAACCTGAACATCAAATAGATTCACACATCCTTTTCTCTGGAGAGTGGTATCATGGATAACTGTACTGTGTCTAAAAATAATAAAAAAATTGTTTCAAGTGGGTTAACAAAAAAAAGTGCAACGAAAGATAGAAAGGTCTATATATGTTTTGTGTGTTTGTCAAACTTAAATTAATATAGATTTTTGAAACAAACACTAGAAATAAAGTATGGAGGATACAAAAGCATAAAAGATATCTTCAGGTGAATATGTTTTAAATCAACTGTATGTCATCTGTGGGATGTGTGTACACTGTGTGTAAAGCCACATTGTATGCCTCAGTACTTAGGAAATTATTTAATTTAGCTTTAGAAATAAATACAAATATAGCACACCTATAGCTGTTTGTGTAACCATAGAATTAAAACCTGTCATTTTATTTGCTTTGTCTTTTTATTTGCTTTAATCTCAGATTGTTGTTTTTTAAATCTTAGTAAACAATATCAGTTCAACCAGCTCTAATTTTAAGCTTTAGGTATTGATAAATCTGTCATAAACCTTTCATTAGAACTGTTTACAGGGAAGGTGTGGACAGAGGTTTCTTGAGCTTAGTGCTGTGAAAATATCCAGAGCAAATATAGTGGGAGTGCTTGAAAATCAATTATGTGTTTATTTTTGTGGACAAAGCAAATATCAGTGTGATATAATTTTATGATGGTCTGTACATTCGTAGGAGTAAAATGTGTACTTAATGGTAAATCAGTTGTCATTTTTTTCTTGTATATATTTTTATGCCTTTGATTCATACTTTTATATCTTTACTGAGATCTCTTTTCAACACTTAGGACACTAAAACACATTTTATAGGCTACAAAAGAAATAAAACCACTAGTAGTCCTAAGTTAATAAATGGCAAACACTGGGCTAGGAAAATATTAGTGAGAAAAATTTCAACATAAATATTAAGAGTAAAGAACTTTAATTGTTTATAGTACACCTAAAAAGCAAAACTATAAAGCAATCAGTGTACTTGTGATTCGTATTCCAAAAATTTCTCATGGGGATTTTTGGTTTGGCTGGGGGAAGGGGAGGGTGTTGTTTGTTTTTGTGGGGTTTTTTTCTTTTACAAAGAAAAGAATTTCTCTCTCTATTTCATCAGAGAGGTAAAAATTCAACTAGGAGGCTTGGCCTGACATCTGACATTAGAGCTTGCATAATATTCACTGCTACTGTAAGACATTTAAGTAAGACATTTAAGACATTTACTCAGGTAAATAATGTGCACATTATTATGTACACCAATTAAGTTGATTGACATTTAAATTGTACAAGTGGAAATTTACCTCTCTCCCAACTTTATTGATTCTTTCACAAATAGAGGAAGAAGAAAAATTTTCAAAATTTGCTATTTTCATATATGAAACAGTGCTGTATATATCAGCACTGTTGACTGGATTATATGCCCAGTCATAAAAATAAGTGAAAAATCCTCATCTGAAAAATTTAAAATATGATTTGCATATTTCAATGGAGAAGTAAATTTAAAGAGCACAAGGAGGAATTATATGGAATTATATCTATTTTCACTGGAAGTTTTCATTTACATTTTGTACAACATCTGTAGAAAGCTATGTTGTACATAGCTTTTCTTTTTGACCATTCTGCCTGTAGCACCCAGGCCATTGTAAAATTTCAGTTGTTGTAGCTTTGTCTCTGGTGAGATACGAACTTTTCAGACTTCTGTGTTCAAATTGTACCAATATCACGTATTTAATTGATCACCTTTGGGATTTGATTTACTACAGTCTGCTTTCTGGAATGGATTTATTTTAATGATAATTGCGTGAATCAACCACTCAGTGGTTATCAGCATAAGAGTAATCACATCACTGAGGAGAGATAAATTAGTGGGTTGTAGATAACTGTAGAAGTTAAAGAATGATACCTCTTTAGATAAAGAAAGATACCTCTGCAATTTATTTACATAGATTTCCTAACATATACAACTACCCAGGAGAGGAGGTATGATAAAATGGATAATATTATATATTTATCATGAATTGAAATGTTAAGAAGGGGGAGAGGGGTTATCTGTTAATAATGAGAGCATAGAATTTTTCCAGATTTATTAAATAAAGGAATGAAACCCAAAGCATACTGTAATCAAATAACGGGAATTCCAGAAGTAGGGAATCAATCAGATGTAGGAATCCATCCCCTTTAAGACATGAAAATAAAATCAAACATTATTTTTCAAAGCTTGGTCAGAATGGAAGCAAAAAGAGTGATCTTAGAGCCACCAAACTATGTGACACGTACCTGAACTAACTTTGCAAAATACCTGGAATACGATTCTTCTGTCTCAGAATTTCAAAGGCTTGGGAAGATCTTGTTCACCAATCTAAGGCCATACAAAGTGCTGTTTACATAAACTACACAGCAAGATATCCAAACTTAGGATAATTTCTCAGTACAATCTGAAATATTTTTTGAATGGGAGAAAGATAGTCCAGTTTTATGAAGCAGATGCTTTCAAAAGAATGAACCCCAGGCTCTTTGTTGTTGAAGTAAGAGGAACCTGAATGACTGAGCCCTGTAAGTTAAGCCAAATTCTTCACTGGTATTTTCTGCCTGTGTGAGGGTGATTTGATTCTCTCACTTATCAGAATATTTTGAAAAAATATTGTAAAAAAACCCTCAAGGACCTGTAAGAAAAACAAGCCATATACAGGTTGGGTTTGAAACAAAGTCTAGAGTTTGTTTTTATGAAAGAAAATGGAATTCTTCCTTAAAGTGCTATGGACACCAGTTATCAACTAATTCTGTCACCCTTCTTCATTCCAACCATTATTTTAGTTTCCCATTTAATAATCCATTACATCAGAAATAAAACTGTGTGGTTGAAGCATATGACATTATATAGAATTTTTTTTTTAACCCCAAATTTCAATGAAAATTACTCACCAGTTCAGTTCAACAAAAAACAAGTTTGACAGAATCAGGCACCTATATCAGGACATAAAATAGTCAAAAACAGCACACAAAGCTCTTCATGTTCCTTATGTCTTTAAGTATTGTAGGTTTTGTTTCCTACAATTAAGAGAAAGGAGTCTTATAAATGTATAATTTACTATATTTAGGGATTATAAGTGTAACTAAAGTCACCTTTTTGTCCTATTCAGTAAGTTGAAAATAAGGTCTATAATGGGCATATCACCATATTTTCGAAATTTGGCAGTCTTTGATAATAACTTGGGTTTACAAGCAATGTTGGAATAAAATTACAGGAATTTGAGTAAGAGGGGTTTCATCTTATGCAAAACCAAAACCCGAAAAGAACCTCCACAACCCACAAATACTGTTGATCTGAGATGTTTAAAATTAAACAGTACAGCACAGCATCTCCAAAGGTGCTTTGAGTGTGATTGCTCTGCAGGTGGCAGTTCTGATATACAACTTGAAAAGATGTACAAAGTATGTAAGACAATTTAAAAGAGACCTTGCAAGAGTTATCAAAACTAAACTGATTTTATCAGTGTACTATTTGGCTTTGCTCATTCATGCAGGCTGCATTAGAGAAGGAATGGCTAGCTCTGGATTCCACCCGTTCCCCTTCAAAAACACTCCTGCTCTCAAACCAGCTGCACTGGCCAAAGGTAACATGTCACAGAAGCAATTTAGTCTTCAGTCTTTATTCATTCCTTAAGGATATGCTATTCTGGGGTGATTAATATGACAATTTAGTGACTTAAAAACACAATGATTTTTAGAAGTCTCAGACTTCCTCCTCATCTCCAGATGCAATTTTTCTTTTGGATTTTCTTTCATTTGCTTTTTTTTTTTCTTTATTTTGGATTTATTTCAACACTTTACTTCACAGTAGCAGAAAAAAAGATGATATACTTCATCTGCACATTTGGCAATGGATTAAAAATTGCTAGTTGACAAACTACTTTAAAAATACTAAGATCTGCATTATATGACAACGGCTGAATGTTTTCAGAAAAGCTAAAGGTCATTGAACTGTAATGTGTGCTAGATATTTGATAAACTTTGAAGTTTTGGCTTTTTGTTTTTGTAGGGTTTTGTATTCTTACTACGAGCATAATATTACTAATGTTTCCTACAATTAAGAGAAAGGAGTCTTATAAATGTATAATTTACTATATTTAGGGATTATAAGTGTAACTAAAGTCACCTTTTTGTCCTATTCAGTTAATTGAAAGTAAGGTCTATAATGGGCAGATCACCATTAAGAATCCTTTCAGTTATAGTGATAAACTCTTGAAACCCTGGTGCAGATTTTCCTGCACATTTTAAACCCAAACTTATGGGGTCAATCAGCCGCATTCTTTTTCTTTCTCTTAGAAGTTCTCTAGGCCTTCAGATTCCAGTGGACAATCAAATAGTTTGCCACTAGTACCACAAGAAGTTTGGCAGTGTGGTAGGAGACCACATTCATACTCAGCAGAAAAAATCCATTTCCATAGCAGGTAAGTTTAATTAAGCAAGAGGCTATTTTCTGATGCTTTTGGTTAATGTGATATTACTGAAGTTAAAATATATTTACTTTCTAAAACCCAATATATTATATTCAATTATTATTTTTCATTGACCACCATAATTAGGAATATAAGAATATATATGTGTAGTTTTATTTATTTACATTTGACTATAAATCATAAAACTTCTATTTTTTTGTATATGTTATTAAATAGATGTTGAAATAGAGATCTTTAAGACTAGATAAAGATTAAAAGGGATTTCTTAAACAGCTGCATTCTGTGAAAGGACTGAAATATGCTTGAAGTAATTGAAATGTAAACATTTCAAATTGATGGCAGACTTTTATTACTCTCCAAGATAAAACCTTCATGGAGTATTAAAATGGATTTTTTTTTTTGGTATCATTTCCAAGCTTCAAAAGTGACTTTAAAAGGCACAAACAAGTTGCAGAATAACAAAGGCTGCAAAATAGTGTAACTCCAGACCTTTTCTTATTTACTTACCTTTCAGTACTGCTCTTATGCTTTGTTTCCAGGTCAGGGGAGGAAACAATGTCACAGCTTTCTAACTGGAAAGAAAAGAATGAATTTTTGTTTATGTCTGAAAAAGAAGAAAAAATATCAGAAGAATGGTATGTTAAGCTCTTTTATCTACACAGTGACTTCCAAGAATAGGTATAATATAGTTGGCTTTTGTTGCTTGTTTTTTTTTTTAAGTTCCACTTTTGAAAAATCTCAGTTTTCTACCAAAGTAAAAATTATTGTAATTATTTTTGCAAGTGTCTGGGAAACTATCTTAATAAGTTGCAATAATGTAATGTTAAGAATTGAAGCTATCTCTGTAACTCAGAGAGTTTCATACTATGGATCAGCACTACATGCCAGTATTTTCAAAACGTGTATTATACAATAATATGCAGCTGGAGTAACATAATACATGAAATGTTTAGTAAGTTATTTTCTTCCCTTAGGGGTTTTAAGGATATTTCTACTGCACAGCTAATGCTGAAGAGGGCCCACAGAATGAAACCTAAAAAAGATAATAATAAAAGTTTAGGTAAGGCAACAGTTAAAATAATGGTTATATTGATGTAATTTTTCCATTCCTAAAATATTGTTTGTCTTTTAAAAACTTTGCTTGTACAACATTAAATATTAATTTGAATAAAGATGAAGTGTGATTCAGTAAAAACAACTCAGTTTAAATCAACATATTTAGATTTTAAAAACCATTCTACTGGATTTTGAAGTTGAATATTTGACAGCTATCCTAAACAGAAATTTTATTTCTTCCTGTTCATGTATCTCTTTTTTTAGATGTGGAGTTTGTATTTCTGCATGTTGTGCTTCTTGTATTTTATTCCTGGGAAAATCTTAGGTTAAAAAATTTGACTTAAGCTAGAACTATATATGAAGACAACAGTTTGATATATATGAAATTAAATAATTAAATTTTTAAAATTACATATTTACTGTGGAAATAGATAAAACTTATTCAGCTTTTCATCCAGTTGTGTTCTGGTTCTTCTCAAATACTTCTAATGTCAATGAACCTTTCTTAGAATCATTAATTGTTAATATGATATGCTAATAGAAATGCTGCTGGCATATATTAATAAACATATTAGTCAAATACTGATAGTAAAGAGAAGATTTAAACATTTAAGACCCTAGTGGACAATAGGACTTGACACTAAATGGTCTTTAGAAAATGCACCCTTATTTACTTATTTTTTGTATCTCAGTGTGCATTCTTCTGCATAACTTTGCAAAACTCTTCTATGTTAAGTGTTGAAAACATTAAAATCTAAAAATTAAAATTTCATTTTTTGGCCTCTGTATAATTTTTCAATGAGTAAAACTTATTAGGTTGTATCTTCTTTTCTCTATATACTGTCTATCTAATGTTAGTAATTAATCCAGTCCTAGAAGTCTGATTGAGCATATCAGATTTGCTATCCTATTTTTGTTGTAGTTCTAATGGATTTCTTGGATATGTTTATGTTCAGTTTGTTCAGATTATTCAATATGATGTATGGCTGTTGAGCTTTTTAATGTAATGCTTGGAATATTCTCAAAGTATATTGCTAGTTTTTTAAAAAAAATGAAAAAAACTTTTGCCCAATGTTTTTATAGTTTCAAATGTTCTCCTCATGACACTACCTCATATAGAAATGTTTGTCTATCTCACTGTTACATCAAGCACAAAAATAACCTGTGTATGTAATTTACCTGTATGGGTTTCTCTCTCAGTCATTAAAATCACAGGATTTTTTCATATGAACTGAAAGCATAGTTTCCAGTACCAAAAAAATGTGACTGAAAATATTTCACTCCATCCCTTTTCAGTAAAAAGGTTATCAAGCTGACTATTCTTTGTCATACAGCACACTGACAGTCATTCCTTCCTTGATCAGTAAGGAAATTATTAATGGAAATTACTAATGGAAATTACTAATGGAAATTATCAATCAAAACAAGATTTTTTATATTTAATTGAACTTAAAGCTCTGATCTTATACTAAAAAAAAAATCTTGATTAAATATTCTCCATATGAAAGAATCTCCACATATATAATTATGTTTCCAGCAGGTACATCCTCTGAAAGTGGTGAGAGCAAGTCAGGGTCTTTTTGAGGGTCTGGTACAACAGAGGGACTTTTCAGCATTTAAATTGGAGTGGATACACTTTATCCTGAGGCAAGCCAGCTCCAGATCAGGAAACTGTAATCAGACCCGTGAGGCTGTCAGTATCTTTCCTAGATCTCTGGGTGGTACAGCTCATGCTAGGTTACTTTGAGCAATTTCAATGTAACTAGGGAGAGACAACTCACACGCTCAGGCTATTGCCTTGAGTTTAACCCTACTGAAGCAGGAATTACAAGATGGATTTTATTCCTTCTAATATTCAAAAGCAGATTGAAATTCATTTGAATAAGGAGATGTCAATATTGTCTTTTGATGTTCTTTTGATGTCTTTAGAAGTTACCATCCTATTGCCTTCATATCCACTGAAATGAGGTTCATTTATCTTGTACTTAATGATGCTGCATATGGAAATTTTTAGCTATTTCTGTTCTTTCTTTTGGATTTTCCTGTCTTCAGTATTATATCTGTTTCCTTTTTAGCTTTCTAATTTAAAGTAGTTGAAGTATGCTGACTACAAGAAAATAATTTTGTTTGTGATAAACATTCATACCCACCAGAAAGTAAGTAACCAGCAGCCAGTTAGAAGGGGGAATTATAAGATATAAAGAATCAATTTTCAGTGTTATATCAACTTACACATCTGACTTGGAAGTAAAACTTTAAGCTTTGAGAAATGCAAAGCAACAACAAAGATTCTAGATACAAATAACTTATCGGCTCTTCACATAAAACGTTGAGATTGCAATACAATCCCAAACATTTTTTATGTGCTATTGATCATTCTTTGTAAGGATCTCATGACTTGCAGCTAACGATAAGGTATTGATGAAACAAACCTTGGAACAAACTAGCTGTCAGAGTATGTTTTCTGGTTCCATATGCTGTCAAAGTCCTTTACCTTAGGCCTGAGATTCACAAATGCGAAGTGTTAAAACAGCTTGCATTCAGAGAGTTATTTAGTTGCTCTTTAATATGGTCACTACCTCTGCTGGGTTGGAACCTGGACTGGACAGCCCTGAACAACTTTGATCCTTAACATATTCAGGTGTGGAAATTTATTCCTTTTCTTTTTTTTTTTTCCATATAAAATATTTGTCTACTACTAGTGCAACAGTGATGGTGTTCATTTGTCAATTATAGAATTCCACATCTGAGTTAGTCATCTGCATTGTTTTATGGAAAGAAATCTCCTCTTAAAACATAATTCAAAATCAGGCTATTTGAGTTTCACTGTAAAAACACTTACAGTTCTCCATTGCCTAGACAAAAAAGCTAGAGTGAATTGCTGAAGTACAAAGTTAAACTCTAGATACGTAGAAGTAACTGAGAAGTATTTTGCCTCATATGTCTGGCCACATATCTTCTTAATAAATAAGAAAGTATGGAAAGTACTAGCAAGTGCATTGAATCATGTGGTTTGTATTGCAAGGGAGAGAGAGCTTAAAGTAGCATAGCCTTATAATGGTGAGTGATTCAGGCAAGGCTTATATTGCAGCAGACCAGTCCCACCAACTAATGGCCTTAAGTCCTGTATGCCCTAATCCACTACTATTATGTGTGCTTCTTCATGTAGTTAAAAAAAGTTGTGGTCTGCATTTTAATGACACAAAATCTATGCTGTGTCTGCTTCAACTATTTTTACTATACAGTAAGGTAATACAAAAAGTGTGGGCAAGAAACCAGAAAATTTCCAGCCAAGTAAAGCTGTCATAATGTCAGAATTATTACTGTTAACCTAGATGCGTAATACTCTATAGAAATTCTAAATTCAAAATCTAAATACAGCAGACATTATTAAGCCTCACTGTGCTTAAGTGGCGGTGACTCATAACAATCTTAGCTTCCAAACTTCTTGCTTAACTTGGAATTTCCCTCATCCTGTGGATTTTATATTAGCCTCTCAGTTAACTTCTTTTTCTTTTAAGATGGGTTAAAGCTTGTCTTTCCTACACTGGTGTATTGCTTCTTGTTTAACATTTTAATCTCCAAAAAAAGTTCTCTTGTCAGTAGATCAGGCCCAGCCAGCATGAGCTTAGAAAAAACAGGTCCTGCTTTGGCCAACCTGATCTTATGACCAAGTGACTCAACTGCTGGATGAGGGAAAGGCTGTGGATGTTGTCTATCTGGACTTCAGTAAAACCTTTGAAACTTCCTCCCACAGCAATTTCCTGGAGGAGCTGGCTTGAACAGGTAGATTAAGAACTGTCTGGATGCCAGGCCCACAGAGCAGTATTGAATGGTGCTCTATGCAGTTGGCAGCTGGTTGCTAGTGGGGTTCCCCAGAGCTCAGTGTTGGGGTGGACCTGTTCCATCTCTTAATCCATGCTCGAGGGTGGGGGTAGGGGGACCAGAATCAAAGGCATCCTCAGTAAATTTGAAGAGTACAGTAAGGTAACCTGCTGGAGGGCAGAAAAGCTCTGCAGAGGGATCTGGACAGGCTGGATTGTCCAAGGCCAATTGCATGAGATTCTACAAGGTAAAGTGCTGGATCACAACTCCAGGCAGTGCTGCAGGTTTAGGAAACTGCTGGAGAGCAGCCCAAAGGAAGAAGGCCCTGGGATGCTGGTTGTCAGCAGCTGAACATGATCCACGGTGTGCCCAGGTGGCCAAGAAGGCCAATGGCATCCTGGCCTGGATCAGCAATCGTGTGGCCTGCAGGACCAGGGCAGGGCTTGTCCGCTTGTACTTGGCAGTGGTGAAGCCACACCTCGAGTCCTGTGTCTGGTTCTGGGCCCACGACTACAAGAAAGACCTTGAGGTGCTGGAAAATGCCCAGAGAAGGGCAACAGGGCTGGGGAAGGGTCTGGAGCACAAGTGCTACAAAGAGTGGCTGAGGGAGCTGGGGTTGTTTATCCTGGAGAAGAACCTTAGGGGAGACCTTATTGCTCTGTACAACTCCCTAAGAGGAGGCTTTAGCCAGGTGAGGATTGGTGTCTTCCAGGCAACCAGTATCAAAACAGGATGAAATGGCCTCAAGCAGTGCCAGGGGGGGTTCAGGTTGGACATCAGGTAGAATGTTTTTTTGCTGAGAGTGTAGTTAAGCATTGGAACAGGCTTAACTGTTCCAATGCTTAACATAGGGAGATTATAGAGTCACCATCCCTGGAAGTGTTCAGGAAATGACTGGATAAGACACTTAGTGCTATGTTTTAGTTGACATGGTAATGTTTGGTCAAACATTGTACTTAATGAACTTAGAGGTCTTTTCCAACCTTAATGGTTCTATGATTCTATGGTAATACTTCATGCCACATAGATATGAACAAAAAAACCAAAACAAACCCAAATCATAAAAAGCAACTGTAGTGGACCTTGATCACTAAAACCAGAACACAATAATAGAGGTATTTCATAGAGGTCAGCAAATACTTGTAGTTTGAGTTTAGAATTTTAGACTGCAATGCAGTACTAGGTAAAAAATTAAATAAAACCCAGTAAAAAACTCAACCCGCCTTCCTCAAATGCACAACCCCAAAGCAGTTACAATAGTCGGAAAGAAAATTTGGGGCATATTATTATTCCTTGTTACACTGATGCCTTGGGAAGGCTGACCTGAAGCAGAGACTGGACAGAGCTAGAGAATAAAGTAGGTATTTGTTGAAAGGCCTCTACAATACAGCTTGGGCATGACAAGAGCCTGACCAGGGCTACACCCAAGGACTAAAAATGGTCACAAAAATCAGTGACCGGTCACGAGGTCTTACACTTTTATAAGTTTTGTTCCATTTGCACATTGGGGTTTAATTGTCCAATTACAGCTTCAGGTTATGAGGTCTCATTCTTCTCGTTCTTCCCTTCAGTCCACCATTATTTATGCTTTTGGGCCTGAAACTCGGACTTGTTGTCCTTGGTCTCTAGCAGGAAAAGGATTTGTTTTGTCTACCTAGTCTGTGAAGAGAGCTTAGTGGCACTTAATATGAGGCTCAGAACTACACCCCTGGACTGCACAGAATCTGAAAAACATGAAAGCTAAAACTTAAGCACATTACATGAATCACCATTGATCTATATTTTCTTAGTACCAGAAAAAAAGCTACTTTTGTTGTGATTGTCAGTTCTGTGTAGAAGTATCTTCTGGGAGCTTCAGCCATGGATGAGTTGGAGTTCTAATTGCTATGCCATTATGGAACAAAATCTGGTCTTTCTTCCAAATGAATTTATGTTATAGATAAGCATCTGTTGCTGTGTAACCTGGTCTTATCATCTCCTTAAAGTTGTCATGTTATGTTTATGTTTTCCTAATTACAAGTATTGCACAACAAAAATGAATGGCAAACATTTTTTCAGTTTCACATATTAACGAGAAGTTTAGGAATGTGGTGCCAGATCATGCAGTAACTACTCCTTCCATATTGTTTCCATAGCATATCTTGTGTTTGTCCAACTTAACTTCTATATTTGGAGGCAGTCAAGGAATGTACATTAAATTACTTCCCTGGTTTCTAGACTGAGAGCACAGATCGTCATCTGATAAACTATATTTAAATGAGTATGCCAGAATCCAGGAAGATATTTCTATGATTTTGAACTATAGGACTCTTTCACAGTTCTTTGTGTGAAATCTAAAACATTTGATTGAATGTCATCAAAGCATACATGTGGTTCATTTCCCCAGCTCACTCAGAGACTGAAAAGCGCTAGTATTATGGAGTAATCTATGTAATATTGCTTACATTTGGGACTAGATAAAGAAAAGGACTCATTTTTAATAACAGAAGAGCTGTAGGCAATGGTTGAGGTGATCCAGGTAGGTACAAATTCAAGTAGTCTGGCACTGTGTTAAATCCATGTAGATTTTTAAGTAATTTTGCAAAGATTCAAAAATAAATCTTCTGATGGAAATCTCTTAGAAGAACAATTTCCATAATTTGCCCTTCTTCCCAGTTCATGGAAGACTCTGCTGCTGATACCTTTGTGCACAAGTAAGTGTTTGAGAAATCTAACTTGGGACTAAAAAGTGAGTGATTTCACCAAAAATCTTTAGTATAGTTTAATATTGGACTTGGTGTTTTCATGGAATTGGGTGGGAGGTTGGATTAAAGAAAAATTATATTTTTAAAACATTTTGGAACAATGTCAATAGACCCACATAGGAAAAAATATATTATTTCAGGAATTATTTTAATTAATCAAATTAATTTGGAAATTTTCAATTGCATTTTGTTTTAAGAAGTATGTTTTTTTTTTCTTTGGTCTCCTATTGGAGAAAAACACTGGGTTTTGTAACTGGCATAAAGCTGGAGGAAGTTATAAGTTTTTTGTCAACACGATATGCTAGATATTGGAAAAACTACAATTATAAAAAAATTTTATTTGTACATTTTTATTGGGGTGCAGGACTTGTACGACCATATATCTTAGAACAAGATAAAACAGACAATAATAATTTATACTTAAAATATTTTTTATAGCTTCTATTACCTAAAATTTCAAGGAGAACTTTTAAAGTATAATGTAATGCAATTTCAAGGTATTATAATCACAGGTCTTATTGTGATTCACTGTCCCAAACATTTGCTACCCTGACGAACACTAGTCTGATACATTTTTTTTTCTTAGTTGGAAGACTACTTTATCCATTTATACAAAGTGAAAGAATCTACAAACATGTCAATACAGTTTGTGAATAAAATTATCCCATTATCAGAATCATTCTAATAATCTACCTTTGAAACTGATGAAGCTAATCATTATTTATTTTGCTTCTTAAATAGTTTCATTGAATTTAGGTAGTGAAAATGAGTTAAAACTACTTTAAATATGACATCTTCTGGATTATTCTGAAAGCTATAATCATCCCACACCACGTGAGAGAGGCTCTTATCCAATTTAAGATAACAAATTGTAAGGTATCAGTGATTCTGCCTTGTAAAGAAGACATGGCCTAATTTACTGCTTCTCCACGATCCCTTCATTAGTCAAGTTTGCTGTTTTGTGAGAGGTTAGCACCATTAAGAATATCCTGTCAACCACATGCTGCTGCAGTTTGGGCTGACAAAGAGCACTGTAACATCTGGATGTGTCTTTCCAGTGCATTATCTCTTGGAGTGCCACACCCCATTAGAGATCTTCTCCAGGCTTGTAATTGACCTTCCCATTCTCTGGGGAAAGCTGAGCTGTTAGCATACCTTTATGTTCCCTTTATGTAATTGAAGTGTCTACTACAGCTGTGGAGAAATAGTCAAAAACAACTTTATGAATTGTTGTTCAAATTCATAAGAAGTTGCCCACCATGTTAACAGGACATTCTGGTCATTCAGAAATAAGAAAACCGACAAACAAAAAAGCTGTTTACTTTGCTGGAGTATTATCATGGTCTTATAAACTCTCTCAAAAAACACTAATGAGATCGTGTAACAGACTCAGAATGAAGCACCAGATGTAACTAGTAATTTCAATGTATTCTGTCTGATTAATCTTTGAGTAAGCATAACCTGTTATCCTGCTCTGTCTGTTTTGGCAGTGTCTCACATATTCATTTTTGCTACATGTGCATTCTTTGAGAAAATTTAGGTCCTTGCCTTGCCATTTCTTCTTTCTTGATCAGCTCCATTGCTTTTTTTCTCCTCATTACTAATTTCTACCCCTTTTGGACAGTTTTTAGTCATCTTTGTAGACAAGCTTCTTCTGCCTCCTTGTTTCTCATGTATACCTGAGAGTGGATATAGCTGTTTGGGCTACTGTGTCCTCATAACCGTGTCAAACTTTTTTTTGTATTTTCTTTGGCATTCTGTTACTCATGTTACCTTGCTCTATGCCAAACCTACAAAACTCTCTATACTTTGCTCATCATTGTGTATCTGCTTTTGTTTCTACATTCTTTTCAGTCCCTACTTTTTTTGTTGTTGTTGTTGTTTTTAGTATTATCACTGGTTTATTCTGCATTGTGCCCAGAATTTTCACATTCCTTCTAACACACTTCCCCTAAACTCCTACTGTCCTCCTGTGCCAAGAAAAAAAATTCTTCTTTCACATTGTAAATAATATGTGAAAATCCTCTCTCCTGATTTGTATGGTTTTTGCATCATTTTAGTTTTTGTTAATTAAACAATTAAACTTTTTTTTTTTACCAGTCTAACATCATGTCTTATATAGATTTATATACAATTATCTGCTATCTGTTCATCTTTACTTCTCTGCAAACTTTAAAAGTAACAGTTAAAAAGGTCATTAAAATTTGTTACTTCAGCATATAGACTTCTGAGATATTTTTTAATTTCAATTGGGATGGAAGATGGAGGAAGACTAGCTTATTACCTACAAGTGTAGCCTCAAAAAATAAGCTGCCTCCTGTTAATGTTCTTTAGGTGTAAATGTCTTGATTTAGACTGCTGAATAATTCTGACCCAAAGCTTATAGAAACGTTGCTTGATATATAACCTGTTAATATTTCAGCTTTAATTTGAAGCTTAAAATCCAGATTTTTAAAAAATATTTTCTTCAAATACATGATTCAGGGTGTATTTTTGATTTGTAGATGAGTGAGCTGAAAGATAACACTGTTAAAATTGCAAAACAATGACTTTGATTCTCAGTTACATGTGTATTTATATGGCTTTATTTTTAAAAGTGTAATTCTTTGTGAATATAACACCTACTTTTAAAGGTATTTTCATTTATTAAGTGACTAAAGGTGAAAAACTGCTTGAAGGAATGAATGAGCCAGGTCTGACCTTTGATTTTAACTTGTTCTTGTCATCTAGACCCAGCTGTGCGCCTGGCGTTGTTCAAAAACAATGAAAATAAACATCTCTCTGTGAAACCACCAGGGAAGACACAGCCTATAAATGCCGGATACTTTGAAGGTATGAACAATATTTCATTTTATGCGTATAAGCATATATATCTTGCAATGTCTTTTAAACAGGCCTACGCGAAATATAAAACACTGTGCACAAATAGAAAAAGGCAGAAGTTTAAGGACCTTATCTGTCCCTGGGTATCTCAAGTTACAGCAGTGAAACATTTCAATTTCAATTCATTGTGGAGAGCAGAAGGTGCTCCTAGAGCTTAATTCATAGGGAGATGGAGTCTAACTTATTTATTTATTGTTTTACTATTAGATCTTCATCATGATTAGATCTTCAAAGCATGTCAGAGAGATATAAAATACAATGTACTAGAATAAAACTTTGTAAATGAAATATCACTTCAGATTCTTCGTTTAATTGCCACCTTTTCTAAAGCTAGACATTAAATCCTAAAAATCCTTAACATGTCTTTTTAGAAAGTACTTTCATAAATGTTCCCCAGAAATCCACCATTTGACAGAAGGCAAGGAAAAAACATTCAGCATGTAAATATGAAATTCTTTTTCATATTTCACAAATATTTAAATACTGATGTAGTTCTTTTACTGTTGAAATTCATGTTAAAACACTGTGGTTTCTGTACAATTAAAATAAGGCCAAGTCTATTTAAAATGCACTTTTTGTAAGAAGACAATTAGCTCTAGAGACATTGTTTTTATACTGTTTTGATTAATTTTGCAGCTCGATACTGTACTCAGAACATTCTCACCTCTATCTTTTTATCTTTTTCAAAGACATAGTTATATGAAATCTGATCTATTCCCAGTTTCACAAATTAAAATTACAAATTATGCTGTATTAGCATTTAGTAGACGAGGATAAAAATTAGAACATGTCTGAAACAGGTGTGAAATAAATCTGAGTGCACGTGAATTGCAATTCAGTCTATTAACATAGCTGTATGAAAGCCTAGATTTGCCTCACATTCGTAAGTCCATGCTCAGATTTGTTTGGGAACGATTCTTGGTGAATTCTGAAGAAGAATATTTTTGCACTATTATTTGCCTTGCATCCAAGGATGAATTTACCTTGACTGTAGAAAGTCTGTGCATACTGCTCCTGATTGAGCATTCCCAGTATCTCATGTTTCTGTGGCATATGCTTATATAGGTCAGAATGCATCATATGCTGAGGAAACAGGACATGCAGGCTGTCTGTGAAAAAGTGAATGTCTAAGAGTAGAAACAACTGTAGGAATGCTCAAAACCATGTCAGATATAAGCCTGATTACAAGTTTGGTACCCCAAAGTCAGTGGAGGTTTAGCCTAGCTTTTCTGCCACCAGTTTATTTACTTCTGCCTGAAAACATTTCCCTTTCATTTGAAAAGCTGATGTACACATTCTAAATATTATGGAAGTTACTTTTTGAGTTTATGGAGAGAAGGTAGATTGGATATCAAAAGGCAAGCCTAGTGGTGGTGCCTTTAATTATCTCACAGGACAGTTCTACTCCTCTAGCAGGCTGATAAACAGAAACTTTTTTCACCACTTGTGGCTGCTCACATGCAGTCTGCTGAGCCTTCAAGAAGACAAGCAATACTTTCCCACTTGACCAGAGGCATTGCTACTTCAGACATGATGTCCAGAAAATTCTAGGTTGTGAATTAGAAAGAGAGCATTCATATGTATGTGAGGTATTATCATACAGAACTAGGAGTTTCTATAGAATTAGTAACACTTTGCACCTGCATGATAACTTCACAGAGTTGTGTTATCAGAGATAACTTCTCTTGTTTCCCATTTCCCCTCTTACCTTTTTAAGCGTTTCTTCCTCTTTTGCCTGCAGTAGATCTCTTTGGGTCTGTTCTGTCATCGGAGTTTTTTCTGTAACAAGAAGGTGGAATGTTTTCACTCCATATCCATAAGTCTTGTGGTCATTATATTTTAAGATGATAGAACCCAGACGTGTCCTTTGCATGGTGGAAATAAACTTCCTCCTTTTACTTTCACAAACTTGTAGTGACTTCTTGGGTAGAAAATTTGAATTCCAAACCATGTTCTTCATAGACAACTAAATGAAAAAAAAAAGCACATTCTATATATTCCTTCTCTATTTCTTTAAATTGGGAAATGGAGGGGAGAAGTCAACATCAACAGCAAAACAGCAAGTACACACGTGTTATCTGTTAAATAACAGGATCACTACTTTTGAAAGGGGATGCCCTAGGAAGTGAAACAATTAGAATAGTTTTAGATTTTCAAACTGGAACACATCATAGTAATGAATATTTAAGAAGAAATCTAGTTTAAATGTATGATGAATGTCTTTTGTCTTTATTGTGGTTTTCTGTCTAAGAGTACAAAGGAGACAGAAACAAATAAAAGCATAAGAGATATAAAAAATAGTGAAAATAAATGAGGTTAATATCTGATGTCTTTGTTTTCCTGAGATTATTGTTCTGTCATAATTTGCCTTCTTGTTTTACTGCTACAAAAGTTTTGATAAATTGATATGCAATATGCTGAGAACAAATTTTGAAAACTTGTGCATAACTTTAATCCCATAGGATAATGCATACATCTCTAAGTTGACATGTTGTAGGAAAATACATTTTCAAAATTTGAGGGTTTTATCATCAATATTCAAAACTTATTCATAAAATTTTATTAAACGTTGGGTGAGTCATCATGCTTTACTCACGATGTTAGGCCCACCAGGAACCATTATTTCCCATTTGAATTACAGCAGCGCACACAATTTAGTCAGAAATAAGCCCCTTTATAATACACACACCATGCCAACAGCATGAGGAAATATTGTTCTCACAGAGAAGAGCTTACCATTTAAAAATACAAGCAGCATGTGAAAGCACAAACCATGGGAATGTAATTCAATGCGTTACTGTGTATGTATCTGTATGCATCAGTACATTTACATACAGTACATGTGTCTGTACTCACACAAATATATCAGCATGTACCATGAATATAAGTAGGTATAATAATTCAATAAATGTGGCACTTATGACTTTGTATGTTTTGAAAGGGAAGTAAATTATGAACAATTACTCTCTGGTGTAATTATTAGTATCAATATACATTCTGTAATCCTAACACTTTCTGTCAGATGGAGTTTCAGTGTTTCTTTAAAATTAATTTAAGGTATGTGGTCATTGTATTATAGATACATTAAAACGATTAATTAAATAAATATATCTATTTATATCTATAAATAGATATATTTGAATCTTTATTGTAAGATTAACTTGAGTAAGTTGTAAAGCAAGCTGTAGAATATGCAAGTATAAATATGCATTTACTGTTTCTCATAACAAATTATACCCTGATCAAAACCCAGAAGACAAACAAAAGCCTGACTTGATGTACTCCTGATGATTTGCTGGATGTTTCCTGGGACTGTGTCTATTACACTTCATTCTTTGGTGAGATAAGGTTATGCTTCCATCATGGTTGTTGAATTTCATTCAGTGCCAGGTAGTTGACAAACAAAATATGCCTTCTTTAATTAATATTCTGGTTCAACGAATATTCTTAGGGATATTTTGTGGTTGGTAGATGGTGACATTTCAAAGATCTCAAAATTTTAGAAACATTATAAGGCACACAGATAATTGACATAATTTCCTATCTTGCATCAAAGCATATTTTTTAGAAAGCTTTATGACTGCTTGTCCTCTTGTCTGGAGGCTATTTCAGTTGTTAATTTAATGTAAAATAGTCGACTGTTTTGGGTAAAGTACATCAGTTACTGAAGGAAAAATCTATCCTTGACTCCTCTTGGGAAGTTCCAATTAGTCCTGGCTGAATGTATAACAGCATCTCTGCCATCTCTGGGTCCCTAATTATAGGATCTGTAATTTCATTTACCTAGAGGAAGAATACTTTTCTAGCCAACAGTGTGAATACTTAATCCCAGTACAGCAGCTGAAAACTAAAGCATGAGCCCTAAGGCCAAGCACATTTTTTTTGATACAAGCTTTGAAAACAGTGTGTGTCTTTTTGAGTCCTCTTTAATCCAGTTTCCTCAACGGTTTTGGTGGGTTATCCAAACAATTTTCGTTCAGTGGAAGGGGAAGCTGAATTCCAATCTGTAGTGCAAGCTGGAAGAATGCAGTAGATCAGATGAAAATCCATTCAGACTATCCAAGTATTATTTGGATATGATTCACTTTATTTCACAGACTTTCATAGACTGTGCTCTATTTAATTTTGTAGGTTGGGTGATTTATTGGCATATACAGTATATTTCTTTTTAGTCATATACATATCCATCACTGACACATCTATACCATACACTTCAAAGTGAAAACAGTGCAATGTGACTTCACCTAAAAATGTGAACAATGATTTATGCCTTTAAACTTCTTTAAAAGAAGTTTAACTATATTAAAAGTGCTGGACTGTGTTGGCAAGATATGTTTGCTGTAGTTTGGGAACCTATAGTTCTAACTGGCAGTACTGTATTTCCTGTCATTTTATGCTCATGGTGACCAAGGAAAATATAATGGGTATAGTGTTAAGACTGATTTCACCAATACAAATTTGATAATGAATAGCTTATGCTTTCTCGGGTGTCTTTTAATTATGCCAGTATTTATTTATTTCTGTTGAAATTGTCAGTAGAAATAACATTTATTTTTCAAGAATAAGAAGTAAAGTGAGCTTGTGATTTTGTGATATGATTGCAAGATAAAAATCAAAGAATCCATTTAGTAATCTGTTTTCCAGCTTTCTAGTAGTTCCTAACTATAGGAACTATATAAACTTCTTATAGTCTAAAACAAAAATTATTGCAAAACATTCTTATAGATTATTATTACTAGTGATAATTGAAAGTGAAAATGTGAGACTTTGGAAAGTTGGAATTTAGGGTTAACTATTAGTTCATTCTGTGAGTTCATTAAAATATTGTTGCACAAGATCAACATAGTTTCTTTGATTTTCTGTATTATAAAATATGAATACATTTTAAAAAACTGTGTGATATTTAAGAGAATTTATATTGATTCAAATCACTGATGCTTGACAAATCACATCTACCTGACAATTAATAGAAGGTACTTAGGCTGGAATGCTAATATTCATCTTTATATGGGCTTTTAATATTTTGTCTTTTGTTATTTAACAGCATTTTAAAAGACATTGAACTGTAAGAGATAATACGTGTTGGTTGTTTTCATCTTATTTTTAATGGAG
This sequence comes from Cisticola juncidis, assembly GCA_013400215.1. Classification (NCBI taxonomy): domain Eukaryota; kingdom Metazoa; phylum Chordata; class Aves; order Passeriformes; family Cisticolidae; genus Cisticola; species Cisticola juncidis. Next base: position 292,137 of record VXBR01006235.1, on the reverse strand, counting down.
AAATATTAATGGTGTTAACTCCCAGGAATCACGGTGTTTGTAAACATCCATTTTCTAAAGTAAGTCATCTTTCACTGATCTGTTGTCTCAAAAGGATTAATAACCCCATTTGAAATCTGGCCTTGCTTCAATTCTACATGTTGAATTGTCATGTTTACAGTAAAATGTAACTATTACATATCTCCCAGGCTCTAAATCTGTATGCCACATTAGGGAAGCAGTTTCTAATCCATACGGCACTGACAAAAATGACAAAATAATGCATTTTCAGATAATGCAAGATGTGTCCTGAAATGTAATGAAAATGTGTTACAGAAGCTTGTAGGGCAGAAGGGGGTCTATCTTTTAAAATCATAATTCTATGGCTTTGTTTCTTATTATTTAGTTTGAGCTCACACAACAGAACTCTTGCATTGAAATATTTTCTCATTTTAAGGAATTAATGGCTCTCCACCAGCCCTTCAACATGTAAAATGAGTAGGTTACTTGTGTCCAGTACATCCAAAAAGAGCCAGGATAAAATAAACATAAGGAGTTGGATATCTTGGAAAAAATCTGTCATGGGTTTGGGTTAATCATCTCCAGAAGAAATTCAACTTGATGCCTGAAATGTAAGACTTCTTGGAGAAAGCAGTAAAGCCTGAGGCAGTGTTGATCTGAAGGAGTGCTCTCCATGGGTCAGAGCTGCTCTGCTGGCAGAGTGCAAACCCAGTTCACAACAGCGGTGCGCTGAAAACTTGTAAAGGACTGCAGGGGCCTTACAGTGCATGCACTCAAGCTTCGGTTACATAGTTCTACTGGTCCAGTTTCTTATTAGAAAATAAAACTGAAAAATAAAATCTGTGCCTAATTTTCTATCCTCCTGTCCGTCAATGGTAGTGTAGTCTTTTTTCAGTATTCATAGAATGAAGCAATCCTGAAATTATGTTTAAAAATAAATATGTAAAACAAAATTTATGCAGTGAACTTCAGTGTCTGAGTATTTATAAATGATCTAGACATATAAAATTTTTATTAATATTCTTGCTTTTCACATTCAATTACAAAAAAAAAAAATCTATTTGCCTGAAGTTCTTGGACAGGAGGTACTTGCCAACTTGCCATAGACACATACCAACTAATATTATGAATTCTTATTGTGGTTCTAGTTTTCCTGTATTTGGATATTTAAAGTTTCTGACCACATATTTCACCTGCCTGTGTACTTTCTCTTTGTTCCTGACTCTGCTATTTTGCAGACTGTTGTAATTTGTGGTGTCGTAAGGCTTTTATTAGTGCACCAGATATGAATGTGATCTCTAAGCTAGAGAGTGTTTCTTCCAATAAACTTGCAAAACTAGGGTTTTATATAATGTATAGGTGGTTACCTGTGCTTTCATAACATACTAATTTACCAGTTTTTGTCAACCTAAAAGGAACTGCACCTACATAAAAAACCCAGCCCTTTACTGTTCTTTTGCTAAAAACTACCAAGTGATGACTTCAGTAGGAGAGAGATTTCACCAAAAATGTCATCAGAGATTAAGAACTACTTTTTCTCATTGTTGAATAAGATGATATAATAGTTCAGATAGTTTTATTTGTGTCTCCTTCAATTTTGCCTCTATTTTTTCTCCTTTTCTTGATACTTTATGTCCAAAATCTTTCTAATGTGATATCTGCATCTCAGCCAGTGTAAATGTAAACAAGCTAATTCCGCATTTAGATCCATAGCTTTTAATACTGCATAAGGCAATCATTTTAGTTGAATAGATCCCTGAGTACCGAAGCATTTCAAATCCTTTTTCGTTTGACCATTCAGTGACCTGATAACTATTTCCTGTCCCTAAGTAAGGTCATGACCCAGGTCTAAGAGTGCAAAAGATAGATAATTTTAGCAACAAGTTAAATCCAAATGGATTTGGTTGGAGGGGGTAAGGGAGAATGGGTTTGGTTAATTTCCTTTAAAATAAAGTGTTGCAAAACTTGTATTTATCATGTCCTGTTAAAAGTAATTGTTGAATTTGTTGCTGTCTTGTTTGGATGCCTGGGGACTGTGGTCAGTATTGGGGTGGTTTGTTTATTTGCTTTGCTTTCACTGAACAGTAGCCAATACATTTTTTACACTTCAAAAAACAATTGCTAATGAAGGTGTCACTGAAAGTGCATATTCGCATATATTCAAAGTGCTTTCCAAAATGATTGTTTCAAGCACTAAAATCATGTTACTATGCAAATGGTTTTTAAACATAGGCCACAGACTCTGTGTCTGTGTCACGAATGTTACATTGCACAAATGTTCCTCTTGCAGAAGAATTTCTATTTGGTATGATGATATGAATAAGGAATATAATGTAGTCTTAGTAACATTTTATAGGTACAAATCTTGCTACAATTGGATTCCATGGCATGTTTTAAATCACCATTAAAGGAATGTTTCCTGTAGCTATAGATTTCAATAATTGCATTATTCTAAGCACTTTCAGAAATGAAGTGAAAGGAAGGCCTTCACACTAGAGCTTTTAATTAATTTGAAAAATTAATTTATTAAAGTTTGCTTTAAATATTTTTTTTCCTATTCTGTAATGGGAACTATGGTGTTATGGAAAATTAGTGGTATAAATGAGATCAGAGAATTCCAAAGAGACCATTTTCACAAATTTAGTATTAAACACACATTGAATTATCTTTCTGTTTTATAATGCTGTTGTTCAGATACATTTTTCAAGCAAAATATCAAAACAGCACTCTTAAATTGAAATAGAGGAATCTAAAGTTTTACGCTGTTCAATACTAGCTCCTACAGCAAAGTTCTATAGTTTTTATAACTTCATGTAATCCAGAATTGAATATGTGGTGGACCTACATAATTTTACAAGGAATTCCAAGTAACTCAAGTATTTTAATGAAAATGTACAATCATGCAGTGATACCTATGTAACTTCTATAGTGTTGTTTCTGTAATGTAAATTTTCCTACTTCATAACTTTACAGTTCAGTTCTTATCAAAACATGTTAGCAATTTCTGGAAATCTGTAGGTTTGTGCTAGTTTGATGTATGTACTGCAGATATTTTATCTGGCTTGTGAATATGAAAAAGGTAGAATGACTGAATTTTGCAGTTCTATATTTTTTTCTCATATTGGTAGGAAAGGTTGCATTTCAAGATTGTATCTTCAAATACAATTTTGTTTACATGACATTCTAGAATTGTTCTCTGTTTGCGGGTTTATTGTCAGGTTCCCAATCCTACATGGTTGTAACTTCATAAATTAGCACATTTATAGAATGTCATAGATAACCTAGTCCAGACAATGAGATAAGGAAATCCAAGTACCCAGACAAAAGAACTTCACTTTCCCAATCATCATGAAGCGAGTACATTTTCAATAACTATATTTTTTAAATGGTTTCTAAGTACACAATGAGTATCAGGCTTACTAAGACTCTGACTGTGGAAAGACATTTCTTTAAAACATGTGCATGCTTTTTGTTTTTGATAAGAAGCAAGCTCAGCAGTTTTCGCATGAAGAGACCAATGATATCTCTTGTGAAAGATATAATGTGACTTTTAAAAAGGAGGAATTTAAACTCTGCTGTGTATTTTTAAGTTTGAGTATTTTCTTTAGTACCTGATGTATATTTTGTAATTGAGAAATTAGCAGTGAATGTAAAAAGAAAGGAAGTTATGTGCCAGTAAGCCAGAAAGTTCTGATTTAACCTACCAGTGACCTGGCTTTGTTTGTTCAGATGACAGTTCTAAAAGTGTGCAGAGAATATTCCCTTTTAATACAGTTACTTGCCGCAAGCCGTGACCTCACTGCCTGTCGGGGAGCAGGTCTGAATTGGCCCTTTCTCTGATATCGTGACATTGCTTCTGTTGCCTCGATTGTGACCTCTGATTGCATGATACCCCTGAGAGTTCCATTTAATAAGCGTGACTCCTGACTCTTAGCCAGGTCTGCCTTCTTAGGCTTTGTCAGACTCTGCTTGTATTCTGGTCTGTATATGCTAAAACTCCGCATAGGCTGTCATCATACTATGTGAGTTGTGTGCACTGTATTCAAAATTCTCTTTCAAACATCTCTCATTTACTGCAAATGCAAATGTTTATAAAATATTTCTTGGAATAAATTTTAAAAGTTGTTTCTTTCACATTTATGGCTGCTTGGGATTTCTGGGTTTTATACCTTTGTACAGATAGTTACTACTCTCACTAAATTACCAAGCATGTGTGTTATCCGTGCATCATACTGATTTCTTGCTTCCAAATTTTATTTCCCTATGAGAGTGCTGTATATTTTTATGACATCCCATATAGTATGTTTGTTCATTATAGAAATGTTAGGAGCAAATCCCTCTTTTTCATTCTATAATTAGTACAGTCACACAAGACAGTACTGATGAGCACCCAGAGCACTGTAAGCTGTAGTGATCCAGGACCAGTCAGGTGAAAGCTGAAGAATCTGTTTGGAATCAGGAGAAGGTGAGTAGAATTAAGACATTTTAAATACCATTGAAAATAAGTTATCTTGGGTTTAGTGACAATTCTGCTACATCATTGCATTCTTTTCTCCCGTTTTCCTCCTCTTCTAGCCAGAATGCTGAAGAAGAGTCTGTTCTGAGACCTGGATGCCTTGAGGGTGATGATGCTATTCAGATATTTCTCCAATTTTAGTACCCCTCGATGCATTCACTGAACCAGAATGTGGAGAAGTTTAAAGATTGAAAGAAAGTTTCAAGAGCTGCGGTACAAGTTACAGACGAGTTTCTTTATTTCCTTACATATATTTTCTGTATTCTTATTGCAGATACATACCCATTACTCTAGCCTCTGTATCAGTACCCGTAACTTGGTGCTTCTAAAAAAATCTGTTGTTTCAGAAGAGCAGAAAAATCTTGCTGAACAAAATAATGCTTTGAGCTTACTTTTGTAGTTGCATTAAAATTTTTCTGTAAATATTGCCAGTTAATACTTCTTTATTTCTTCAAATGCTTTGGAGAATTCTGTTACCTTTTGCAATCAGAATAATTTTATTAAAATTGTTTATTTTGTATGAAAACTATATTATGATCTTTCTTATAAAACAAGTTCTATATAAGGCATAAAGTGGGTATTTTCTTGCTATACTCAAACTTGGCAATGAAATTCTATTCCTTCTTCTTCATGACAGTGACTGTTTACAGTGAAGTAAAATCGAGTAAAATCTCAGTTTGGCCAGGATACTTTTTGTTTTGTTTGGTTGGTTTTGGTTTTTTTGGTTGACAAATTCTTGTGTAAAATTATGCAATTTTAATAACTCAATTTAGTCTCTAAGGTTTTAAAAGTCATAGTATAATCTGTTTCTTTCTTCTGGAGTAAATAGTGTAAGATTAGCTACTGAATTTCCTTAATCTTAAGTGAGAGTTTGCCTACCTAATTGAAATTTATGGGATTTCACTCCTCTCTGGATCAGACCTTAATGCTTTGTAAATTCCTGTGCTATTGGCAGGAGATTAGATCATCAGCTGCAAACAAGCAAAGTTACAAGTGAACAATTGTTTTAACCTGTTGTTAGACAACTGGTTAAACAAATTACACTTTTAAATTAATTAGTTATGGCTGTCTTAAAAGCTGTTGCAAATATAAACAGAATGCATAAGAGTCAACTTCATCTATTTGAAGTCATCATGGTATTTAGGTTGTTCCCTCCTTTAAAAAAATTTTTATATGAATGTATATAGAAATAAATATGTAAAATCAGTGAGTAGAAGAGTTTGGTAGCAAGTTTAGATGAAAATTTTAATAAAAAGAAACTAATTTAAATGCACCTACAGTAAGCATAAAATGCTTAAACTCAAGATAAGGGACAATTAAATTATGTTCACTAATAGAACTGGGGGGTTTGTGTTCATCTTCCCACTAAAAAAGAATTTGAATAAAGTTCTAAACAAAATCCTGTAAAAGAACATGAAGAGTCAGGGCTGATTTATTCCTTTTTCAACTGATTTTTTCATTAAGTAGGTAAATCATTCAAACCTTCTCTGCATGTATAGAGAAAACCTGTGCCATTTTAATTATAACTGATCAAAAGTCAATATAATTAAGTCAGTTCCATACGTGGGGATGCACTTGAATATGTGTTGGTTTCTCTATAATTATATACAGTGTTTCAATTCTTGTTTGTTTTCATGTGTTTACCAGCTGAAAATCACAGTTTAATTAATGAAGAAATCTATATAAATACTAACATTTTTGAGGCATTTGTATTGAGAATTAACCTGGGGCAACTCACAGGCAAATTGTAGTTTTCTATTGCTTTTTTTGCCTGACCTTCATTACAAATGGAAGGATTTTGTTTAATAGATCTAGATGACACTGGAATTTCATATTGTTTATTCTCTTCCATGATGTATCAACCAATTAAATATAACTCATTAAGAAGAATTAGTACTTTTATGTCTCTGTTTATTTATAGACACTCATAAGTTTAGTGTTTATGGTTGTTTTTAAGCTGGGTATAAATATATAAGAATTACACACAATTGTGGATTAACTAATTTTAGATGTAGAGTATTAAGAAAAAGAAAAGACTCTGAGTCTATCTGAGACTTTTTTTCCATTTAAATCAATGAACATTAAATCAAGTCTTGTTTATACAATGTTTGGCATAATTATAGGCCTGATTTTCAGTGTTAAATCTTGGTTTAACTCAGTGTAGACTTTGTGTATTTGACAATGGAGAATAGTTCTGCTGTTAGACATTACTGTGCTGAAAAAGCTGTGAATTGTTGCCACAGTATCTTCATCAAATACCAATGGATATTTCAGGTCAACATCAGAAATTAAGCCAGAAATAGTTTTGCTGAAAAAAAAAGAAAATCCTTTTAAATTGAAAAATACATAATATTTTCATCCATCATATATATGTTAAGTGTATGGTATAGATAAAATCGATAATCAATCCAAAGGCATTCATAATTAAACTATGTATTGGCATTAGTACAGTAATTTTATTATTTCACTTTCAGTGTTACTCTGCATTAAGTACCAATCATGCATGATTGGGCATGGGCACATCATATGTGTTGATGAGCATGAGTTCTTAAAACAAGTTCTTCTATTATTCTCTAGAAAAAATGTGTATTCTTAAGAGCAAACATAATAAAGACTTTTTTAAAATAAAAATTCTGAAGCTGTGACACAAAATCACGTTGTAATTATTCATAGAAAGTATGAGAAAATTATTGTGATGTAAGTCAGCTTTAGTGATTAAGTTCATTCTGCTCCCAAGTAGTGATGGTTTTTTTGTTCCTTTTAATACTTGGCATATGTATATTCTTGTCACATAGAAGCCTCCAATTTTTATTTTGAGCAAAAGTTTTGTTGTGTTTGAATTTTTCAGTCCCTTTCTTGTACTTTTAAGTTCTTCACTACAAACAATACCTACCTTAATGGTTGTCACACTCAATAAAATTGATTGTATTGTGTAGGCTTTGCCCTCTTTATAGTGAACAACATAGTAGTTAGACCTCCTGCACTCTTACAAAATGTTCCTTTGTACTTGTTATTTTGAGAATTCCTTGGGAAGATCATATGTCTTAAATAATTTTACTTGGTTTATTGAATTTAGAGAAAGATATTCCTCTGGTTTGGACTACATATAAAGTAAAGTAAAGTCTTTTGCTTGGAAATGCCGTTTCATCACTGAGCAACTAACCACTTGTGTTGAAGCACTTGATTGCTTCTGTCATTTAATTTTAAGAACTGGGAATGGGTAGAAATAAAATCTGTCAAAATATTCTGTAAAAAGAAAAGGGAGGGGTGGTTGTGTTATGCATCTCTTTTTTTTCTCCTCAACATGAAAATAATCCTTTATTCAGTAGAGAGCATCCATCCTTAGGGGGTTTATTAATTCCCAAAGTTTATGAGAAAAACTAGAGATAGGGTGTACTAGGCAGATTTGAAATTACAGACAGCAAACTATGTGAGAGTGTAGGCTCTAAGGATAAACAAAATAGGCTCAATCTACCTCCATCTTATTTATGCCTTACATTTACTGATGGAATAACTAAGCCTAGAAATGCTGAACATACTATTTCAAAATATTTTTTCACTCTTCTTGATTTCTTTGGTTCTTCAAGAGCCTTGACTATCCAAAGAACCATTGGTAACTCTTGGCTTCACTCCAGATTCACTTCCCAGCAGTGCTGTTGATGAGATTTGCCAATGGGGAGCAGCTGAAGCGGGTACTGTATAGAGTGCAGACTACTGTGTTCACAGAAGACTACACATAAGAATAATGTGAAATTTTGGTATAGCACTAAAGTCTTTCATGTTCTTTTGGAGTTGGTAAGCACCTGAGTGGGTCCTGAAACATGCTGATTGCAGGTGGAAGTAGTTTACATCAGGAACTCTTCTTTCTCTGCATGCGGATAGAGTATCACCTCTGTAGTTTCTTCATTTTTTGTTTTAGCAGGGATGTTCTTGGGTGTGTTTTTAAAGAACCAACTTAGTTTTTCAAAAATAAAGCAGTTCTGTATTCATAAATTAGCAAAAAAATTGAAATTAAAAGTTGCTTGTGTGGCAGCTTCCTGTACCTACTCGATGAAATAGTTTTTTTAGGTTTATACATCAAGGCACAGAAGTGTCATATGTCTTAGGAAATACCACAATATGCTGTTTGTTAAGAAGAAAATTATAGAAGATGAATAAGAAATTGTATTTAATGTAAATGGGGAGGAGAACAAGAAGTGATAACAACCCGTAAAAATTGCAAGAATTGGTCAAATTGGAAGGAACAGTGTTAATGGTGGCTTGATGTTAGTGCTAGGAAAATGAACCTTACAAAACAATTCAAGTGGAAATGTACTGTGTTACAAGAGTAGCAGACAAGAGCATTTTAGTGTAGAGTGGTAGTTTGCAGTGTATTTGTATGGTCAGAGGGATGCAATAGAAGAAGTTAAGTGATCAGGACATACTGGAAGAAGTTCTTTGATACTACTGGAATAGGAATAGAAAGAAATAACTCTAAATTACATGTTTTAAAAGTCATTTGCCTCAATGTAGGGCAAAGAAAACGTTGAGTTTAAACAGTCAGCTATGGACAGATAAATAGTAGTGGTGTATTCTGTAGGGGCAGAAACAAGTAGTAAAATAGAAAATAATGGGAAGGTACCAGTATGAAATCCTGTTTTCCTTGAATTCAGAAGCGGAAGTTTGTACTTTTTCAGTGGTTTAGGAATGTCAACTAAAGGATTCAGCTTTTGCATAATCTAATAATAAGACATCAAAGAGAGAACACAGAAAGCACGGTCTGAAATATAATTGGTGAAACAGAATTAGCTAGTTGGTGAAGACATTAGAGAAGAAGAGGAGGTTTGCAGATCAAATAATAATATAGTAGGCCTTGTTTGTAGTGTGAAATAAACACAAAATACACAATAAAAAGAGAAAAAGGGCTCAAGTTTTAGGAAAAAAACTATTTTTTTTTTCCTTTCAGTAGCTACTTTTATAATTTTTAAAAGACATTCTCTAGTACATTGATCAGCACTCCCATGTTCAAAACACCTTATTGATTGATAATTGATAAAGCATTTGATAAAGCATTTTTAAGCATCAAAAATTATGTAGGTCATAACCTGAGGTATTATTCTTGTGTTGAAATTCTTTTTCATCTTTTATTCAGCTGTGAATTCATTCAGACACTACTCTAAATATATTTATTTCATTCATTCGAGTCCTAGAGATGGAAGTTGATGTAGTCAGAAGTCACTCAGATGAAAAAATATCTTCTAAAATTTACTAACATGCCAAAAAAATTTTTTTAAGGTAGAAATGTATGTACCCCATTATCTGAAAATCCCAGACCTGAGCTGTAGGTAAACATATTCTGGGAATGCCATAAGTTTCAGTCAGAACTCTGTACCAGTTTCTGCGATGTGATTCTGCCAACTGTCTGGAAGTCACATATATATTTCTACTAAAAATATAGAATACCTGTAATCATGCTAAAGACCCCTTTAAATACCATTCTTTTTCCAAAACCATCTGGGGCCAGTAGTAATTGCTATGTAGTGGATGGCAGTATTTAGTGACTCCTGACAAAGTACACTTCTGACAAATGTTTTAAGTTCTCTGTGGAATAAAAGAAATTCCTCTAATTCCTCTTACATTCTAGTACACGGGTGGGTTTTGGGGGTGAAGGGCAGTGGGGGTTGTAATTTTTAAATTATTGTTATTATCCTGCCTGTTTCCAGATACTTCACTTTTTTGCTTTAATAGAAAGAACAACTCATGTCATTCTTATTTTCTGTTCTGTGTATTATTCGGACTGTGTCAGAAATAAGGTGTTGTTGTTGTTGTAACATGGAAAAAATGAGATAAAGTTAGATTTTAGATTTGGGGTTTCAAGGTAATTTATGAATGTATACAGCATATATATTTATATATACATATATAACTATACATTGTGTAACTGTATAGAAGACAGTAGAAATTATAAAGCCTCACAAGGTAGATAATTTTAATTTTCAATAAGAATATTTTTGTTTAGATTTTTTGCATTTTTACCCATACTTACATATGCCCTCATAGTGTATATTTCTGACCAGTAATTTATGCCACAATACTGACAGAGAAGAAAAATGTAATTTATTAATCCTATAGACAATAATTTTATTCCCAAGTTCAGCTACTTAATTCTTGTATTAAGAACACAAATTCCAGAATACATACTGAGAAAATTAACTCTGATCACAGATTTTTTTATTAAGGGGGGGTAAACTTAGAACGCTGAAGCATTTCCAAGCCCTTCTTTCACATTGTAGGTCTTAGGTTCCTTAGTCTTTTATTTGTATTGTTTTCCATATGAAGCTAGGTTTGAAGTAATTTAAATCACCTTCTAAACACCATATCTGGAAGGTTCAATACAGTGAGTCTCTATATATTTATCAAGAAGCATGACATATGTAAATTAAACGTTTTCCCATCATCAACAAATAGATTTGGAAAAAATTACTGTGTTGAATCTGTTTCTTTAACGTCCTCTTGCATATGAATTGATGAAGAGTGGGATAACTTTCATTTACAACAACCAGGATTTGTGTATTCTGGAACCTGAATTCACCCTGAATGCAGGCGTTGTGCAACCATCCTCCTTCCTTTGGTATGCTGGCTTGTTAATAACAGTTACCCTGGCACTGGGGAGCATGGGTTTCAAGTACCTCTTATCCTGATGAGATTTGAATCTCCAGCTTCCACATGCCAAGTTATTCCCTTGGGTGTGTTTCAGTCCTCTTTTAACAGTGTCAGCTACAGCTGAGGGCACAAGATCCATATATCTTGAGGGAAAGAAAGAAAACTGACTTCATGTAGAATTTAGGGCATTTCACCTGAAGTAGTTGATAGATTCTTTGCCCTTCTCCTTTAAGTCACTTAATGGATTACCCAGAGACAGTCTAATTTAAAGTGCATAATAGCATCCATTTTTCAAATGGAACATGTGTTGTATTGTCTCAGAGCACACTCAGCAAACAGATTTGACTGATGAAGGATGACATTTTTCTGGATACCAGAGTTCAGGTTCTTACAGGTTTGACCCAGAAAAGAATTTGTTATTTTCTTGTAATACATAGTTCCAAAGATATTTCAGATGCCAAGGCTTTTCTAAATTCTCCCAATTTAGATGTTCAAATTTTGTTAGAAATTGCCAGTAGGTGGCCCTGACTGCTGCGTTGTACCTGGCCACAGTACACAGTATCTGTGTGGATGATTATTTGGCAACACCTAAAAATTGTTACTGTATTAATGCCAAGTGTAAGACAATTCCAATCTTAAATTATTAACATGTGTGTCATGTAAAAAAAAAAAAAAAGGTCAAAAAGATTGAAGTCTTAGAGCGATAATCTAATGAGAGTCTGATACTTTAAATACCTCTGATATTAATTTGGGTTTTGATGCCTTCTTTGATGTATTTCTATTTTCTTTGATAGTCTTAGAGTTGTCCACATTTAACAATTAAAGATTAGGGGTCTTATCCATTTCAAAGATGCAGAAAGCTTATAGCTCATTGGAACTTCTATGAGTGTTAATACTTCTACAAAATCAGGTCCAGGTTTTTTAAAAAAAAACATGCCCTAATTTAAGAAAGCCACCAAGCAAATGTATGTTAATGATACTGGTACACCAGATTCTTGAATGCATGATGTTCATAAGTGGAATTGAAAGTGATAATGCAGTGTTTTAATTCATAACATAGAGGGGGTTTTTGTAAGAATTAAAAACTAGATATTACTTTGAAAAAGCAAGGATATGAGTATGTTCCAAATAAGAAAATAGAATACAGTTTTCTGCAACATTGTAAACAAATTACTGAAGATCATCTGCCCATTTCAGAAAAAAAGCCACTATTAACACTAATATCAACAAGAATATTCTGTCTAATAGCATAAATAATTTTAAGGAAAAAACCTCAATTTGCACTTTTATCTTGGTCACATTTTTGTTTCAATCATGTTTCAATAATCAACATGAAAAAATAAAAATAAATTAAAATAAAAATTTATTAAATAAAACCAGTTGTGTTTTAAACATAATTAAATCAAAAATTGAAACTGCATCAAAGGAAAAATATTTAAAATCATTTTGGAAAATAAATTACCAAGTTAAAGTTAAATAATTTTTGTAAGTGCTATTACAGCTTATCGTACATTCGTCTTCTTTAAACCATTGCTGACAGACAGACATGGACTTCTAATACTGGTGTATCCCCTGTATTGATTTCCCTTTTAATAAGGAAAAAGAAAAAATGCTTTAGTGAATGCAGAAATAATGCAAATAATTGCAACACATATTTATCCTTAGAAAGATATTAACGCTGGGCCAAATTTTCTATAAAGAAAGATATGAAAAAAAAGAGTGTTTTCTTAGGAGATTATTCCTCATTGGAGAACATATGCAGAGGGCTTAATTCCGGGTGTCGTGCTCTTAGGAGGTCACTCACAATCCCTCTTACTCCTGTTATAAATTAGCATCTGTCTTCAAATGAAGAGCTGTAAGGATACCAGTGTAGTTGTGGACTCGGAACCAATAAATGTTCAAAATGTAAAAGTTAGATAACGGTACACCTGAACCAGGAAGGACATAGCATAAATTTAGCCAGAAAGTGAATAGTTCCATTTTAATAAAGGAAGCTTATGAACAGTGTAATTATCAGTCTTTTAATATTTAGTGCTGATTAAATAATTCACTGCTTGACTTTTTTAGTCAGCCCTCACATGCTCCTTTGCTAGATACAGTGACTGTCCATCCAAGATTTTCATTTTCTGTTTTCCTGAGGAGCTAAATGGGAGTTCTTTGTATCAGCTAAGGATAAGTTTTTCTGCCTAAGTTCTAGTCTGTGAGTGACTGGCAAGACTTACATGACTTTGTGTTCTGGACCAGGACCTTGTCTTGAACACATTCAGCCTAAGGAATGGATTTGATTTGAATAGAGATTCCCTATACTAAAACCAGTAGAAAGCATTTGTCTTTCAGACTATGAAATAAGAAGCTTTGATACTTTAATATAGAGCTAAAATTTGAAAGCAATGAGCTCACGACAAAACTAGGTAAAATGCCAGTGAAGAGCTATATTTGCAGTTTCTGCAAAGTAAATTATAAGTTTAAAAAATACTGCGGGTAATGTACCAAACCCGTTAAAAGGTGAATTGATGAATATCCTATAACTTCAGTTTATAATGTTAAAACATGAATGAAAACTATGGCACTTCTGATATTTCCATCCCCACCCACTGCCATCCCTTTGCAATTACTGAAAGCAAAATCATTCATAGTGAGCAAATGGACTTGATGTTAAGTGGTCTTTGCTGGTCCAAGTGTTCCTGCAGTTCACTAAAAACCTTCTAGTAGCTGCCATATTCACCTATCAGCGAGGAATGCAGAAACTTTGGAAGGAAAAAAAACCAAAGGAATAATTAGCAACAGGGATGACAACTCAGTGTTACCTGAAATGACATCAAAGAGAAAAAAAATACTTGTAAAAAACCCCCACAAACCAAAAAACAAACAAACAAAAACAAAAAAAGGAAAACACACAAAAAAAAAAAAAAAAAGAAAAAAGTTTCAAATGTCTCATAAAAGCCCTGAGTTGAAGGTGCTAAAAAGATATAACCTATAAAGCTGATGTATGAGGGTGGAAAATAAAAAAACAAATATTCTAATCCATGAATGTTACCATGCAACAATGATGGCTCCTCTGCACGCTCTTCCAATTCTGGCCTTGTCTCTTCTTCCTGATGCTTCTAACCAGGTCTGTTATTCAGCAGAATGATCCAGAAACTGAAGGATTTCCAGAATTGTACATTTTATTTTTTTCCCATAATGTCACTGTTTTATTCTCTATTTTTAATGTATTTTGTGATCCAAAAGTAGGTAGTAGCTTCTGATAAATAATATCACAGATGCAATTGCTTTGGAATCCAAATCAGAAATTGTCGTTAAAATGTCTTGAATGTTTTAAAGGATCGTATCAGTAAAAGTCAGATAAGATTAATAAGATTGCCATGTGTTGACTCTTATATATAACAGGGATTTGTTTTTTTTACCTTATAGATTGCTAAGTAGAATGGTAAGTATAAATGATTGTATATTTTTAATTATGGAGATAGCACAATAAGCAACATTCATGGCAGCTGTGACAAGCAATATCTGTATGACATATACTTCTATATGAATTTCATAACAAACGATAGATTTATTTCTGAATAAATTTATTCAGAAGGCTGATATTACATCCCAAAAGAGAAAACAAGCCATAATATTAAAGCTAATACAAAAGTATTTCTTAAATATATCCGAAGAAATTTTAAATAGTTGGACTGCATGAAAATGAAGTAATTGCCTTTTTCCTTTTCCAAGAAGCAAGAGGAATTTCTTAATTTCTTAATAATTTCCAATTATCTAGGAAATCTTAAAGAAAAATGTATTTTAAAATATTGATGAAAGACAGGAGTATCTCTCTTCCTCCCTAGGTAAAAAAAATTCTCAGCTGGGTACTACTTCAGATGGGAAATTACAGAGAAAAGACTTCACATACCAATGGCTTCGTGCACAGCTTTTGGACTATGATGCAGCCAGTTCCAGAGATATGAAGTGGTGAGGTCATCGCCTTTAAATTAGATTTTTTTTTTTTAATTTTAAATTTGTCTTGTAAAGTGAAACATAAGTTAATGGTTCTAAAACAAACATGACTTTCTTTGCAGCTAGCAGACAGTACACCACACATCCAGGTCCCAAATATGGCACCGTTTAGGACTGGCTTAGTAGTCATTATATGCTTCTTCCACACTGAAATTGAAATTATAAAATGTTCTGAACGTTATCATAAATAACTACTTAGTTTTACTTCAGCAATGCAGTGGGGTTTAGACTGTAAAGTGTATAGAAAAAAGTGCTTATTCATGATATATTTTATAATGTTATTGATATATATTATGGTTTATGTAATTAAATCAACTGTAACATTAGCTATATTGTTAGGTTTGATTGAGCAAGTAAAAAAATACTTTTTTTGAAACTAAACAGTATGTGTTTATATTTTGTCTTCAAAACATAAAGCCAGCATTTACATCTTTATACTACACTGTACCAAAATGTTGTAAACATGTTCCTTCTATGTTCAGTTTTGGTTATTAAACGGTTAAAATGTCAATACAATTAAGGGAAAGGTTCATATTGCCTAAACTAACATGAAGACATAGTAAGTATATTTTGGTCATAAATTCAATATAAGGCATTAGTGTCTTAATGAAGTCATTAGTAGACACAGTGCCAAGCATCTCTAAGAAAACCAAAAAAAGTGTCAGTAGGCAAGCAAGGGTTTAGTATATTAATTTTATCATTGTTTTCCTTAAAAATGGATTTATAATTAAATGGACTGCAAAAGTGCATAGTGCGAAGTCTTGTGCAGAAAAATATGCCACATATCCTGCTTGTATCAATGACTGTAGAAACTGTAAGAAAAACACATTTCTTTGAAAATATTTATCTGGCTTTGCAGAAATATTTATCTTTCAATCATGATCCATACTAGAGAAATACTCAAAGTATTTTTTAAAGACAGCTTTCATGACTTTTCATTTGATTGAAAATACTGGAATACAATATGTAAAGATGTTTGAAAGTAAGAAGACACAGAAATTTGTAAAAGAACTTTTTAAAATATAATTGTGCTACCTCTGCAGGTGTATGCCATGCCCTAATATTTGTACTGACTTTTTAAAGGATTACGATATCATTTTTTAATGTGCCAAAAGTCTAATTAACATCCATTCACACTTCATTGATAGACAATTTAGAACAGGTGATATATTTATTCAACTGAAAACAATTTTATTCCTACAAAAAGTAATTTGAAAACTGGCTTCTCTACAATTTATGTCAACACCTACAAAAAGTTATGCTGGTTAGAATAGTTTAACTTAATATTCTATTATTTGAATAAACACTTGTTAATTACTTTTTAAATTAAGTACAAAAAAATAGTAATTGCTCTGTTACTTTACTTTTTCAGTTAATATTAATTTCTCTGATACATCTTAATAATTGAATTATTTAAAATAACTTAGTGGGTTTGTTTTCTGAGAAGATTCTGTTCTGAGAAGATTTAGTGAGCCCAGTAAAGTGGGAGTTACTGAAATTTCTATTCTACATTTTTCCCAGCTGTCGTTTTTTGCCTGAGTTAACTCCTGCAATATGTGACAATAGACAAGTACGACTTCTGGTAAGAACTTGTTTCATTGTGGGATTTTGCAGAATTCAGGTATTTCCAATTTGTACCTGGTGTAAAAACGGAAGAATTTTTTGATCAATATAATTCTGTAGTCTTATCTGTGTTTGGCAATCAAGTCATCTCCTGATGGAGATTGGAAGAAAATGTTTTAGCACAAAACCCTATGTTGGTGCATTGGGTTCTAGCTTCATGATCTGACATTGAGTTTGTTTTTAAGACATCAAATGCTACTGTGTGCTTTTTAAAGCATCTAAATCTGCATTTTCAAAAAAAATGAAAAATATTAAATATGGTTCAGTACCAACCACATTATTTAATGAAAAGATATATTCTTATCAAGTGAACAGCTTTAAATATTCCCAAATTCAGTATATAACATATCTAAATCATTCTAATGTGCCTTCAATGTCATTTATTGAAATACAGTAAATTGTAATTGTATATTAATATGGTGACATTATGAAAACATTGCACGAACTCAGACTTATTCCTACAATTTCTTTTTTTATATTTTTTTAGATCTTAAAATGCCCTCTGCTCTTTTCATAATTCACTCTTTCTGCAGCATTTTTAAAAAATCTGGATTTTTTGAAACAGGTAGTCATGTAAGTTGGCAGGAGGGGAAATATAAGCAATTTAACAATTTGAAGTCTAACAAAATTGAAAGACTGTGCCAGAGATACCCAAAAGTTCCTTTAATGGCAAGCAGTTGTGATACCTACCGGCCAATGTATACCCACTCCATTTCTATAAGTATAGACTTCACATTTTAATGCCAAGTTAGCAATAATTTTATTGATAAAATTTCGTACAGTTTAAAAAATGGGGCAAAAATTTAGAAGCTTGGCAGAATTAGTGTTTTATACTCATATATGATGTAAAATATTGCGTGAAAAAGTATTTCCCAGTTTAATGATGTGTTAGATGCCTCATTTTGCTCTCTGAGCAATCTTGCCCCTTTTTAGCCTCTTCCTTCTTTAGCTTCACAACCTATGCAATTTGCATGTTTTGAAAATGATTCCATAAACTCTCATAAAATCCACCTTTGAAAAAAATGCTTTTAAGCCTTATATGTTACTATTACTGTTTACTTTAAGACAGATTTTGTCAAATATTTTTTTTCTGGCAAGTGTGTCCAATTCTTAGGTTCTTCTAAAATTTAAAGGGCTGAAATTGTGATCCAAATGACTGTTGTAGGGTTTGATTGCAACAGCACCAATTGTTATTTGTTAAGTGGAGCTTAAACCGTAATTTGAGCAAATCATAATTTAATAATGTTATCTAAATTACACATTATGGAGTTATTGGTAAGCATATGTGCACATAGGTAGATTGTATGTTATTTACACTAAGCAGTTCTGTCCACAAAATACTGCTGCAATCCCACAATAGTATTATGTGGTGTGCCCACATAACTGGCAAAGTTATGGAATTGTCACAGCCTGTGCCACATAATAACATAGCTGTTCCACATGAATGAAATACAGAGAAAAATGCAATAGAGGATTCAAAAAATAGAAAATGGAATAAAATGTATCTCTAATGCAGAAAGCAGTACTATACAGGCAGTGAAATAATGATGTGGTTTGTACACACAGATGGCAGGAGAATTTTGGTTTTAAAATTTATATGAGTTCTCTGTTAAAGGTTGAAATGTGAACATATTCCTACTGCTTTGGCACAGCAGCTTACTTAAAAGCTATGAAATCATGATAAAAATCAAGTTAACATCTGCAATCATTATCAAAAAAATTCCTGAAAACTGAAAGAGAGTGGAAAATATATATTAAAAGCAAAGAAAGAAATCAAGCATTAGAAGAGGAAAGCATTCCTGGGCATTTCCAGTAGTTTCTTCCTATGCCATATGTTCAGTCATTAAGTTTTCTGATGTGCTAGACAATCCCTGCTTGTTATATGTTCCATAAGTTTGCCTTCTGGAAGTTTCATGTAGTTTTCTAAATGATATCTGTGCACATTCCAGTGATTTAAAACTTTTTTTCATGGATACAAAATTGCATTTCAATGGTTGCATATAAACAATAGAGTTTTCTCAGTGGGGGCTATTGCTTTGTAGTAACCTGCTCTAAATCCAATACTTTATTATGTTAATCTTGGTCATTTTGATGATTTTTCTCACTAGTAATAGCATAAAAGTGCTGAGGAAGGTGTGCTGACTTATAGGTTAAATTATTTTAAATTAATATGATTTTGTGGAAGAGCAGGTAGCATAGATTTCCTGTTTCTTTCTGTATGAAGTTTAGGTTACCTACAGGGTTAACCCCTTCACTATTGATCAGTATCTGCAATCATTTAGATGTAACTTCAATTCAAAAGCACCTTTTATCTCTGAAAGTTACAGAACATCTTGATAATTTTACCCAGAAATGGACAAATGAACAGATGCAAAGCTGTGTTCAAGGCAAAGATTCCTCCTGATATTAATTCTAAATTAATTAATAAGAAAGCTTTGTGATAATTAAAAAATGGCAGAAAGTCTGAAGAGTTAACTATGGTGATCACCACAGATGGGGGTCCAATACTACAGTCTGCGAAAAAACTGTGCCGGTGTATTAAATTTCTTCCAAATTTTGGTTCTAAGTCATAAACACAAAAGGGAAGGTTTTAATTAGCTTCAGAGGACTTTTAGTCAGCTTCTTTAAAAAGCCAAAATTAAGTTTGCTCCAGTGATTAATACAACCTTAAATATTACTCTGACTGTAATTGGGTGAAAACACTTATCTTTATTTGAAATGAAGTAACAAATACTTTACATCAGAGATCAAGACAGTCCTTATTAAAATCTAGCATATAAACCTGAATATGGTTGTCTACAAGATGATGAAGCCTTAGTTTCTATGATGGTAGGGATTGGATAGTACCATGAACAGGCTAACCGTATAAAATTCTGGGGCCTCCTGGGTCTTTGGAATTGGGATATTATAAAACTTCTGTTGTGCGTTGAAACAGGTTAGATAGAAATAAGAATGATCATTTCCATTGGTTTGAATCTCTTTGAACATCACAATCACTGTGTTATTTCTACTAATGAAAGACTAAAAGCTTTCAGTTTAAAGATTTTGAACATAGCTTAAAGCAGCTGTAAATATTAAGACTAAAAAAATAGAAACAGTTGGCACAGTAAAACATTTTTTTTCAAAGTTTCTTGGCACTGCTATGGAAGAGAAAATAAAATATTGATGTTAAAAGCAATAATAATGACTAGCTGTGCAGAGCAAAACTTTAAATTCTTTGTTGTTAAACATATAAAAGGTAAGGATCAGAAAACAAGGGATAAACTTTCTGTGTGGACACAAAGCGTATGCATTCACTAAGGAAGAGTGTAAAATCTCTGTATCTTTGGAGCTTGTGGTTTGAAAATGCATGGACTTTTTAATGAATTTTACATTAAACAGTGACTGAGTAAAGACAAGGAAATGAAACAGGTCTCCATTTCATCTGAGTTCTCTAAGTTAGACTGGACTACAAAGCCTGTCTACATTGGTGCAGTGCTGCTTTTTGGTACAGTGAGGTAGTTTGAACAGGAAGTCTGGAAATTGTCTCCTCCAGAATGGCCTACAACTTCATAGTAACAGCACTTTCCTGAGAAAAAGGGAGCTGTGGGCTTTAGCCCCTTGAGGAAGGAGCTGAGACCCCGTCTCTCGATACCTGGTTCAGCAGTCGTCCTACTAGTGTTAGGCTAAAGTTTTGTGACATTAGCACTAGCAGAGTCTTTCCTTTTCTGTTTGTTTTTATGTTAGAATAGAAATACCCAGTTAGACACCTAGCTTTGAAAGACACCTAGCTCTTCAGCCCAGGGAGAGGAATGACTTTATCTGCTTTTCTGGACTTCACTTCGGAAGGTGCAGAGACTAGAAAAGTATATCCTTATGTTCAGGACTTCCAGCCGACAGCTGGAGATTTTGTAGCCTGTTCATCAGCAGTCTGATCTTTCCCCATCATTGTTACTGGGCCTCTGTATCTAGTTCTTGTTAGAGGCTGCGTTGTGGTGCTGAATAGCTTTTATTACATTCTTCAGTAAATGTGAAGTTGTTCCTGCAAACAAAACAATCTGCAATTTACAGTGGGTGGTATCTTCCAAGTTAGTTTTTAAACCTTGCCCTACATGTTCTCAAAACAGCACTGCTAAAATGAGATATAATTTTTATTTTTCTTTTGTCATATTTGTGTGCAGGTAACATGCCTCATGCCAAAACATACCATCACTGGTTTTTAGAAGTTTATAATTAATATAATACTCTTGCCTAAAGTATAATTAAAATGTTGTCTGATGGTTATGGTTAATTAGCAAAAACCTAAAAGATTAAATTACTCACAGGGCCCATGACTGATTGAAGTGATACGTGTCCTGGATAAAGCATAAATATTGCAGGAAATAATCCAATATGACATCCCTGACATTCAACTATAACTTAAATTATAGACTGGTCAGTAAATGATCTTAAGCTGTTTAAGGTTTCATCAGCCCTCTGCAAGCTTGATTTTCTTCAAAATTACTGTACTAAAATGTTTTCTTTTGTTGTTGCATTGACTCAGATCACAAACCACAATTTTAAGATCGGCTCTTATTTACAAAAATGCTTTGACATAGTGCATTTGTTCAGCTTAGGCAACAAAAAAGGATTGTGGTATCATTTTGAAGAAGGTTGTTTGACAGACCCTGTTTGTTTATTTGGAGTAATGTGAGCTACATTCAGAAAATGTTATATTTTGTTTCATGATTGTGTACATTCTCTCCCACTGCTTCCAGGCAAGCCCTGTAAGCAGAGAAGACATGGATTTAAACCTTGTTTCCATGGCTGGTGGAAATGCTTTTACTGAGAACAGAGAAAAAAATAAGCCGCCACACAGACACTCAGCAACATCCTCAAGTAAGTTATGGTTATTCTAAATATCATTTTAAATGCTAGGTAGAACTGAGCATGCTTGGAATCCTTAATAACACATGCTGCTTATCTTTCTGCTTCTTTTTTATCTGAAGCTTTTTCATACATTTACTACAGTTCTGTTTAGAATCTTTATATCAACAGACTTTCCTCTTGTGATTTTAATGGGAAGTTCCCTGTGATGTATTATAAGTCTTCTCATGTCTGAGCCTTGGGAAGATTTTCTTTTCCCTAAAGTAGGAAAAAGATTTTTTTTGATTATCCTCTTTTTTTTTTTTTTCAAAAGAGCTTGGAAAAATGGATGGTTTGTTACCTGAGCACCTGAATACATATCACAAATCAAGGCACAGATTTCTGTTATGTTAATTACCAGTTATGCAGTAGTATATGATCCCACTGAACTTACTATAGCTCAGTAGTAGGGAATCCTTTTAAAGCCTTATATTTTTTACCACTCTAATACCATAGAAGGTAACAAAAGAAACTATATTTAGAAAAAAATTCTTGAATGTCATGAAATTATAGAATTTTAAGTTTCATATCTTACTTTGTGTAATAAAACTGAAGAAATGTTAATATATTTCTGATATGACATACTATATTTTTCTATTCAGGTACATTTTTTTTCAAATAAATAAAAACATAAAGCCTCCAAAAGCACATTAGAGAAAATATAAACTCTGTTAAATAATTTTGTCAATATTAGCAGAATTCCTAAAACTTTTAATGTAGTGAAATGTTGTCAAAATAGGAATCGGATATTTTGTATAATTTATATATATAAGTTGCTGGATTTACTTTTTGATAATGTTTTCATATATGCTGAATTTCGACTTTCAGGAGAAAAAATTAAAATTCAAGAAAAACATGTAAAAATACTTGAAATTTCTATTTTTCTGACATACTTTGTAAAGGCTTTAGAAGAAAGATTTATTTACATTACTTCACCATAAGCAAAAAATAGTATGGACTCAATATGTTTGTGCTTATTCATTTGATTTACATTCCTAAAATTACATTATATAAAATTTATCATCATAGTCTAAGTTAATTGTACCAATGGAGAAAGAACATAATTCTGTCTTTGTGCCTACCATCTAGAAAAGAACAAATTGTGTCCTTAGTTCTTTTGTTTCTCTTCATTGGCTAGTGATGAAGACACGCCATTGAAATAAGATGAGATTCCTAACTGCTAAAATCCTGAATTTAAGTGAGATAACTCTAAACTACTGATGTCAATGACAAAATTATCATTATATTCATATATCCAGAATAGAATGTGTCCATATCTTGAATAATTGAGTTAAATATTATACACTGCTTTTACATTAGCGTATAACTGTTGTTTAGACTGTAGCAATATTGTAACCCCATCCAAAAATAAATTAATATGAACTCTTTTGACATGTAGAACTTGCCTGAGTGGCTCTTGGAAAAGAAAATAGTGTCATTGCATTATACCTTCAAGAAGGAGAGAGTAGGAATGGAGCAGGAAAGAACAACCAACTGGCAGAGTCATAAATGTGAGGGGTGGAGGTAGGGGGGAGAGAGAGAGAGTTTAAAATGTCTGCTAATATAGGTATACTTTCAAAAAATACACATCTACTACACCATACCTACGTATTCATTCTTATTTCAGTAGTCCAGGAACTAAGGAGAAAAAAGCCTAGGTCTTATGTATTTTTAAATATGTTTCTGCGTATGTGTCTATATAAATTTTATCACTGTGGATTTAGGAAGTTAAACAGTGATGGCACATTCAATTGTATCATTTATGATACACAAAATCAAACATTATTGTCACCCTTGTACATTTCATATGCAGTATAGAAACATGTTTATTACTTTATTTCTGTTTGGCAAAGACTGTTGCTTTTCAATGATCAGAATAAATCATTAGCCCCATGATTTCCTTAATCTGAAAACATTATAAATTTGCCTTTACTGAGAATGTATTTGTTATAAAATGCTGTCTTGTTCTGTGGCCTCTCTTGGTTTTTACCTTCTGAAATGTTAAATGAAGATGTCTAGGAACTGTTTCAGTGATTTAATAGGTGTATCCCCTTGAGTTAACCTACAGTTGTATTACAGATTATTATGAAGATGCCGTGACCTTAGAGGTGCAGTCATGTCATGAACTCCTTAAATCAAGTTCCTGCTCCATTTTTTCAGGAGGTCTCAACCTCAACGATTTGATAAGCTTTAATTAATAAAATGTTACTGAATTCACTTTCCAACATCCATAGTTGTGGTTGTTCCTTGGAATTCAATTTTTCTTAGGAATCAAGTTCCTTATATGCAACCTGTAATTTGGAAATTTTACCAATAAATTGTTGAGATCTTACAGGCTAAAAATTACAGTAAAAATACAGAATAATGGATTCTTAACTATATTTACTAAAAAAAATTCCTCTCAAATTCATGGGATACTGAAATAAAATACCTTTTATATATGTAAGGAAGTATATGAATTATCATGTCATTGTTAAGACAAAACATAAAACAGTTCGAAGTTACCTTTTTAATTTACAAGGGATTTTAGAAAGCTAAATCAAGATTTTAAGAAACATTTTTGTGAACTTCCCAACCTTATTTCTTTCTATAGATTTTTTTTTTCAAAAGGCATGTTCTTTGAATCCTGGATTAAACAATTTTAAGGATTTTTAAAAACCAAATTTTCTATTTTTTCTGAAAAATTTGGATGGGATAGATTAATTCTAAACTAACTTAATTCTGTCCCTTGATAAAGCTAAATTAATTATGTAATAAAAGGAATGCATTTAACATAGTATATCTCAGTTTAAGGAAAGCATTTGTTTACTTTAAAGTATTTGATTTGCTTCCCTGTTACATGTTCAAAGGGAAAAGTAACTGTTCATTAAATTGACCAAATGTTTTAAAAAATGTATAACCTAGAGAAACAGTAGCCATTGTTCAGCTGGAGTAAATAGTTATCTGTCTAATTTAGGACTTTGCTTTTGATAATGATGAGTATGTTATGATCTAAGAATATACTTATATTATGTTCTAGAAGTAGTGAAGGAATGTGATATTCCTTTGTAGTTATAGCTTTTTGTTCTCTAGTAACTGTTTTTTCTTTTGTATCTCTTGAGCTTATTTTTTGGGTGGGGCTGGTTGGGAGGCAAGAGGGTCTGACCATTCTTTAAAATTTTTATTAACTCCATAAATATTGGTATGAATTTCTGGTTGTATTTTTTTGTATTAATAATTTCCTGAACACTAGTACTATAGTCAGAATTAAGTTGCAAGATGGGCATAGAAATATTTTGCAAGAATTAAAAGTTAAGCAATTTTTATACCTAGCTAGAAAGCACAGGTTTTTGTATATCCGAATATCCAATTTGTGAGTAGGTTATGACTATCAACTACCTTCTGTCATTCTAATCTGTTTCTGGCCAGCCAATGTTGAACATATAGATGAGTCTCCTACATATTTACATTGTCTAACTGTCATCAAAATTTGGGGTTTTCTTTTCTCTGCAAATTTAAACTTTATTTTCATTATATTTGCCTTGGGAACTGCAATCTCCTGACCAAAATTTGAAAGTGAAATGCAATGCCTCTAACTGTAATTTAAAATACTGCCCAGAATTCTTAATTCTTCTCCTCCCTGAATTCTAGCTTTTCAGGAAGCCTCTGATATCAGTAGAACTGCTTTCTGGGAAAAAAACATTAAATAAATTAGAACCTGAACCCTGTCATTCTTTTATTACCCTTAGTACAAAAAATGGACCCATGTATATCTCCACTAAAAAAAAATCATCAGTTCTAGTTCTTCAGTAAATTCAAGCTTTATATTCTGCTAGACAGTGAAAATAAATTGATTAAGCCTTTGTTACAGTGAAAAGTCTTTCGAAAAGAACACAGTAACTTTTATTTCACTTTCTTTTCAAATTTTACTCAATTCTTTTTGCTTCTGACAGAATCCCCACCCTGATTTTTTTGCCTCCCTTTCTTTCATAATGAGACTTGTTAGAAAGCCTTCAACTTTGTTGGAAGCAGTGTATGGTACAGCTTCACTTTAAAAAATTCCTGCTTTCCTGTTTCTTTCTTCTTAGAATCACTATTGTCAATATAATCTAGTTCAAGGACTACTGTCTTTCATTTAGGATTTGTAAACTCTCTCTGTGTAATAAGCATCTCATTTTTAAGCTCTCTATGAATTTGCTCATGTTTTACCAAGGGGTTTCTTGTGCATATTTCTTTCATACATACATATTTTTCTATGTGTTGGTTAACTATTGAACAACATATACCTAATCTTTTTGAACAGACTACAGAATGACATTTTACAAGATGCTGCTTAATTCACTTTGAGGTTGCATATTAAAAAAATACGTAAATGCAGATTTTAAAAGGCATGTAGAACTTGCTTTCATTGAATTTAACAGGCTAGAGAGAAAAAATGCTACGTGATCTCATGTAATTTCATCATCTGTGTTTCCAGTTATGAAACTAATACAAGAACAGATACACAGAGGCATATTCTAAATTTTAAGTGCTTAATTTTACAGCCTCATACTCTTCTACCAGGGTTTGGTTGTTCTTCAGTGTGGGGTTTTTCGGAAGAGACAAGCTTAAAAAAATCCATATCAGGATATTGGCTTACATATCACTTAGATATCCACTTAGAACCATGGAACCATTAGACCAGTGATAAGGGTTTCTGTCTTATGATTTGAGTAAATAATAACAGTTTATGTTTCCTTTGCTGTGGAATGTTTGTTAAGTAGATTCAAACCTCAAGTTTCTCAAGTCAGTGCACTAAAAGGTCCAGTCATTTATATTGGGCTACTTAGGTTGTTGCACTGAATGGTAAAGATGTATCTCTAAGATCTTCTTTCCCAAGGCACTTTTTCTTTCCTTGTTTTTATCATTCTAATTTGTCTCTTTTTCATTGCTGTTTTTTCCAGACCTGAGTTCTGTAATCCTTTCTTTTACTATGGTTCTTGTTTCTGTCCTCCAATTTATTGTACCATAAGCTTCCTCTCCCATCCACTCTTCCTTCCCTCATACGCCATCAAGTCTTCTATTTATTTCTACAGATCTCAGTCTGATTACTTTTTTCCTCTCAGTCTCTGTTTCTTTTTGAATCCAGATTGTTCCTGGCAGTCTTCAGATTCATCGTCTAGTTTAGACTTCCTCAAAATTTGGCCTGGTTTAGTGTACTGTTTAGGCAGATCTTGAGTCCAGTCTCTTAATGTATTTACTCTTGGTGTTATTTCTTATTATTACCTGTATTTACACTTCTTTTAATTATGTTAATTCTGAGAGTTAGGAGCCATCTATTGCCTTATAATCCATCTTCTTTATTCTTATACAAATCTCCTTTGCCAATTCACAATTTTCTTCTTTCCCATGTCTTTCTCCCTGTTCTTTGTCAGTCTCTTTGTCAAGTTGTTCTAGTTTCTTGTGCCAGCTGTGCCGAGCATTGTTTACCAAGTTAGCTTTAGTTTCTCTCACCTTGATTCTGTCTCATTTCTCTCTTGGATTTTAGTTGCAGCCCTTTGCCTCTTCTCTCAGTCTTCTTGTAGGAGTTTTGATTCTTACCCTTTTCATGGTTCCTGTAACTATTCTCCATCTGCCACAGACAGCATGAAATGAGCAGGCTTTTAAGTTCCCTGACTTGGCATGATCTTCAACATTATCTTTAGGAACAGCCTTGCTTAGCTCCATGTAATATCATGTTAAAGCATGTTTCCATACTGACTGGTATTTTAGTGAATATAGCCCAGAAGAGCAAGAATTCCTTCTCTGGTCATGGAAAAGCTTCAATTCGTATATACTTGATCCAAATTTGGACGTACCCTACAAGGAAGGCTCTGTTATTTGGTTTCAGGTCTCCTCTTCAAAGGGCAACACAGATATTTTACAAATTTTCTTAGAAGTGACCAACCTTTCAGAAAATTACAGACAGACATTCAATTTCATCCTAAATGGTCAGAAATGGGTAAATATATAAGGAGCTGAAACACAAAATAAATTTTGAGTTTTAATCAGCAGTGGTGCTGAAAGTCTTTTTTGTAGTTAGAAAAGAGTTGGAACACTATGTTTATTACCTTTATTTTAACTGTATGGAATGGTACATAATAAGTGTTTATAATATATTCATTTAAATGGTTATCTCTTTCAGCTCCATGTGACTGAGTCACATTTTCGAGTTCAGATTATTCAAGTATGTAATTGTCAGCATGATCTAGTTAGAAGAGCATCAATGTTTGATAAACAAAGAAATTTAAGCTCATTGTTTCTATAAAATTTTAGAAGTAGTCTCTAATCCCACCAACATGAAGTTATGCAGATTTAAAAACAAAATTCACCATTTACTTTAAAAAAAAGTTAATCATGAGCATATTCTTTCTTCAAATCTCCCTACAAAAAGGAGATATATCTTTATCATGTGGTCTTTCATAGAAATTGATCCTCAGACTTTTCAATGCTATTTAAATACATTTAGAAATTAAAAAATATAATATAAATTGCAGCACAATAAATGTTTTTGTGCAAACAATACGATTAAAAAATCCAACTTCAAGATAGACATAAGTAATGTTTTTAAAAAGTTAACTTTTCTGATATTGTAGCATTTACCTTTTCCACAAACCTGCTGAACCTACCTTCTTTTCAGAGATTAAATTGATGTAAATCCTTTGCTGCTAAGGATTCGTTCTGGTCACTTTCATTAAAATGTTGAGGTTTTTTTTCTCCATGCCTTCTTATGCTGTATTTGCTTTTAAGTAATACAATATGGTAAGGACTTTGGAAAAAATTATATCTCCAGACACACAACGTTAGGTGGATCGATAAATGTCCTATGACGTCTACTATGCATCACAAAATTTCTATCATAACCTTTTTGACAAAGCTTTTCTTCTTGGACACCAAGAATTTCATTCAAAGCATTTTACATATTGCATTACTTATCAAAACAGTGGATGTATAAACCTTGACATTTGTTAAAAGACCCAGGCTTTAACAACAAAAAGACCAGAACAAATCAATAGCAGAAAACAGATTAAACAACCAAAAAGTGACTGCTTAGAAATAGAAGCATGTGACATTAGCCCAAGACAAGCTTTCAGCACATACTCAAAATAGTTTTTTGATATATGCAGTCATCTGAAAGTCTCTCAGATTGTACTGGAGCTTCATCTATTAAATTGTTACAAATAAGTGAATGTACAGTAAATAAGTGTTAGAGCCTGTCTTCCAAAACCTGCTTTAGTATAGGAGAAATTAAATTGCTTTTCTTGGCTAGGATTTGTTCCCACATCAGTGAGTATTAGAATAACCATGTACCATGTTAAATTATACTTAATATACTTGCCAGGTTCTATTTAATTCTAGTACGAGTAATGGCAATAATAATAATAATAGTTGTCAAAAATATCAGTACTGTATATAGTAAACCAAATGTAATTTTTTAATTTACACTTAGTAAACATGTTAATTTACATTTAATATATACCTAATCCTATTTAGTACAGATACTAAAGATAATATCTTGAAACAGTGTGAATTTTTCTGTTGTGGCCTTTGGGCAAGGCTCACTACAAATACACTTAAAGAACGTAATATGAAATAAAAATTCTGTGATTATGCTTATAATTATTCCTAAATCTTAAATGCACATGTACATACCTGTGTGCGTATGTCTGCATAGTAATTAAATACTTGCCTCCTTATAGCAAAATATGACAAAATAAATGTCACCTTTATTTTACCAGTTGAGAAATTCTGATAGTAATAATTTGATTCATTCATGCTAGTATGTGAACCATTCATTTTCAGGACACATGGCAGTTTAGGGGAAAGTAGAGATACTGCAAATCCAAGCATGCTGTAAAAACTGTTCATTAATAATGCTGTAAGAGAAATATGTAAGGTCCCTCAAAAAAAAAAAAAAAAACCCAAATCAAAAAAAATAAAAAAAAATATGAAAAAGATTCATTNTTTTGGAAATTTTGGTTTTTTTTTTGGTTTGTGGGTTTTTTTTTTTTTTTTTTTTTTTTAAGATTGTGTTTTTAAGGAACATTTCTAGGTTCAGCCTATTAATTCAAAGTGCCATTGTCATCCCTTACCAGACTGTTGTCTTCTCTCATTCCCTGGATCCTGACAAAATTCTAACTATTTCCTAATGGAGATGTCTTTATTGAATATTTCTGAACAAAAAACTTTGCCTGTTTGAAAATCAGAATCCGAAAATCTGTTGTAAACAAAGGTATTGACAACAAAATAAATGAGGTTTTTTGTTTATATGTTTTTTTATTTTTTACTTCTTACAAAATTCTGCCCAGATGCTTACTTTACACTTAAGTGCAAAGCTGCTCTTACTTGAGCAAATGTGAAATACTTGTACCTAGATTTTCACTGGAATAGCAAAGGACTTGAAGTAAGCATAATTATTTGTGGGCATATGTATGATCAATCAGGTAACTCCTATATTTGCAACACATTCCATTCATTATTGAATTATCATTATTGGATTAGATATTAGGAAAAAAAAATTCACTGAAGAGGTTGTCAAGCATTAGAACAGGCTGACCATAGAAGTAGTAGAATCACAATCCCTGAAAATGTTCAGAAACGTGGATGTGATGCTTAGAGGCGTGGTTTAGTGGTGGACTTGGCAGTGCTGAGTTAATGATTGCACTCCATGTTCTCAGAGGTCTTTTCCTCTGAGAAATCTTCATGAATCTATGATTCTATTCTTATTTTTTCATTAATCTTTCTGTCTGGTCTTGAATTAAACTCTAGGAGAAAGAACTGCAGCAAAACCCTTTCTGCTATTTGACTAATACCTTCATTATAAATGAGGTTTCTTTGCTCTAGGACACAATTTTTCAATCATAAATAGTATTTCAGCCACTAGCAGTTACAACAGCCACTAGTGTAATATCTGAGAAATAACTGTGAGATGAATAGGAGTAAGCAAACTACACTATGCTGGTGTGATCTATCTGTGCTTGAGAAATCTTCTTCAGGGAATGGACTGTAGGTTCTCTATGCCAGCTTTGTCTTTCATCATTCCAGTTAGACCAATAACTGGAACAGCAGAGTTGATAATAATACCCATGTCTTAATACTATTTAGTAGATATCAAAAGTGCTATGTCAGAAGTGCAAAAAAATCATGCCCATTTCAAGGATGGAAAGATGGGACACACAAAGGGAATGGTTTACAGTGATTTACAACAAACCCCTCTATAGGTATTTCATTCCAAATTGGTTGATCATTCTCTACAATGGATTTCTTTTCTTTGGCTGAATAGTGCTGAGAACTGTGTAAAGGGTGGCAAGAAAGAATACAGAGTTAGTCTGTGCTTCCGTTCAGTTTGTCTAGGTCACAACTGTACAATAAAGTTTAAAGCAGATGCTATGAAGCTTAGTGAGATTAGATTAAAAATAAAAGAGAGGCCTGTGACTGTCAGACTTTGGGAGAGCCCCTGATCTGTTAAATCTGCCTACAGCAAGTGTTTGGGATTCGTTAATGGAATAATAATACATATTTCATACTCATGCAAGGACAATATATTCCTTCCGATGCAGTGTATCTAATTACAAGTGGAGAGGCAAAATCCCTACATCTACAGATTACTGAAATCCATCATGAACATATTATTTAGCAGTGCACATAGGTTCATAAACATGTGAGGTTGTTAGTCCAGAAATAATCCAGATTAGGCAGTTGGGATTAGATTGACTGACTGTCTTCCTATATCGACTCTATCACTACTAGACTGATTTTCAAACTGATTATTGATAGGCTTTTTCTAGCATCTGTTTTCATTCTGTTTTAAAAATAATGTAATAAAATGTATATTTTGTAAAAATACAGAAAATAAAAACAGGTATGTCTTGTTTGCCTATATTGTGGATACTATAATAAAGATGAGTGCACAAAAAAAGCATAAATTAGCCCCGGGTTTGTTTTCCACTTTAAATATGCAATAGCTATTTCCTTTTTGTTTTTCTTTTTAAAAAAATACAGTCTTATTTTTGTTGTTTAAGATGTTTTCAATTTCATAAAATATTTCTTTAAATTAAAGACATGCAATTTAAAAAATATTATTACCATGTTAGATTTATTTTGAAGTTTCACTAATTAACTGCTTAATATATTAATTTGATGGTTTCAGTCTTCAGTGAATTTGTTATGGTTCCCAGGCAAAATAATTAATAGAAAGTTTACTATTTAATTAAATATATTTTTTTACTCTTTAACAAAAGCCTTTCTGTACTAGAGAGATCTGCTGTCATTTTAGGTGTTAAATAAAATAATCCAAAGTCAAGGAAACTGGGAATGCTGTAAAGGCAAAATATCAGAATTTTAAATCTTTAGGAGATACATCTAGAATAAATTCTATATTTTAAGAAAAGAAACAATTGACATATCCATAGAGCCATAAGAAGATGAATGGAGATAAGTTAAAAATACTTGAAAGCTCTTGGTTGCCAAAAGAGAGAACTGTTTAGTAACTCACATTTGAAATAATTTAAGAATTCATAAGAAAGGGAACTGTAGGCTGGGAAAACCTCCTGAATTCAGATTTACCAGGCTACAGGAAAGCATCCATGAAAAAAGAAACTCTTACTCTTTGAAATTTATTGCTATGTTTTATATATTGGTACATAGAATAGTGTTCTAATTTTTTGTCACTATGTATTGTGAGAAATTTAATTTTTCTGTTGAGAAGTACTAAAAATTAAAAATATCAAAAGTACTGAAACTATGTAGGTAATAATATTTTCCTTTGGTAAGTGGCAAAAAGTTGTTCATAAAATATTATTTGATAAACTAACATGTTAATTTTATATATATATATATATATATATATATTTGCAGACATCAACTGCTGTATTGTGAACATCATATCATTCTCTTGCAAATTTTGGGTTGTCTTCCACAGATGATTTCTTTCTTACAGATGTCAAAGAAAGGTATTATCAGACGTAAAGTGTTCATTTATATTAAATGAATATCATCTCTTTGGTTGTGCTTACTGGTTATTTTATTTAAATAATTTTCTGAAGAGTTTTTTAGAAACTATTGTCTAAATTTCTCAAGCATCTGTATGCATGACAATGAAAGTGATTGTTTCACATATTCCTATGTGTTCTTAAATTTTTCTGTGGCACCATCCAGCATCTAAGTTTAGGTATTCAGGGGCTTTGAACAAAAGAAATCTCTCTTTTATTTGGTCTCATATAACCACAAAAATTTGTCAGTTAGGTATATCTTCTGAACTAGTTCTTCATCTAGTTGAAGGATGAGTTTCTGCGTTTGAAAAGCATTATGTATCTCTGTAAGTGCTTAAGTTCAAAATGGACAGACAATGACACATCTAAAAATATTATAATTTTGTTTAGGAATTTTACTGTCTTTTTGGATAAGGAATTTATTTTTTTAAAGTACTACCTTGTGAAAATACTTGTATTACTTTTAAATACATAACTATAAAAATTGTGTGCTGCTAAATTAGACCTAGAATTACTATTGTCTTGAAAATAATATGATACACTGAAATTTAGGAAGTTTTGGTTGGTTGGTTTTTAATTTCATGTCTGTTTTTTTCTTTAGAAAAGAATATCTCTACTCCAGAAAAATCATGTTTGGGTCCATCTCATAGAGAACGGATATCATTTCGAGACCATACAGTGCAGCTAAGTGGAGGATGGGGAGCAGGCAAAAAAAGGCAGAAGCCTAAAAATTTTAGCTGAGTATTGGAGATAATTTAACTAGTTGATTTAATCAGACATGGAGAGTATATGAAAAGCTGTTTATTTTAAGCATCTGAATATCAATTGTTGGATTTTCACTTATTACCAATAAACCACTTTCAGTTAACTACTTTTGACTCATTTTATTATACATGGTTACAGTGGTTTGGGTTTTGGGGAATTTTTTGATCGAAGTGTTTTATACCTGTCAGTAAGTTATCATAGTTTGTGTTTTCAATTGCTTATATGTTCATGTGGTATAGAATGCAGAACTGATTAACTCTACATGGTCATTTTACAGTGACAAAGTTTGGGCTTGCTTATAAGAACTGGATGAGAAGTCCAAAGTAATAAGGGTTCATGTTCGTGTGATATATGTCACATATTGAAACACTGAATTCTCGTTATCTCTCAAAATAAAATACATGCTTGCAAACTGTATTGTGAGCTATAGCAGCCATTCTAAAAAAGCCTGTTTAGAATATTTTACTGAACCAGTATACAAATGGTGAGCATGCACTTTCTTTTGTTAGGAATATGAGTAGTCCTCTAGATCTTTCATCATAAATTATTGTCATGATATGATAAAGCAAGCTGTTATGGTTTTATACTTTCAAATACTTGTTTCCTAGAGGATTAAAAAACAAACAAAAAAGGTTCTCATTTTGTTCTGTGATAAAGTAAAATTAGATCTATATGTCACTGTTAGCCCAACTTAATTGTTTCACATAGACAGGCTCCTTCAGACTCATGTGTAAATGTTTTGTGGTTCAAGGAAATCTAGAGAAAAAGAAATACTGTTTCAACTGTTCATGGGTATCTAACTCATTACTTCTGGTCAATGCTTTGTCCATCAGCATACAGGACAGAAAATGTTCCTTGATTTCAAAGCCTGACATTATTTTAATAATTTCCACTTTGAGGGTATAAGTTGATAACTTGATCTAGAAAATGCTGTCCTTGGTATTTCCTTGTCTGTGTCTGTAAGCTGCAACCCCCTGCAGATGGAGAGAGAGGTGGAAAAGGTAATGGGGCTTGAAACTTCAGTCAGTAAAGAACATAAATTCTTGCATTGTGGCTGTTTTTAAAATGTACTTTAATGTGATGTTACTTTGTAAAGTGTTTTTTATACTAATATACATACCTAACTATGGGTTAAAAGCATTTATCTCCATTTTTATGAATACTTGCATTCATTTTCAGATAAAAAGATGGCTGATCTCATGGAAAATTTCCAGTGAATAATTTTACGTGTTGGAACCACTGTTCTGTTCTTATTATCACTTTGCTTTTGAAAAGTCAGTGCACTCTATTTGAGAAAAGATTTCTTTGCCTTTCTGGGGAATTATGGACAGGTTGCCTAACCTGACTATAGAAATTCTGTGGTTGTCAACAGGGTATAAAGTGTCAGTAGATGTTTATCTTACCTAGTTAGTTTCCAAATGTACAAAGTTAATGCTCAGCTTGATTTCAGGATCTGCAATATAATAGCTTTTGAATATCACCAACAAATATTGGAGCTTTTGTGATTTTGATTTTAAAATAAAGGTTATAAGTTTTGTAGTAAAAAATGTCTGCTGCTACCCCTGGCAGTGGGTGTAGCCACTGTTACAGGTATTAACTAGAAATCAAAATACAGAATCAAGAGGTTCATAGCTTAACACTTCTTGCAGATTGTTCCCTCTATTTGTTAGAGCATCATTAATATACTGCATATCACCAAAGCTGTAAATAAGGCATATTTTAGATTTTATTGTTCTTTTTATCTGTATCATCTATATCTCTGTCAACATCTATATCGAAAAAAAAATCTGTATAAAAATTATCATACCTAATCTCTTTGTTTTCAGAGTGTTTCTGAATGAGAGGTATCTCCCAGCCTAAATAAAATTGTTTGGCAACATTTTTAAGGCCTTTTATTTTGCAAAGATAAATAGCAGCTTTTTAACGTACAGTTTACTATATTATAAATTGGAGTGACAATATTCACTGACAAGTCTTTTAGGTTCATAATATGCTTAGTCTGCACAAGTTAAGTAATAAACCTAACATGAATTAAGCTATAAAATATACCAAAACCAGTTGCTATTTTCATTATATAACGTTGCAATTCGTAATAAGATGAGGTCTTATTGTACCCAACACGTTTTTCTCAGAATTAGTGTTCAAAGTACAGTATGTCTGACCAAATACAGAAAAACATGCAAGGTGCAACTTCTATTCAAACTAGCAGAAAGACTTTGCATTCAGGAATAAATTGAAGCAACCAACATGCCTTGGTGTTCATAGTCACATCTTAGGGTACATAAGGTCAGAGGTAAATACACATGATACACGTGGTGGATATTTATGACATGAATTTTTCAAGCCCTACTCTACTAGTTTTATGGGGGGGTTGTGTCTTTTGGGGATTTTATTTTAGTTTGTCCTTTTTTTGTTTGTTTTCTTTTCTTTTGTTTTTTGTGGGGTTTGTTTTTTTGTTTGGTTTGGGTTGGGGTTTTTTCCACTTTTCTTTGTCCCCTCCACACTTACCCCCAATGCAGTAATTCCCATTTAGGACAAGAACATATTCTTAAAAGTAAGTTTCTCTGTTAATCTGTTCTGACATTGGAGTGGCTGTGAGTCAGTGACAATCCGGCAAAACTTACATCACAGAACCCTGAAACTGTTCCTGGATGCGCTACTGCCTTTGCTTCAGACTTCTTCCAGGCTTGCTAGCATCATCTCCTCGACTCTTTTTTCTGTTCCCTGAAGATCCTTTAACATGAAGGAGGAGGGACTGCGTATGAATGAGTTCTTTTAAAAAAATCTTCCTTATATGTATGAAGCTTGAGACTCAGGAATGTAGAAAAGCATTCATTTGAAATAAAGAAGAAAACAGCAATGTGCATTTGTGCGTTGAACGTTTTATGGGTGTTCCTCGCCAAAGCAAATTGAAAAGCTTCCTGCGAGCTCTTCTGAGCAGAACCCTGGACTGTCTTTTCCTGTGCAGCGTACCTGGAGGTGTGCTCAGTCGTTCTTTAAACCCGCTGTTGTTTCAACCGCTCAGTAGGGAAAAACACCTGCAGCAACAGGAAAAAAGAAGGAAAAAAAAAAAAGCTCGCCAAAAGGCATAGTCTGCATGTTAACGAGGTGCTAATGTCAGATCACCCACACCTGAATGACAAAAATGTGAGGAAATGTTTCTCACTGCATAAAGGGCAGATTTACCTTCTTCAGACGCAGTACCCATGCTGACCCAAGAGTGAATTGCTCAAAGGCATTTTGTGTTTTAACAGATATGTAAATAGCCAATGTATAGCACAGACTTTGCTTTGGTGCGGGATGAGTAGGTGTTACCTACTATTTTGACTTAGTAAATAATTATCTTTAATTACTAAGAATCCTATTATTCAAACATGCATCATTAAAGGCGTGTCCACTGTACATAGTGTTTACATTTTTAAAAAGCTTGCCACAGGTGACATCCAAATCTGTCCTCAGACACATGACTACAAAACGGTCTCTTAGTCTTCCATTACAATTGTCAAAAGCACTATGAGGAATGTACTGGATTAATATCTCTTTGATTATAATTTTGGATTCTCATGATAATGGAAATGTATGTTTGTGAAGGTACAGTCTTTCCTTGATACATACTGCAGTTCTTTGTATTAGCATTCTTGGAAGCCAGACTAATATTCTGGGACACTGTGCAATCTTTATGTGCTTTTCTTTTGTCAGAAAAACACATATGAAAAACAGCTATTACCACATGGCCCCAAAAAAGCAGGAATAGATCTCTTAATTATATTATAAAAGATTGAATTGCCTGATGTTACATTTGAGTTCCAAACAGTTTGTCCTTAGTTGTACTAGCTGAACAAAAAAAAAAAAAAAACAAAAAAACAAACAAATAATCCAATCCCCAGCAACTTGGGGTTTTAATGTTTTATTTATTTCCCTCTGCAGTAGTAAGTGAAAAACTAATTAACTATTATAGCAGTTGTGAAATAGCTGTGTTTGAATATTAATCTGTGTCAGCCACTGCGGTTCTTGGAGCCTGTGTGAGAAATGTGTATCTATACATTCATATACACTGTCATATATACATTTGCATAGACTTTCACATATCTATATCTACATAGATAAGAGGTTGGGATGTCCACTGGTCACAGATTTAGATGTGGTTCAATAAGAATGGGACACCTCTCTTCTCACACAAAGTCAGAAAAATATGCCAAGTGTAGAGAAGGAGACAGGTATGGCCTGCAAGTTACAGTATACATACAGTAAAGTAGGGTTGGGTCTTGTGGAGAACTGCTCTCGTGGTTTTCAAGGTAGATGAAAAAGTCCCAGAAAAGTGCTGTCCCCATGCTCTTGGTACATTCTGGTACCTTCTGGTGCCAAGTTGTGCTGAAGGTTTGTTAGCAATAAAATACCTACTGGAGAGATATTAATTAAGTTCCCTG
Source organism: Cisticola juncidis (assembly GCA_013400215.1). Taxonomy (NCBI): domain Eukaryota; kingdom Metazoa; phylum Chordata; class Aves; order Passeriformes; family Cisticolidae; genus Cisticola; species Cisticola juncidis. Next base: position 254,290 of record VXBR01006235.1, on the reverse strand, counting down.
ATGCCAAATCAAGGGGGCTGGATTTCCAAAGAGATTTTTAGTGAAAATATTGTCTAACTTCCCAGACTGACCACCCTCACAAAGGCTTGGAGTTGAAATTATTGATACTATGAGCTACACTGTTATTTATAGGTCATTTAGACAAGTGAATTGTCCTTTATCAGCACTTCCTCCAGTCTTTTTGGTGACAAATGCTGACACAAGAGGTTAGTACCCAACTAGCTGCCAAGTTAGTACCTAACTAGCATTTATTCCTCTCCTAGTCTTCATTCGGATGTTAAATAGATTTGTTTGGAGTTAATAACCTTTTCTTAGTTGATTGATAGCTACTTATATAGCATTTAATTTTTTTTATCATTAAATAAGCCAAATACCTAGATAGATGTAAAATTACTTCTGACTGAGATTCAATTGATAGCTCTTTAACAATAAGGCAGGTAAGAGCATTTTATGTGGATAATAACAAATGCAGATTTCACAAAGATAAGAAGTGATAAAAATCGCCTTTGTTAATAGCTCGGGGTCGAGTTTTCTTTATTGCTAACTTATTCATTTGTTGAATTACTCTTATACAAAGAAACCAGAGGTTAGCAAATTTTTTTTGCGAGGCACTACTTCAATTCTGAATGCAAATAAGCACCACCAAATAGTTGAGCCACAGCCAAAGTGTTCCGCATATATCCTGAGATGGAAGACGGATTTTTAGGAGCGAGTGCTATAACTAATTAAATTCTAATAGAAGATAAATCCCTCTATTTCAAATCAGCACAGTTTTCTGTGCTTGTGATCCATGATCTGGGAAAAAAAAAAAAAAGAAAAAAANNNAAAAAAAAAAAAAAAAAGAACGTCCACAAATAAAATAGGCTGTACATTCCTACATTTCTGCTACGTTCCGATCATAAGATGAGAGCTGTCCTGTTCAAATAGTGTGGAGTTTGTCACCATTTTACCGGGTAGGGGAGGTTTGAGAGGTTATTCACTGCAGGAACACAGATCAGCCGTAAGCTTGGCTCGTTTGTCTAATACGTTGCTATTCGTGCGATTGGATACAGTTCTCCAGCAGTTTTTCTTTAAACGATGATGTCCTGTACATGAAAAAAAGGATTGTTGCGGGATTAAAAAAACGCAGCTAGGCAATAACAGAATAGAAATATCGGCCTCGCAGTCTCCTGAAGTGGCAGTCTCTGGTGGCTTTTTCTCTTGCCCCGCAGTTTACTATTTAATGTGCAGGTTCTGTGAGAGGTGCGGCTGCTGCCGGTCCCAGCCCGGAGCGGCTGCGTGCGTCCCGCTGCGGAGCGACACCGCGGGGCTGTCCGCGAAACCGGCACCGATCCTGGCGTCCATCCACGAGCGACAACTTCATTCTCCGGTGCGGGTCCAGCCCCGCGGATTTCTGTGCGACATTTGACCGAAAAGAAATTTTTAAAAAGCATCAAACAAAACAAAAATAGCAAAAAGCAGCGTTTTACACAGCCCCTTCACGTTTGTTTTCATTCGCATTTAATTTCAGGTAATGACTGGGGAGGTTGTTGCCTTTCATGTAATGTGCATTCTGGCAGTGTGCCGGGTTAAGCTCGGAGCCTCGGCGATGTGGAAAGGACTTGTCCCTGCTCAGGAGAGATGCGCTGGCTATGGTGGCAACTGGTCAGAGTTGGGGACCTGCCTTCACCTGGTGGGCACCTCTTGTCCTGCGAACAGGAGGCGAGGCAAAGACCAAGCTTGCGCAGCTCTGGTCTACCGATTGCTTGATAACATGAAACATTTTATGCCTTGCCACAGCGCAAATGCAAACAGAAGTAAGAGAATTTGCTGCTGGGTCATGTCATCTGCTCACTGACCATCGCTGCCTGATACACTCTGGAAAGAGCCAGCATGCAAATGGACTAGGAAAAATGTTTCTCATGGTTACATATGCTGGGTATGGGGTTTGACATGAAAAGTGAAATATTTCGAGGCAATTTGTAATACAGTTGATTAATTTGGATTGCCCGGGGTAGAAACAAAAAGAAGACTGTCTCTAACCAAAGGCTGGGGGCTGGCTTTATCTGCCAATATCAATATTTNGAGGGTAGGAGGAGAAGGAGACCCGTGGATGAAATATTAGCAGCATATCGGTTAACCACTAAGTTCTTTTTTGTATCCATCTATCCGTGTCTGGTAAGAAGGGCAGAGGGTCTAGAGGCTCGGGGATAGATGCTTCTTAATGGAGGCTAGCGTTTCAAAAGATACAGGCAGCTCTCAGCAAATGACAAAATAAGGCTGAGACTGTACAGAGGTGGTGCTGAAAGACCGGAATAAAATTGCTCTGTGGCTTTCAGCATCGCTGAATTACACATTTTTAATCGCATCTAGCACACATCACATTGAGGGGAAAAAAAGCAAAAAAAGCAAGGGCTCTTTCAAACGAGGTAGCCTTGAAAACCGGCAGTCCTTGTCAAAGCAGCTCAATGCATCCATTTGTTAGTACCTCCAACTTGAACAGGGATCTATTTCTTAGATCCTGTCCCTTCTGTCTCACACCTTCCTTTACCTTCGTGCTTAGAAACCACAATGTCGACCCATATTTCATGCTTTAGAAGAAATCAATTCATCTGAGATGACAGGGCAGCACCCCACACACTCTCCAGGCCTCTCGATACATTCAAGCCTCGGGTCTCTCCGGTAATGTAGCCCTTATATTTTCGGAATTGTCCCAGTACCAATGAAACTGCCGTCAGGGAAGGCTGGGTAACTTGCAAAGGAAGGCTTTGCTTTTAATTTGCTCCCTTGCATAGGTGCGCTAATGCTCAGTGCCCGACAGCCCAGCGTCGGTTCGCAATGGGAGAGCAAAAGGGGTAATTTAGACAGAATTGTTCAGTAAAAACTCGCTATCAGCTCCTCTGGGGGACGGCCCGCTTCTTGGAAATAAATTCCAGGGGTAAGGGGGTGGAGGAGAAGCAAATGTTCACCCGTAAAAACCTGGTAGCCTGCTTTTTCTAGATTTTTCTTTTAGGGCGTCTGTTTCTGTGATAATGAAGAACGATGTTTGTCTGTTGCCTTGCGAATGTGTCTGTAATTTGTTGGAAAGCCTGGCAGAGGGGGAGAGGGCAAGGATTTGGCTTCTGGGGAGGCTCTCCGGCTGCTGGAGCCCGGCTCGGCCGAAGCCGCAGGCAGCTTTGTCCCCAGTGAGAGCAGGGGGACAGGCGGCTATTCCGGGGCTGCAGCACGGCAGCTCCGGGCGCGCCCTGCCGAGCATCCCGAGTGCAAGTCAGACCCGCTCTCAGTGGAAGTGCGGCGGGTGGAGTGGAGGGGCATAAATACGTCTATCGGACCCGAGAAGCACCTTTAGGAGCAAATCTCTTCTCTCTGGTGGTGCCAAACTGCACGGGACTTTGAGTCACACGACCCAACTTTCAAATCCTTTCTAAACTTGATAAAGGGCTACAATAGCAGTCCGATGAAGCACAGATTAAATTCGTGTAGGATTTGTTTTTATAACACATGTGTAAGTAGGATTCATTATAATTTGAACTAGATCAAGATAAGAGATTAATGCTTTTATAGAACATCTCTGCTGAGATTTCCTATGAGGTTGAGATTAAATCATACATACTAAATAGAATCTCATTCTATTTTGCGTTAAAAAAAAAGAAAAAAAAAAAAAAGTTTAAGAAGCATCACTACCTGTTGTGAGAAGAAAATTGTCTAGGTTTAAATTGTCGAGGTTTGTCCAGCCCTGACAGCAATCCTTCCTCCCTAACGAGGTAACTTTCCCACTCACCAAGTTTCTACCAAGTTTCTTGCCTGTCCAATGAATATGCCTTTGAAGCGCATGGAATCTTCATTTTATCTGTGCAGGTGTCACACAGGATGTCTCCCGAGCGGCTGAGGTGCTACTGTGAAAGCGCCAAACTGCAGGAACCGTGAAATGGTTGCTGTCGTTACGTTCGGGCTGTTTTGTGGACTAGACCTGGAAATGTCTGAACCTCGAGTCTGGCTGGGAAAGTGGGAAAGGCTCCAGGCTCGGACCCAGCCTGATGAGAGGTGACACCATTTTCTCTGTGCGAGGTGAGCGGGGCTCAATAGACCCGTCCGCTGCCCACGCAGAATTAACATTAAGTAGAAGTGCAGTCGATTTGTTCCTACACCGTCACTGATCTCTGAACCTACAGATCCCAGGTTTCTGGTAAAGTCACTCCAAACAGTGTCAATTAAACATTTCCTCTCTGAACGGAAAATCTTAAAGCTATCCACGTACACCAGAACCGATTTGTGTTTGCTCAGGTGAACAAAACCTGCCTGTTAGGAAGAAAGTTCGTTAAAGGGGGCTTGGATTGGGACCTTTTGCAGCCTGGCTGCGGAAATCCGAAACACAGTCCTTATTTTCAGGGATGAAAATAGGGATGCTTCACATACCCCAAACCACCACCACCCCCCACCAGAAAAAAAAAAAAAAAAAAAAAAAAAAACAAACAAAACAGTAGCAAAACACAATT
>VXBR01006235.1:201077-244906 GCA_013400215.1 Cisticola juncidis | reverse complement strand
TTGTCATGAGACATCCGGGGACAGGAACTGCCCTGGGAGCGGCCTCTGGGGCAGGCTCCAGCCTCTCTCCCGAGGCAAGCGCCGAGCTGGCCTCTGCCGCACCTGGCCGCTCACCCCGGGCACTTCAATTCCTCTTCTCCCGGGGGCTTACGAAAACCGCTTCCACCTCTCCGTCCCCGCCAAAGCGACATCCCCTCACCACATAAAACCCCGTGCCACCCCGAGTGCCCGAGCAGCGCCTCTGCGCCCTGTCATGGCGGGGCTCCCGCGGCCCCGGCCCGGTGACGGCGGCAGGTAACGCTGGGAGCTGGCGGAGATGTGCGGGTAGCGCCCGCCCTGACAGATGGCAGGGAAGGGCAGACTGTGCGTGTGGCCGATGGTGCCCACAGCTACTTGACAGTGGCACCTGAAAAAAAAAATCCCCCTACCCCTTTCTCCAGGAAAATATCAAATTAAAGACGGGTTGAAGAAGGTAGAGAAGCTGCCTGCCGGGAAATATGCTGGACCCGAACTGGCCTTCCTTTCACCTTTGACTGGGTTTACAGGAAAGGTCTCTGAGCCTCTCCACAGCCCCGGCTGTCCATCGGTACTTCAGCCGCTCACTAAAGCCTCGCTTCTTATCCCCTCCCCGCCCCAGCGGGGGAAGGGCCCTCCGAATTGGGTTCTAAAATAGCCTCAGACAGGCGCGGGCCCACTACGCTGAGATCTTCATCTGAAGTGATTGCAACTCCGTGTTTGCTTTACTTTATCGAGTACTGGAAGCACGGAAGATCTTTTCTGTAATTCGTGTCTTTTCGAAATAGTCCATTATCTCTCTCGCCTGGGTTTCAAAACTTATCAATGTGCGAAAGGACCAAAACTCACACTTTGGGTGAAAATCTGCTTTCCCAATATCCATAGGAATGCTTGTCTACATTGCTCATTTATTTTTCTTTTTATTTCCTAAGACTTAAAAAAAAAAAACCAAAAAAACCTCCCAAACAAACAAACAAAAAAACCCCCACCAACCCTCAAACTATCATTTTAGAAATAGTATTTTTTTAAAATGATAATANGCCACCCCCGGCAGGGCTGCGCGCTGCGGCGTTTTGAGCCCGCCAAGCCCGGGAGAAAGCACCGCCGGATGCGGGTGCCGGAGGGAGCGCGGCCGCGGCGGCTGTGCCGTGGNCAAACAAAAAAACCCCCACCAACCCTCAAACTATCATTTTAGAAATAGTATTTTTTTAAAATGATAATATTTCAGGAGATTTAAAATAAAGGTCCGTTTTAACCACTTTGCAGACACACACACACCTCCAACCTCAAATACACACAACAGAGACAGACTGGTTGAGATCTGTTTCATAGCAGACAATTCTCTTTTAGGCCAGTTTCTGATGTGAGAGAGTTCTTGTTTTACGTTTCTCTGTTTTACATTCCCTCTACACAAACAACTGTCTATAATATTTCTTTCTCTATTTAACTCTAGGACAAAACTTCTGAGCTGTTTAATAAAGAAGGAACACCGGTTCCTAATTTTACAGCTTCAGAGAACAAGACTGCAGCTACCGACGTATCAGTCAAATCGATTAAAGAAGATCCTTTACTTGAGGGTATGTGCCCCTGAAATTACCTCGTTCTAAGCCTCTCGGGGAGCCGGGGGGAGAGGGAGGGAAGCGAGAGATTACTCTTTCCAGGATCCCTGGAGAAATGAGAATAGGTTGCAGAGGGGAAATGTCCTTTTCATTTCCCCCCCTCCCCTCCCTCCCATTCTCCCCTCACCCTCCCCGAATTCTTGTGTCTGTCTGAAACAGATTTGTCTGTCGAAAACGGGCCTGGAACTCCCTCCTGTGTTGGGATTAGGTCTTGGGGGACCTGGGGTGGAGTTAGACTGCTTGCTTATTTTCATATTCATTAGAAATGGGAGGTTGCACAAGAGGTCCTGCTGAGCTTCAAGATATAAGAGCAACTTCGTGTTCCCCTTCCAAGACAAGACAAATCAAAGGCTCAGAGGCAAAACAGCTCCCTAAGCACTGAACGCCTCTTCCTCTCTCTATTCTTCCCTCCCATCCACTCGCTCTCCCTCCCTTGCTCACAGTCCAGCCTCTGTCTAGGCAAGAGGCTGTCAAGCAGCCTTAGATGATTATGGATTTTCTGAGCGAGAAGTTTGCCCTGAAGAGCCAGCCGAGCAAGAACAGTGACTTTTATATGGGAGCAGGAGGCAGTTTGGAGCACGTTATGGAAACTTTGGACAATGAGTCCTTTTATAGCAAAACGTCAGGCAGCAAATGCGTACAGGCCTTTAACCCTCTGCAAAGAGCTGAGCATCATGTGAGGTTGGAGAGGACATCACCCTGCCAGGACAACAGCGGTGAGTCGTCATCCCGGGATTATTCTCCCTCCTGGAGCTGTACGGGGGAGGGCAGGGATTCCCTCGCCCAGAGATACCAAAGGCATCTGTGCAGCCTTCGGCTCTGGGCATGCGAGGGGCTGGCAGGTCGTAGCAAATAACAATAACAGCAACAATACTACTGGTACAATACTACTACCACTACAATTAAAAAAAAAAAAAAAAAATCCAAGAGAGGCAAACGCCTACTTTGAGGAGCTCTTTTCCTTACAGTGCAGCCCCCCTTCAGCTGCTGCCTTGCCTGCCGGCCCCGGCCCGGGAACCGGCCGAGTACAGCCCGCCCGTCCCCGGGGCAGCCCGCCCAGGGGAGCGACGGCCCTGCGGGTCCCGGAGGGTTCTGCAGGACACGNGGGGTTCTCTGCCGTGTTCCCAAATGATGCGCAAAGTTGATGCTTCCGAAAACCTCGTCGGTCATCCCAAGAGCAGTGTCAAACATTTTATCAAGTATTAAAATTTTGTAGCTTATAGGTGAGGAGAATGTGGAATATTTTATTTTTAAAACATTTTAAATCTTTCTCATTACTCCAACATGATGAAAATCGCTGTAGAAAAAAAAAAATCCTAGAAAAATTGGAAAACAGGGTTGATATCAGCTGCAATAAGAAGACTAACAATATCATATGCTTTTTGACTTCATATAGTCATTGAAGTATATATATATTTTTGAGAAAGGTTTTTTTTTTTTTTTTTTTTGTGTACAGTAAAGGTAAGAAATATTGATAGATTTCTTCAAATGTGATTTAGAAAAGGAAAACCTATGGAATATTGATTTAGACATTCGAGTTTTTCTTAATTAGCTAATTTATTGTGTGCCTCGAGGGCTTTGGGACATTTCCTATCTATGTATGTGTTAAAGGTAAGTATATAAAAATTGTGTTTCATTCCAATCAGCTAGAATTGAAAGAAAATAAATTAACAGAGAATGTGAGAAAGTCTCAAAGCAAGCTTATTGTTACATATTATCTTTGTAAAATTTAATTTCTATAGTGTTTGAATTTTTTCCCCTCTTTTTTTCTTAAAAAAAAAAAAAAAAGGTTTTAATTCTTTAACTTATCTCATTGTTTTTCCTGTGATGTGCGATAAGTAAAAAATGTCAAAAAGCAGGACATGTTTTAATTTCTTATTAAGAAGTCACTGCAGAATATTTCTTATCTCTGCCACTCAAGTTTTACCTAAAGATGAATAGTTTCTGCAATCCTTTGACAAAGTATATGAAACAATCTCTTAATAAGTTAATATTTTGCAGAAATGCCCAGTATTTTGTAACCATAACAAACCTCATTGGAAACAATTCCGCTTCACAAATCCAAAGAAAAAGGTATATAGAATTTATTGAATTTTAAAAATTAATTTAATTTTTGGGTTAATTTGCTTATTTTTTGTTAGTTTACAGATATTAAGTTTACTTCACTGTTAGTTTGTGTTTTCATAGAAATAGAGTCTTTTTACTCTTGCTTCCAAGTTGAAAGGCAGATTTGTCAATAGCTTTGTGCCTCTTCTGTGAAAATCTGTTTTGGGCTAAGACTCCTTATCTGCCCAACTCTAGCTGATGCTGATTTCATGGATTGTTAACTACTTGAACGGCAGTAGCAGCAGAGTGAATATATCCAAGTCTCTTGCACAGTCTCCTTACTCTGTAAGTTTTCAGATGGTATTTTCAGATATAATCCTAGGTTAAAATTCGATGTGATTTAGCACTTTTCTTCTATCTGTAGCTGATATTACAAATTTCTCTTCCATGCTCTCATATAGAAATAACACTGCCACGGTGGAACCTTGTTCCTTGTGAAACTCTTTTATATGAACTCCTGAATCTAAGCTCCTCTCCTTCCCCCTTGATCATTGATTAACCAGCTGTTAACGCGCTTTGTATGCAGTGAACTACGGGATTACTAAAGTGGAAGGACAGCCTCTTCACACGGAGCTGAGCAGGCCCATGGAGAATTGCAACAATCTCAGGATGTCTCCAGTGAAAGGGCTGCAGGAGAAGGGGGACCTGGATGAACTTGGTGATAAGTGTGACAGCAATGTCTCCAGCAGTAAGAAGAGGAGACACAGAACAACTTTCACCAGTCTGCAGCTGGAGGAACTGGAGAAAGTATTCCAGAAAACTCACTACCCTGATGTCTATGTCAGAGAACAGCTAGCTCTGAGAACAGAGCTCACTGAGGCCAGAGTCCAGGTAGGAACCAGATTTCAGCATTTCTATGACAAATTGTGCATTGTAGGAATGAGTAAATTACACACTTGGGGATTGTACAAAAGCTTGTAAGGCTAAAGTAAATAGCTTGTTCTGCCTCATTTCTTTATGGATATGAGCTGTTATGCTGTAGTGCTAAAACCACTTGTTATTTTTTTAAAATTGCTTATGTTGAAGTTCTGAACACTTGTATAAAGGATCATCAATAGTAAAACTGTCTTGATCTCTTGTAGAATTCCAGGCAGTGAAAACATAAATAGTTATGTGTAAAGATCCCACTAAAGATTTGTAGTTCAGACTAATGACAATGAAGAAGAATCCTCAGATGCAGAGGATTCTGTGTGTGCTATGGCATGAAAATTACAGTCTAAAAATTCCCTGCTTCTACCCAAAGAGTGTGCAGTGAAACTGCACATACACAAATGTGCAGAAATATCTATATATCTATATACCTATATTTACATAGATATGTCAGTTTGTGTGTTTTGTGCCTGTATAAAACAAGGACGTAATGCTTTCATCTTTTCTGTACTGAATGATCTTAAAATTCCCGAAATTAGGAGGTACAATTTCTGTTTTTTAAATTTTCATAACTGATGAACTATGTTATTCTAGTTTTTGGAATGAAACATACTGGTGACCACATAGTGTATTTTTTGAATATCGTAACCGCGTACAAAAGTGATTCGTTCAGTATGTGCTCATATAGCAATCTCAATAATATTTATGGCTTTTGATGTGCAATGGTGACAAAAGAACCTAAATTTCCAGGAAATGCAGCCTTTCCCTTGTTTAGAAGTCTTCTGTTAGAAAAAGGTGTGAGCTATATTTTGCAAGTTTATCTTAATTTTAGATATCTTTCCTGTTCTGGTAATAATCATTATTTCAATTTAGAGAGTAATAGTCCTTTTGATTCTTACAGACTGGGATTAATTTTTTTAATTTAGTGACTTGAATATGATAACAACTTCACAACTTGTAATTAAACACATACTCACACATGCATATAGAGAAATAGATGTCAGTGCACATGCATACAAACTGAAATTAAATCAGAAACACTTTGAGAAAGAAAACCAGCTAATTAATTTTATAAAGAAGTGTTCTTTTCATGTCTATTCAAGCAGGCATCACAATTGCTGTTGTCATCAGAAAACAGAATCCAAAACTGTGTGTTCAGTTGCATTGGTGTGATATCAGCAATGCTGATGGAATTTGTTTCAGTGGCTTTTAACTCTTTAGGATCTGCTCAATCTTCCTCCTGAATTTGGTACAGCTTTCCAAGTATGACTTCTATTCATTGGGATTTAATCTTGACTTAGAAAAAAAGAAGGTAGCATAATGTTAAAACACCATGCCAACAAATGCATAATTCAGAGAATACAGAGAACTACTTCAACAACAAATTAATAGCAAGAACAGGAAGGGGAAAATTGAGCTAGAGTGTGTCATCTGAATTTTATCACATTTTTCCCAAGATTTAGAGAGTTTGCACCGTAAGAGTATCAAAAAGAAGACAGTAAATGAAAAATATATGCCTATATCAGACTTTGTATACAGAGTATCTATTTCTATTTTATTTAAACACGTTCTTACCTTTCTAAAAAGATAACTGATCTTTGCTATTCTCATATGTTAAATATGAAAGTACATGTTGATCATTTCTATCCAGAGTAGCAAGAGTATTCCATCACAAGATTAAGCAATTTGCAAGGCCTTACGTCATTAAAGGCAAGCATCTGGCAATTCAAGGATAACAAGCAGCAGATTTCTACATTGCTTTGTGCAGGCAAATGGTTACTTTATCTCTGCCAAGAGTAAGTTTCTAGTAAAGTAGTGTAAATAGAAACATTTTGAGGGATTGTCAAAGGAAAAAAATATGTGCTTTTTCCCATTTACTTCTATGAATTCAAGCAAATTGTTTGATTTAGTGTAGCAGAGTGATCAGCTGGATACCATACCCACAGTTGCCTTCACCATCATTTCATCAACATCCAATTTAATATTTGTCCCCCACACATGCCAACCTGAGAGAGCCAACCTGAACCTAATTTGTGTAACTTCTCTCTTTGCTGCTGCATGTCAGTCCAGTAACTGGTACCCATTTTAAGAAGATAGTCAAGGTCTTTTTCCAAGGAAAGGACTTCATGGCTAAATTTCCTTATGGTGTCCTTGATGCCTCCTGTGAAGACAGGAGATTTTTTTTGCCTTCCCTTTTTTTTTTTGCTGAATCTCAGGCATCATAAATAACACAAATTTACCACCAAGGTTCCTTACAATATATCTCAGGACTTATATGCATGAGCCTTGCCTTGATTGTTGAATCTCTTAAAAGATTGCATATACTACACCTGGCACAAGTCATTTAGATTCAAAATGAGCAAAATTATGCCTTAGTGGCTTAAGCAGTATCAAAAGATAGTTGAGTTCTCCAAAGATCAATGCAAGAGTGGAATGACAAATCAGTGTTATTTTAAATATCCCACAATATGGAATCAAAAAATATCCCTCAAAATACAAGAAGTATCTATAAAAACCACCATTCATGTATGTATCAAAATTAATTACTGATCAATTTAACAGGATGACTAACAAAGGCCATTGTTCCCTTTAAAAAAATAAATGGTGCTGTTAAAAGTGACTGGTTGGATATTATTCTTATACAGGGTTACTTTTCTTAGCAATCTCCTTTATTCATCAGGATAATTCCTAACCAGTCCAAACTAAATTGTCTGAAAGACAAAAATAAATTATTAAGACCATGGGACAATGACAGTTATCAGTAACACAAAGAAATAGGTATAAAATGGATTTTTGATATAACACTTGACACTCAAAATATTACAAAACAGACCAAGGAGTACAAAGAAATTTAAGCATAAAATCTAAATTATTCCATAGCCTAAAGCGCAGTTCTTTTGTCTTTCATGATAAGAAACAGATATCACCTAACACCAATGTGAAAAAAAAAATCACAGCAGTTCAAAAACTCTCCGTGACATGGTGATATTTTATTGTCTTCCTGGCCTTTTGGTCTTCCTTATAGGAACCTTTCCTGCTGTGCAGACTACTGTCCTTGTACCAATTTTTATTACTGCACTTGATAAAGATTATGAACACTGCCTCTAGGAGGCAGATTATGGGTAGTCATAGCAAGTCATTGGGCATGGGAATTTAAGAGAATATTTCTTGCTGCTGGCTGATCTTTCTCAGGCTGTTTTTTTGTTTGGGTTTGGTTTTTTTTTTTTTTTTTTTTTTGAGGTAATATAAATGAAACAATATGTGCATTTAAAACAGCCAGCAATAAGTTAAGCAAGTGGGACATTTGCAAGACTGAAACAGTAAAATTTAATTTTCAGGTGGAAACTACTGTCTTGTAGATAGACAGAAGTTTTCAAAGCCACTGTCCAAAATCTCTTATTTTCCTAAAACCCTTTGCACAGTATAGAATTTTGTTTATCCTGATGACTCTTTCCTTGTATACTGTAGGTTTGGTTCCAGAATCGAAGAGCAAAATGGAGAAAAAGAGAACGCTATGGTCAGATCCAGCAAGCTAAGAGCCACTTTGCTGCCACCTATGACATATCAGTCCTTCCAAGGACTGACAGCTACCCTCAGGTATGGTAAAGACCAAGCAGCACTTTGCTTCTACATTTGGCAGCTGTCTTAACAGCTCTGGTTCTGTATACTTTGCTAAGATGAGGTATAAACTAACTGATCTCTAGACAGCTGCCTTTTGATGTGTTAAACATGCACCATTTCTTTATGGACCTCTACAGACCATTAAATAGAACAAGTCTCCTACTACCATAAAACTGTAATACAGCCATGAAGAATCAGAACTGAATGGACATCACTGGAGGGGAGAGGCAGAGGGTCAGGACAGCTCTCAGACTGTTGTAGTTGGTTTAGTTTTTTTTTTTTTTTAAAATTTTTTTTTTTCAGTTCCCTGTTAACAAATAGTAAGGTATACTGCATAATAAGGTCATAATTTTCTGTCTCTGTTCTCCTGTCCTTTGGTTTACTGCTTTGACTCACTCTCTGCTTTTGTCTCCTTGCTTGTTTTAGCACATTGAATATTTTTATTATGGAGCCTTTTTTTTTTTTTTTTTCATGTCTCTGGCTTCACATTGCCTTTACTGCATAATTAATAAAAAAATCACCATGCTAAGCAAAAAAAATGTTGCATGGTTCCCTTCCACTACTGGTGTGCTGGTGCTCTTCAGCTTCATTAGGTAGCGGGGTCTCTGCCTACCCTAAGAATATGTTCATGTTCTATGTGAGCTGGCTTTGGTCATGCTCTAAATTGGCTGAATGAAGAGATCCTCCAGGTCGGGGAAGAGTGGCTGGAAAGTGACCCAGCAGACAAAGGCATGTGGGTGCTGGGTGACAGCAGCTGGACACCAGCCAGTGTGTGCCCAGGTGGCCAAGAGGCCCAGTGGCATCCTGGCCTCTGGCACAGGACCAGGGCAGGGATTGTCTCCTGTGCTTGGCAGTGGCGAGGCCACACCTCAGATCCTGTGTCCAGTTCTGGGCCCTCACTGGGAGAAGTGAGGGGCTGGAGCACGTTCAGAGAAGGGCAACAGAGCTGGGGAAGGATCTGGAGCACAAGTGCTATGAGGAGCAGCTGAGGGAGCTGGGTTTTTGCCTGGAGAAAGGGAGGTGCAGGGGAGACCTACTCACTCTCTACAACTGCATGAAATGAGATTGCAGCAAGATGGGCCCTGGTATTTTCTCCCAGGGAACAAGTGACAGGTCAAGAGGACATAACCTCAAGCTGAGCTGGGGGAAGCTCAGGTCAGACATCAGGAAGAATTTTTTTTCAGAAATGGTGGTTAAGCATTGGAGTGATGGAATTACCATCCTTGGAAGTGTTTGGGAATTGACTGGAAATGGCAATTAGTGCTATGCTTTAGTTGGCATGGCAGTGTTTGGTCAAATGTTGGATCTGATGATCTTGGAGGTCTTTTCCAACCTTAGTGATTCTATGATTCTATGAATGTGAGTACCTATGAACCAGGGGTCTTCAGCTCATGTCATCTGCTCAGTTTAATGTGCTTTACCTCTGAAGAGGTTGCATATTCCTGGGTTTGGTGCCTGGGCCAGAGCTGGCTTGTATTCCAGCAGCTCAGAACATGGACACAACCATTTCAGCTATCTTCTCACTTGTAGGTCTGTCTGGTTTTATTTTAAAAGGTAGCAGGGATATAACCCAAATTACATTAGCAACTGCTACATGGCTCTGTGCTTAGGTAGGTGGACACGGTCTTAGGGAGCCCCAGGTAGATTCCCAAAGATATAGATATGCATTCACTCACAGATCTCATTCAAGGAGTTCAACTCTCCTTTGAAGATCTTTGACTTACCTATAGAACCCCAACAAGTGATACAAGGATCAGTGCTGAAGCTTTGGGATTTTTAGACTAAATTTGTGTCTGCCAGTTTATCTTGTATTTTTAGTAGGACTCCATCTACACATTTTCCTAAATGACCAAAGTCTCATTAGCATAAGACAATAGAATAAGTCACTGATAAGCACTTAAAATGATTGTCCTAAAATTAATGTTTTTTTCAAAATTCTCACATTTTTAAACTATATGATAATATAATCTATAAAATTCTAACCAAATATCTATTCTATACTTTCAGATTGTTAAAAAGATTGATTCACTGCATTTCCGTTTATATTTTTGTCAAAAAATATCTGCTAGATAGATGACACAACTAAACCCCAGCCTGACAAATATTTCCATCACTAATTAATAGATTCTTGAAAACAGAAGATTGAAATGCAAGTGCTGTTCCCATAATCTTAGATCAAGCACCTCTAAAATGTGTAGCAATACAAATTGTGTACTCATGCACAAACACTGGTGTGACATGCTCAGCTACAGCCACAGACTAGCAGACTGAGGTAAACACAGAGGCACAAATGTGTAATCCAGTCTGGTCACCTGCATGAGAATGCTGCCTTGTGCTCTCCTGTACTTCAAGAACAGGAGGAAGGAGCTAAATGAAGGTGTAGTTGCACTTTATATCATCAGTTTCAGCTGAGTGCTTGCCCAAATAGCTTAGCTACATGATAAAAATCGAGGTAGCCCACCCCTCAGAGAAAAAGTTGGCTACTTTTCTGTATATATGTAGGTATCCAGGCAATTATCACAGAACATTTAATAAAAAATCATGTTCTCGCCAACCCGGTGGTAATTATTTGTAATTGTCACATTCTTAAATCATCTCCTTCAGTAAAATCATGTCTCTATCATACATATAACATTTCCAGTGAGAATGCCTGAGACAATTAAAACCTGTTTGAAAAACTCAATGACTACTAACATCACTTCATTCAAATCTTTTGAACTAGATGTCCATTATTAAGTGCTTCACTTACGGAAAAATAAATATACTGCACCTAACTTGTCACAAATTCATCAATATCCCACAACTCAGGAAGGAAAGATATTTAAAATTGTTCCACTTTCATGTTATAAATTTCACCAAAATTCCTCTGTTTCATTGTAGTTAATATAAGAAAAGAAAACAAAAGGAAAACTTTTTTCCTTTACTTTTATTCCCGTACCATACCACCACAGGCACTTCTTTTGTGACAATGAAATAGGCAAATATTGGACAAGCTTTCCCATAATTTTAAATTAATAGTTTTTCTTGTGGATTGTGGAACACAGATCACTGGAGCTTATTTAAGAATCAACATGGATAAAAACAAACTCCCCGTTGTTGAAAAAAAAAGTATGTTGAATGCTGAAAAAAGATGAAATGAAGCCGAGAAGTTTACAGCTTTATGGCAGAAAGAGCAGGAACAAATGTGAATTTCTGGTGTGCATCATAACGATTTGCAGCCTGCAGATTTTCTGTTTTGAGTCCTGCCTTGGATATGTTGAGAAAACACATCTGAGTTGCATTCCAGCAGAGGCATCAGTCTCTTGCAGTCAACAGAGGGTGTTGTGGAGACTTATGCTTAGTCTCTTCACCAGTTATCTTCATCATATGCAAATTACCAACATAATGCTGCTATACATTGTGTAAGTTCATAAACCTGAAAGATTTTTTCCTGTGAGAAAATGAATCTTTCAACTCATTTCAGACAAAAGAATCAGAGAAAAGTTGAGGCTGGAAGCGACTTCTGAAGGTGGTCTTGTTCAACACCTGTCTCTATAATCTAGTCAATTTTTGCTATTAGATTTTGTATCTTTTTTTTCACAATAATAACTATGTAGATTTTTGGTAGATCATAATTCTTTGCTTTGCTCTTTCAATCTAACCTTAATTACTTTTACAGTATATTGACTTTAGATGTTGTTTTTTGGGTTTGTTTTTTTTTTTTTCAATCACTCATCTACCTGGTAAGAAATTGAATATCTCCTAAACTGGCCAAATTCTGCATGCATATATTCCATTAATTACATCGTCAAAACATAGGTTACAGAGAAGGGTAGTTTGTGCAATGTTCTAGAACAATCATCTGTTATTCAGATGTTTTTTTTCAAGGCTTTACCATTATGCTGAAAATCAGATTGTTCTAGGAAAATTTTACGTGCAGTGATTTTCAGTCATTTTAGTCAGAGTTTTCAGTTTCATTAGTTTCAGTGTTTGAACTTCTCTTGCAGATAAGCACGTTGTGATCTAAGTCATCTTAAGCGCACTCAGGAAAACACATATCCTGGACAGTTTTAGCTTAACTAGCAATATCTTACTAATGATATAAAAGTGGATCTGGAACACCTTAACATCAGTGGAGAAATGAATGCAGATTCCCTTCATGGGAAAGTTTACTCCATTTCACCAGAATGAATGTTAGTAAATAAGCCATACTTAATTCAGTCCCTTAAATACAGTGTAGAGTGTTATTAAATATGACTCAGGTTATCTGAGACACTGTTGAAGTGTTGATGAACAGGATTGAAAAGAAGGATCCATCCTTCATTTTAGGCAGCTATGGGCAGATAAGTATCAGACATTTGTGTTTAGGAAATTTAACCAAAGGGACTTTTATGCCAGACATGGGCTCCCTCTACAGCTGTCAAAAATCTGATCAATTAATTGGTTTTTTGCTAAAACATAAGATGTAAAATAGGTGAGATAATCCCTAAACATTTTTTTTCTGTTACCTGGTTCAGCTGCAGTCATCTGTAGTTATCTTACACAGATATATAATTCATGTGTTGGAAGAGGAACAGTTAAAACCCTGATTAGCTTTGTTCTTCTCTTACCTTATTGTTATTTATTTGACTCCTTCTGCCACTTTGTGTTAGTGGGAAGGCTCCTGTTACAAAGAGTACTTGACCTCATCAGATTCAATGATTACCTATGAGAACTAATAAGAAAGCCTGAGACAAAATTTCATTTTACCTCCTTATTTACACAGTAGTATAGTATATAGCACACAGAGCCTATACTATAATCACAGACTTCGTTTTCTCTGTGTGAATCAAATTGATAAAGCTGTTATTTTTATAAATAAGTGCACCAGTATGTAATAAACATCAAATTGTATAAATGAAAAGCATATTAAAAAGGTCAACATTTTTCTCCCACTTAGGCTCTTTCCTTTCTTTCTGTCTTTCCTCCTTCTTACTTGTTCTTTGAATCACATTCATTTGTTGTAATTTTTCTTCTAAGTTCTTTTAAAGGAGTTAATTTTGTCACTCCACTCTACTTTCTGTCTTAATATCAAATGCAAAATTTTTGGGGTTTTAAAATTTTTTTTTGAAAATGCAGGTAAGTCTTGGATAGGATAGAATTTAATTTTTTGTTTCAGTTGAAAAAACCCAGTCTAGTGCAGGTGGGAATCCTAAGAGAACAAAAGCTTTTCAAAAGTGTGAGAACTTGTGATATAAAAGGTGTAGAAAGAAAAAAAAAAGTTGAAATCTCAGAAATAGAAGGAAGAGGCTGAAGTTTGCATTCCATCCACCAGAATGATAAATCAAATTAATATGTTGAACAGCATGGCATTGCACAATGTGTTGGCAGTCAAAGAGTGTAGAAGTGGTATCAGCATACATGTGTTAAGTACTAAGTCCTTGGATCATCATTATAGTTTGCTCTAGCCTTAGTACATACGGCTAGTCCTCATTAGCAATAATCAAAGTTACATGCTCCAATTAACTGTTCATATGGAATGTATTACACACCACATGTTATATGACTTAAAATTTCTTTTAACTGTAATAGACATATAAATGACAGTTAATCACAATAGTTCATTAAGGCTATGGGTACACTGATTAACAGGAGTAGATGTGGCAGACGTATCTGAGCTAGCTTCAAAGAGGTTTTGTCACACGCTCTTGCTGTCTGGTTGTGACTGGCTAAACCACCACCTGCATGGTTTGTGTCTTGCTGCATGTGTGCTCACTTGCCTTGCTGTGGCTGATCTTCCAAAAAGAGTGCAGTGGCACTTCTAATCTTTCTGGGTGGTGTCTGTTCCACACAAAGTAGTTTATGCACTGCACTTCTATTTTTTTCTTGGTAATAAACCACCACTGTATGTGGTCCTTCTCATAGTCTCAACATTCTGTTTGTTGCTCTGTGGGGTTTTTTTGTGAAACATGTTTCTTTAAGTGTGAGTGACTTTACTGGGGCTTAATTATATGGCAAATTCTTTTTTTTTTCACAAAGTTTTTAGTAATATTTTTCAAAATATGAAATATTGTTTTTAACTGTACCATAGAGTTGAAATATAATTAATCCATATAGTAACTGGCCTTGAGATTGCAGTAGGGAGAATTTACAGTTTACAAAACATTCCATACAAGAATGAAAGCTTGATGACTTTTCAAATCCAACATTATTTTGAAGATTAGCAAATTTGTTTAAGTGTGGAATCTACTGCTCAGATTTTTATTTTGTTCATTATGTGTAAGCCAAATGTGGACTGAAGGGATCTATCTCATATTTTAAATCTGTATTGTTAAACCTCTCATTAACATACACTAATTAGCATTTTATCTATATCTGAAAATTGTGTCTGGATAAAAATATAAAAATACAATGAGAGGGGTAGAGCATTGGGACAAGTTGCTAATAGAAATTAACAAACCTCTGCAACTGGAGGGACTCAAAACATGGCTGGATGGGCCTTGAGTAACCTTATCTAAATTCAAGTGTAGCTGCAAGCAAGGGTTTAGAAAAATAATCCTGGAGGCTCTTTTCAGTTTAAATTTTCTGAGAATCTACAAGCTTGGGAAGTACAGGCAAATTTCTACTTGTTCTAAAGAGGCACCCAGAAAAAAAAAAAAAATGGAAAGTTACAGACCAAATTAATTGTGCTGATGGACTAGGAATGACCAAGAGATACAAGTTGTGAACTAGTAGTTTTGAGCATTTTAACAGCTATTGCATTTAATCTCCAGAAAGTAGCTTCTTATGCTAGCAGAGATTTGATATTTTCTGGCACTTCAAGGAGAGGAGTGACACAAATTTAACAGGTCAGTCTGAATTCACATTTTTTCTATAATTACGTAAATTCTTAACTCTTCATTTACTGCCACTTTTGCTTTCCACAGAGTAAATGTGTCACTTCTAATTAGTTACTAGAGTAATTTTAATAACATTTAGCACATGCTACATTTATTATGTAATATCATTAGAACATCTCTTGATATCCAGAGATCTTAAGAGATTAGAGTTTTGTTTCCCATGTGAAGCACTAAAACAGGTTCACCCAAATAAATGTGTGTGCTCACAGGGGTGTCTGCTGGAGATGGACTAGTCTGGATGGGCAGGTGACTGAAATAACGTGAGCCAAGAGCTTGGTGATGGGAAAACAAAGCTAGGGAAGTGACAGTAAAACTCCCAGAAAAAAATGATATTTCTGTGATTTCTCCAGGGGCTGCGTTGAACGGCTGAAGCTCAGGGAGCTTGAAAGTTTAACAAAAGGAAAAAAAAAAAAAAAAAAAAAAAAAAAAAAAAAAAAAGCAACATCAAGAGGGATGACCAATTACCTCAGCTCAGTTTCCTCTGCAGTGTCTAACAGAAGGTCATGTGCCTAGGAAATTATATCATAACCATGTTAACAACCATAACTCTCCAGTTATGTTCTCATCACAGCTATGAAATCCTATTTCTTTTTCTATCAGGAAGGGTGTGTATGCATGTGTATGTGTGTATAAAACATGCAGTAGGTAAATATATTGAAGGGCTCTGGTAATTTCATGGTAACCACAAGAGCAAAGCTCAAGTTGTTTGTGATGTTAACAGAAACCAGAGATGTGTTGTATGTATGGTCTCATTCACAGTCTCTGAATTGCCTTTTATATAGTTCATGGATCACACAAGATTTTAAGAAGAAAAATATTTTCTTTAAATTCATGTACATAATGTCACTTTTCCTTCTAACATACCAGAAGAAGGTCTGATCATTTTGACTTATTGTGAGACATTACTGTATTTATTTTTAATGCAGGAATACCTTCTGCGCCTAAATTTCACTACAAGATATTTATGTTGTAAATCCTTGTAAAGAAATAAAAATTAAATAGCAAATGTGAAGTTCCTCAACCAACTAAAATGAATAGAAAATTGATATGACTGAAACATTGTGCTGAAAAGCATAACTGCCTCATGAGGGAATATATAAAGCTGTTCTAGAATCTTGTTGCTTTCCTGAAGTTAAGTTTAATAATTTGGATTCCTTTCTCTAAGGAGGAAACCTAGGGCACACCTTTAAAAGTTTTAGAAATTAGTAGCTTGTTCATGTATTTCTTAAAAGAGACACTGGCATATTTTAGGATTTGCAGCTAAATTCTGTTCTCATTTACACCTGTGCAGTCTCAGAGAACCTAAATCTGTCTGGGATAAAAATATCAGTAAAATTGGTGGTACTAGACTTAGTTTACTGCAAACCAAACTACTCACAATATGGAAAGAAAGAGTGATTTTGTGATTCCTCCAGACCACATAGGTTATTGGGCACTTTCTAACTGAGTCTCTGAACCTTTTGAAGACTTCCCATCATGACTGTATTAAAGGCAAACTTGCTCATGGTTGTATTTAAACTTTTTTTTTTTTTGATTCCTCCAATAATTATGTCTGTGCTGCCTGGGTGACTGCAGCATTTGGCATAGCATTTTTTAGAAAGAAAATTCACTAACTCAGATAAATAAGACTTTGTTGCATGTAAGCTAACTTTGGAGATTATGAACTGCTTCAGAAACAGCTCATGTATCAGACACTGTGTAGATTAACTAGCTTCTCCCTGGGGAAATTTGTCTGATTGTAAGTCAAAACTGGCTCAGGTAGGTTACTTAAGGAGTAATAAGGCAGCTGGGAATCATGGCAAACTGAAGAGACCCTCCCATGGGCTGATGTTTGAGTCTTCTGGAAAGTGATTTTGGGAGGAGGCAACTGGAAAGTTCTGAAACTTTTTTTAGGTTTCCTCATGTAGATTTCAGGAGGCTCACAAGGAGGAGGAAAAATCTTCCATATCCTTCCTCAGACACTTTACTCCCTCCATTGCCTCCCAGCAGACCACCTAAAATATGCAAGAGCAGAAGCCTGAGGTGTGCCCAGCTGTGTGGGCGTGTGTGTGCTTGGAAAAGCACATCCATAAGTGTGTGTGGAACTACAACTGCACGCATGCATGTCTCTGCAAACAAGCTGAGCACACCCAGAGTTTGGAGTGTTGCTACCACGATTTTTTTCCCCCCAGGCTTTTGTAGGAAACCGAAATGGAGAATTTACTGGATTCTTATTTTGCTGCTGGAATTCCCAAGGAGCCCAGATTAGTTTGTCAGCTCCTGGTGACCTTGCTAATACAACAGTTTAAAGCATGAACTTTTAAAATAAGACTATTCCATCCTTCCTATCTGGACTAGATCTCAGCTAGATGAGTTCAGCGAACCATAATTTATCCCTTTAGCTTGTTGGTGGTTTGGTATGTGCTGTTGCAAAGTGAAAGGACAGTAGGAGAAAACACAACTCATCAGCGTTAGAAACATTTTCATTCTCTGTGTGTGTATATGTGTGTCTATCATAATTCATTACTTCCCCTGACCTCTACTTTGACAGAAAAAAAAACACTCAAATTTTTTTCTGATAACCTTTAAATCTTAATGTCAAAATTCCTTTGTCTATGGATTTGGAATCTGAATGTAAAATTAAGTTTGAAGTAGGAATTCACTTTTCAGTGTTAATTGAAGAGTAGTTCAGTTACTCCAACATGTCTCAGAGAACAAAGACACGTGGGTTTAATTACAGTGCATCAGGGCAAGGATACACTGAACAGACAACAAATTTTTATAGTGAAGACAAATTTAGCAAAGGAAAGCAAAAAGGACAGGATACAGTTACTGACTGACAAGATCTGTACTGTGAGTGGGGGCTAGAAATGTCTTGCCTGATGTTATTTGTACATTAAAAAAAAATCAACATTCAGGAAAGATATATATGCAAAAGTGGAGAAGACATACAAAGCTGTATATTGTATAATGGTGTGTGCAAATGAGGGATGACTGGAGAAGTTTGAGTATGTCAGAAATTGTATCATATACATGTAGTACTGATAGAGAGAGAGTAGAGAGTTTGGAAAAACAGAAGGGCAGTTGCTGAGTGTGAAGTTTGGTCAAATCAAAGGGAACAGAGCAGCAATGAAAGACCATGCAGTCTGAGATAACTACAAGAGATAACTTACGTTAGGTCTTAAAAATCTTCCTGTCTGTTCATCTAGTAACAAACAAGTGAAAAATACCTATCCATAAATAGCATCTATACATGGATAGTAGAAGGCCTGAGACTCAGAATGAAGCTTTAAGTGACTGCCAAGTTTAGAAAGGATTATACATCAAAGCTTGAATACATGGTTACTCCAGACATTGCTGGTAACCACAAAGTTTGTGTCCTAGTCTGTCATGTAACGTTTTCCAGGGACACACAGTGCAGCTTGTTGAGGCTGAATGCTGAAACAGAAATGCCCTCAAAGTATAGTTTCACATAAAAAAATCATCCAAAGAAAACTTTAAATCAAATTTATCTTTGAAAAAAAATTAAGAAAAGTCTTGAATGTATTATCAGTAATTCCAGTATTTTAGGGTTTCATTTGTTTTAAAGTAATTATGCAAGGCTTCTCATTATTACATTTTTCAAATACTTGTTAGGCTTTGTCGCTTGAGAAATCCAAATTGGTTTGTTTTGTTCACCCTTTTCCTGCCATTACAGTGAGAACTCTAACGAGGAGAAGCATTTATGTTGAAAACATCTATTATCTTGTACACTTTTTGACACCTTTTCTCTGATGTCAGTTGTGTGTTTCCATTAATTTTAATGGCTGGCTGGGCTGATGGCATCCTGAGGTTCAACACTAGGCATCGTATATGGAGTCACAGGGCAAATGCATGACAAAGTAAGGAACATGATTCATCAGTCCTTGCTCAGAACAATCTCTTATTTTGACTCGTGATCGCTTCATACTATTTTTAAGGTGATTGCAGAGAACTTGTTAAATAGTTGTTGCTTGTTTCAGATGTGAACTAATTATGTGTGAAGTAAAGCAAACTAAGCACTGCAGAAAAAAAAGAGATGAACTATCTAAGTTTAATTGTATTTGTTTTATATGTTCCAGATTCAGAACAATCTGTGGGCAGGGAATGCGGCCAGTGGTTCTGTGGTTACCTCCTGCATGCTGCCACGAGACACATCCTCCTGTATGACACCTTACTCCCATTCACCCCGGACAGATTCTGGCTACACAGGCTTTTCAAACCACCAGAACCAATTCAGCCACATGCCCCTCAATAATTTTTTCACTGACTCGTTGCTTTCTGGGGCAACCAACGGACATGCTTTTGAAACCAAGCCAGAGTTTGAAAGGAGGTCCTCCAGCATTGCAGTTCTACGGATGAAAGCCAAAGAGCATGCTGCCAATATTTCTTGGGCCATGTAATATAGCAGTAGCCTCTCGCAATATTTTTTTTAAGCAAACTAAAACCATTTTTATTTCCCATATTTAAAGGGAACTTTAAATAAGCTGCTGTGTGTGGAATGCTAGAAATCACAATATACAAGATGTCTGCTTAAAGAAATGCAATATAATATTTAACAATAAAACAAGAATAAACCAATTAGATTTACCATTCATCAAGCTCAACAAGCCCTCTTTGTTTTGCTTTTTATATATGTTTTGTTGTACCCATTGATAAAATATGATTATAAAACATGCAAAAAAAAAAAAAAAAAGAAAAATAAAACTACTAAGCAAATGTGTCTACTCCATGTTTTTTTAGCAGTCCTGTATAAAAAAATTCATGCTGTACAAATGCATACTTCATAAAGGAACAACTTGGTAAAGGATAATAAATTTATTATACTAAACCCATGATGTAAATCTCTAAGCACACCATGCAAAGAAGGAAATATATGACCATTCATGTTGTAGGTAGAATTTGTAGACTGAGTTCTCTCAGCACTGCACTGCTGCTCTAAGCCAGCTCTGCTGTTTTGCTAAATGTATATTGAGCTTGTTGAATTTATATCAACGAAAAACGAATGTAATAATAATAGAAAGTACTACTTTATGGAGTTGACTGTATTTCTGTTAAGGATAATGAGATAATTTTTTGGTCAAATACAACTCTAGAAGTAGGATCACAATGTTTATTAGAGTTTTCAATGATAAGCACAGATTATGTGTCAACTAGTGTACTTAAATCTCACAGGTTACAGATAGGGTGTCAGGAAGCTTAGGCAACTAAAAGACAACATGGAATAGTACTCCTGTGCTTTTAGAAGAATCAGATCAGGGAAAACCCCAAACAACACAACACTGAGGACTTACTTCCAGTACAGTCCATTTTACTGGCTTTTTTATTCTATGGTAAAATTGAAACAAAAAATCTCCAACATGGCTTGTCAGTTTCAGTTTGTAACTGAACTTAAGATGATACTAGAGTACTGTTCAATTAGTTTTAGTTACATTTTATTGAAGCTTTGCTTATATGCTTCCCAGAGTGTAAGACGAGTTTGCTACCTTTAAAGTATATAGGAAAAATCTTTTCAACTGCAATGGCAGCAGGATTTGGCTCTCAGCTCCCAGCCTATCACAAAAGAATTAAAATGTCAGCAGACTTTCTGACATTTCTGGTGGAAAAAAAAAATAGAGGAGAAGAAAAATACTTTACATCTGGAGAATTGATATCTGCTTTGATTTACTTCTCCTCCCTTTCCCCTGTCACATTCCAAGCTCCTTCAGATGAGTGAAATGTCAGCCTCTTTGAAAGCAACAGTCAGTCTCTCAGGTTCATAAAGGCAAAGTAAATTAATTGAAATAAAGAAGGACTTGCATGGCTGTGATTAGAACAGGATACAACTCTCGGGGCACCCTCGCTCATTCTTGCTTTTCTCTCTGGCCATTAGTTAGGAACAGAGGGCGCATGGGGGAGAAGGGAAGATCAGGAAGCAGATTTCTTCACAGCAGCTGCAGAACTGCCAGTACTCACAAAAACAAACACACAGGAATCCCCAGATTTTCTCTTCTCCCACTCAGGGGGGCTAAACTTGAAACAAAAATAGGAGCCTTTCAAGGGAATAAACAAACTTGACTTTGAAACCATGCGAATCAGCTGAAAATGGGATTTTTACAGCAGTTTTACACAGCTGAAAGGAAGGCTGTCCTATTTTCCACTAGTAATAAACTCAAATTTTAACACATACATATACTCCAATTTGTGGTTTCCTGATTCAATTCTCCTTCTAAAAATTAACTTCAACTTTGGCCTGAGGAGCTGGAAAAGGGTATTATGGCTAGAAGTTATCTTTTCCATTTTTATGGTCTGTTTAGACAGCAGTAAAACTAGACTTATGACTCAAAACAAAAAAAAAAAAAAAGGATTTGATTAGTACAGGTAGAGGTATTAGTTTTGAATAGACACTTTTGCCATATGCAGAAGGATGAAAGTGGTGAAAATACAAGGGATGTTTAGCAAACTTTTTTTATTTTTTTTATTTTTTTTATTTTTTTTTTTTTTTTAATTAAGTTTCCACATCATTATGTTTTAAGGTATAATATTTAGAACATGCCAAAGTGATTTCCAGAACTTTTTGTTTGGGTTTATTTAGTGCACAAAGAAAGAAAAGTTTAGCTGGCAATTTCTGATCCATTTTTGTTGCCTCTTTCAATTTACTTATTTATTAATTTTTATAGTAGAATTTGCTATTGTTTTCTTCTGAAATTTCCCCAAAATAATTTGAACAAGTTTTTTTTATGTCAGTAGTAAAACGTAACGATTCCTAGGAATTTATTATAATTGCAGATTTATTACAGAATAAATATCCATTTTCAAAATATTACAACAGTTTTAGATGCTTGAGACCTCCAAAATCAAAAGGGAAAATAAAAGACCACGCCATCTTCCTGCTGATTTTAATTAAGTGAAAGGGATGCAATTCTAATTAATTCTTTGTCCTCAAATCTAGAAATGGAAAATTTTCGTTTCTTGTTGCTAGAATAACTTCATGCATTAAATAAACAGGTATCCAAGCCCTCATTAAACCTGAGGTGTGATAAGTTGCAGGCCTGCATTAGGCTTGTCGTGCTCTTGCATCAGCCTCGTCTCGAGGAATGAGTGATAGCCTGTTGGTTGCAGCGTTTCATTTAACTAATGAAAAAGTATCTTCGTGTTAGATGTCAAGTACTACAACAGGGTCACATTCTGCCAGTGTAATTTAGGAGTGCTTTACTCCGTGAGTAGTCGCATTGATGGAGCGAGACTACTCACATAGCCCAAAATTGTGAATCACTTGTAAATGTTTGTTCACAATGGCCCCATTCATGAAAAAAAAAGCCTCTCAGCACAACATGAGTGATTGGTTCATAATCAGGCCCAGCTTAGGGTACTGCTCAGATCGAGAAAGGATGGCAGAATATGGCCCATGCTGGCTTAAGGCCAGACTCAGACTTTTTAACCAAGATGAGTAGCTCCTTATTCCACAAATAGTGCAAAGAGACCCAACAGGGCTACTTGTAGAGTTCTCTTTTTCTAAGAAAATCCTAGAAAAGAGACATTTCAATATATGTAAATAATTTAAGCGAGTTTCTATGAAAGAGAAATAATTTTATTTTCTACAGAATTGTACTCCCACATTTGACAGGATTTGTGTTCTTGTGCTTTGATTTTATCACTTGATGATTCCTTCTCTTGAGCAACTAATCTTTTCACTGCTTCTTGAACATGTGGAAAATGCACTGAAAACAAAAGGAGGTGATTTACATAGCCTTCCTGTCAAGCATGTTAACTAATGTTTGAGATACTGGATCATCATGCTATGTTGAGAAGTAAATTTATAGAACTTTTGGGCAAAGAGTCCCTAACCCATTAAAAGAGAAATATTGTTCTAATTACTGATGCAATGTGTTTTCTCCTGTGATTGATTCATCAACATTTTGAAAATCTTAAGTCTGCATTTTAACAAATTTCTGAACAAATATAAATTTACCTCTGAAATGTAAATTTATTTGTATTATGATTTTTACAGACTCATAAGTGATGGACAACACTGCATTTAGCAGCTGAAGATACAGTCTTCATACGACCAAGATGGTCAGAGCAGTTTAACAAAAATGATTTCTACCTACAGTTTATGGTGTTACATACCACAGGAAAATATCAATGAAAACGTCTTCTGTTGCTGAGAATAAGTTGGAATGAACTTAATTTCTCGTTTCATTTCTTTACTGTCATATTATTTTGTACAATGAAGTGTTGAAAAAATCCAGTTCAACATGTTAAAAGCATTTTATTTTGACTGTGAACTTTATGGTAAGGCCCTGAGGTATAAAATTTAATAAATATAACCTCTGTTGTGCATTTAATAATGCACAATATATATAGTGCATTATATAGTGCATTTATATAATTTAGCATGACAGAAGTAAATTTTTTTGTTTTGCGAACAATAAAATATTACAGTTTTTTTCCAAAATTATAAAGGATGTTTTATTGATAAATTTCTAAATATCCATTCCATTTCAAAATCAGAATTAAATCAGACTGATCAAAGTTAGGATCCATTAAAACACTTATTTTTCTTAGGTTCAAGATATTTTTGGGCAAAGTTCTTTCTGTAGCAAGTATTTCTCCCCTGCAGTGGTTTAAGGCCTGCCAGCAGCCAAGCCCCACGCAGCTGCTCACTCACTCCTACACCAGAGAGACTGGGGAGAGAATTGGAAGGGTGAAAGCTGGAAAACTTGTGGATTGAGATAAAGACAGTTTAACAGGGAAAGCAAATGTCGCACACAAGAAATTCACTACTTTCCACGGGCAGTCAGGTGTTCAGTCATCTCTGGGAGAGCAGGGCCCTGTCACAGTAACAGTGACTTGGGAAGACAAAGGTACCCCCGAGTTGCCCCCTCTTTATCTACTGAGCAAGATGCCACAATGTGTGGTGTATCCCTCTGGTGAGCTGGAGTTGCCTATCCAGGCTGTGTCTCCTCCCAGGCACCCCAACTTCCATGCCAAGATCACAGTGTGAAAAGCCAAAAAGCCCTTGGCTTTGTGTAAGCCCTGCTCAGCAATAACAAAACCATCCCTATGTTATCAACTCTGCTCAGCACAAATCCAAAACACAGAGCCACAGCAGCCACTGTGAAGAAAGTTAACTGTACCCCAGCCAAAACCCAAGGCATCCCCCCAGCACTTTCATACCCGAATTACAAGTGGCTCACTCATTCCCAGAAGGCATACTTATTTATCTGCAGTCATCTTTTTAGATATGGCTGGCATTAGAATGATGAAATAGAATGATGAAGTTGTGTGCAGTGAATGGGAGTATGATGGCTGGGGACAGAATAATCTTCTGGGAGGAGTGTCACAGTGCAATGCTGGAGTAAGGGAGAAACCCAAACCCAGTGCAACCCTCCCTTCCCTCTATGCCTAAACCACTCCTCCTGAATCTCACCAGGGCCTGGCAACATAAGACTCATTCTATTGCCACCTTTCCAGTATGGGTTTAAGGAGGGATATAGAGAATCAAAAGTCTCAAAGAGGGAGGGTTGGTAAGTGTATGACTGTCATTGCCAATAAATACATACTGTGAAATTAAGAGTGGTTTTGTGTAGAAGCATCTCTAATAATGAATTTCAAGATCTATTTTTCTCTGCATTTTAGAGGCAACAGAAGGACAGAACAGTAAAGCAAAAGCACAACGATGGTTGAAGCAGTGAGTCCATTCCTGAAGCACAGCCATTCTCCTGTGCACCACAGGATTATTAAAACTGATATGGCTCTGGCATGCAAATGAAGGAATATATTACAACACTACCATATAAAATAGATCTGAGATATTGTCCTGTTTCTACCAGTTATTTTTAATCTGTTTAAATAGCAGCATAAAAATGACATACTTCCTCATCAAATCTTTTCAGTCTAAACAAGACATATAATACAAAGAAAAAAAGCCAAAACCAAGTAGATGAATATTCAAAATCCATTATCTTCTCAAAGAATAGGGGTTTGAGAGTCCTTATACTTGTGAGGCCTCACACTTGACAGTTCAGCTTGACTCCTACTGCCCAAAAATAAAGAGTGATTATTTTCATAGAATAACTAGTGCACTAGACTAATAAATATATCAATGTATAGGAAATAATATTGGTTAAACCAACTGATGTTAGCATGAAAAACATAGTTTCAAAAAGTGTAGCTTATAGGATCAGGTCAAAAATCGTGATTTCTAACTGGCTTACGGAGTGGAACTTGATGGTTGACAAGGTGCTGTTACAGGAGTGCTTTGCTATGCTTTGGTTCTAACTATAGCAATTCTCCATGATCTAGTAGCTGTCTGCTTCCTCTGTGAGAAGCTGGGTTCTGCATTCTTTAATTATGAAGAATAATTGAAATAGGCTTGGTCCTCCCTGCCTTGTACTCCTGTGAGAAAATCCATTTATGTGTACTAACTGCAATTTACTTTAGTCTCACTATCATTACAGTGAGACAAAGTCTTCTGCTTTGATCCAGTAATTGCAAAAGATTTATTTTTTGATACTCTTATTACTCTGTGAGTGAGCAATTCATTGATATGTACAGGAATGACTAAGTTGTGTAAACGCTTATTTTTATTAAAACTCAAAACCTTAATTTGCTTGGTTTAGATTGAATGCAGTGGGATTATAATTAACAAACTACTTGTAGGTGGGATAAAGTCCTAGTTAACACTTTCAAAATATTTTGGCCATCTAAGAAGAAAAGGGCATTGTTAAAATGAAGCTTTGTCTAACAGAATGCTCAAATACAGAGAGAAGTGTCTGAATTTTTGTAAAACTCTATTTACTCAGGTGTGTTTACTGAAATGATTTTGGTTTAATCATTAAAAATGGAAAA
This sequence comes from Cisticola juncidis, assembly GCA_013400215.1. Taxonomy (NCBI): domain Eukaryota; kingdom Metazoa; phylum Chordata; class Aves; order Passeriformes; family Cisticolidae; genus Cisticola; species Cisticola juncidis. Next base: position 218,988 of record VXBR01006235.1, on the reverse strand, counting down.
CTGCAGAGATCTTTAATGGAAAATAACAATATAAAAAATGTTAATTGTATTTTTCTTTCAAAGTGATATTGGAGGAACAACTCTGCTTCTTGTGTACTAAGAATGATTTTTCTCATTACTTGTTATAAACATTTTAATATATAATGAAATACATATTTATATATGGAAAAACCTGTCAGATATTACTTAACCATATAGGGTAAATAAAATACTAAATGATTTTGGAGGTCTTTTAGAAAAAGTTCTGGGACAGAGATCAGAGTCAGTGAGTATTATTTAGGAAATGATTAAGTAGTATATACAATGAGCAAAGAGAAAAATAGACTAATTGGCTGGGAGTTTATTGAATATTTAGAGCCAGAAAACTCAGTGTTGGCAAGGGGGAATGAAATTTGCTTTACTCAAAAATCTCCTTATGATCAAGTCCTAATTGAAGTTAACAGAAATCTTGCCAGTGATCTCACTTGGGAGTAGGATATGATCCCTAATAAACATTCAGTAGATTCATACGCTAAATTGAATTGTCCTGGAACAATATTACTTAGTTTATATTACTTTTTTTTTTCTGTTTTGAAAGTAGTCCATTCTGCTATTTTTAAAATACAGAAATTATTAAATCAGTGGTTTACATCTGATTTACTACAATGGTTTCCACACTTGTGGCTGATTTTTTTACAGAATTAGAGGGACAAGGATAGACTGAGCAATGCTTTTTGTTTTTACTAAGAGGACTCAGTTTTAATGTGAAAACAGTTCTATGCATATGCTAAATCATTAGTGAAGAGCCATGAACCCTTGTATAAACTAATTGGACTAATTTTCTTCTGGAATTTAGGCAAATAATGTGATTGAGATAAACAGAGTCGCTTACATGTCCACATTTATCTACACTTTCTATTTATACTGTTAAACGCTTAAAACAACACTGGCCCATAAATTTGCCTTTTTGTCCTCATTCTTTTGGCAGTGTTTCCTACATGCTGCACTTTAAGAGTGCAGTTTGGTCTCATCTCAAATAAATAAGATCCATGGAAGGAAAAAAACTGCAGCTACAAAGTAGTTCTAACCCATTAAATGCAGATGGCCCACAGGGGGTTTAATCATAAGAGAGAGAGCACACATCATGCTGAAATATAGAGCTGTTTTCTATCACTTGTTACCATTTGAATGTCTGTCCCAGGAAAGTGAATTCAATATATCTTCCTGGCCATCAGTTGCCCTCTGAATACTCCTTCTCCCTCTGATGTAGCTAGATTTCCCTTTAGAACATACAGAGATGAATGAGCTCTTACCACACGTAGAAGTGAAAGAAAACATTTCTTTCTGCACCAGAACAGATGAGATTCATCATTAAGAGAATGGATTTGACCTTGTCAAGTGGACCAAAGCAATTTATAAACAAACTCCTACAGGGGAGGCTACTTTTGGCCAAGTACTATATTAACAGTGTTTTACTTATGCCCGCTGCTACCTTACAATAACTTCACAAACAGGCTGACTTCCTGAAATATAAAGTGCTGAGAGATATCACAGATGTACCTAGAAACACTGGATAGCATAGGGTTACTTCCCTCCCTAGAGGCTGCACAGAAATATGTCCACCCACCTTGCTTTCTCATTCTTGGTAAAAGTTGCTGATCTCTACCCAAATTAAATCTTCATTTCAAGTTTAGGTATGTATCAAAGAAAATATTTATTCTTCAATTTGCCACTGTTATATTGTTGTTCATGTAAGCAGCACCAATGTGAAACTGAATGGCATCTACCTATCAGAACACTAGCAGAAAAATAAAAGCTTTTCAGCATGGGTCTATTTTATTTCCAGCATCAGAAAAGGAATATAAAGAATCAATAGTTTGCTACAAAGTTATTGAGATCAGATTATACTCCTACTAATACCAATCACATTTCTTCTTTTAAAGGATATTTAAACTGCAGATAGGAATTTTATATATCCTCCTCCCAAGTCTGTGCTACATATACTTTTCATGTGAGAACAATCTCTCAGTGGTAACAAAAGTGCAAGGGCTTGAGTCTTTTTGTTCTGCCCAACGATCATAAGAAAGGAACAAAAAATGAGGACATTCAGTGCCTCAAAGATGACCCTGTTGTATGGAAAGAGAATACTCTGTGTCAGTCCAAGGGGATGGTTGCATGATAAAGTGGAGAAAAGACTCACTAGATATGTAAACTACATGTACAATTAAAAAAAGATTTTACTATTATTTTTGAGACATACCTCCCCATCTATATCAATCTTAGTCGTGCCAATAGAGTTGATAGTGTTATAATCTCCTCTATGTCTACAAAAAGAGAACCACAGAACATTTGTAGAAGGGGCTGAACAGAATATTCAGTTTGCTTTGACTCACTTCTCCTGTGACATGTATCCAAACAGAGATGCAGTTACAGATGCAGTTACTTCCCTCAAAGACTACAGAAATAAGCCTGCATAAGTGATAATTTTTTATTTTATTCTTTTTTGATATTGCCTTAGAATCATCGCTAGGGTTAATGACAGTGAGAAGGTCTTCTCATATTAGAAATTTAATAGACTTGGTGGAGCCCTTCAAGCCATGAAATTTCCCAAAACTTCCAGTAGTCTCCATTATTAATGAGCCTTATGTGAATAGCCAAGTGCTTGATACATTTTAGCTAAGGAGAGATCTATGCCGTCCAAGTCTTGTCTGCTTCACCATGGAAGCTCTTTATTGTTCAAAAACCAAGACCACAGTCTTGTTCCATTGCCAGTTTGTGGTTCATTGCCAGGAGATAACAATTCTGACCCTCTTGAGATCAGAACAATGAAAAGAATTTCCCAAGTCTTTAAAAAGCATTATATTGCATATATTCGTAGCTGCCTAGAAAATTTATGTTTTATTTTCCTGTAGGTCAAGTTCTCAAGGTCTTCTGCTATTAGGGTGAGAAAAGAGAAAAGACCACTTGCTTGCTTCTTATGGAAATTATTCACTTTTCATGCACCTCTGTGTGTGTGTATGCGAGGTGTTCCTGAGACAAAGATGGAGATGAGGCACACTGTTCTGATGTTGTCTCCTAGTTTCATAACCACTTCTTCACTCTGATTTATAGAAGTGTAAGGAAGGATTTTGGGCCCTGTACCTAGCATAATTATAGTGAAAATATACAATTTACAGAAAAAAAGAAAGGTTATAACAAAGAACCAGTGACAGAGTCCTACCGTATAACTCTATCTTCACTCACATTTTTATATGCATGCATCTGTTTACACTCTCTAGGAGGAAGATCAAAGTTCACAGAGGATTTTTATTGCCCTGGGAAGAAATTAATCTTTTTAAAAGAAGGAAACATGGTTTATTATCTGCTTTAAATGAAACAAAAACAAATCTGGCCCTCTCTTCACTTCAGCATCAGACATTAAGCACTCAAGATGGGTGACACTTAGTGAAAGGTCTCAAAATTTCTCAAAAAAATGAACTGATCTTGAAATCAACCCTCACAATTATGTTCTGCCTGAAAATTAATTAAGATGTTTACAAAGAGGATATTTGGCTGTTGAATTTGGTCCTGTGGATTAATGGGGTAATCCCATTTCTATTGTCCTTTAGATTTATTCATTCTGCTGTAAACCACAGCCCAGGATAATAAGGGCTATTTTACATTTAGTCTGTGTGTCAGTATTCAGATGGGGGTCCTTGGGAAGTTGTCAGAGGCAAGAATTCTATAAACTGCAATAGCTTGCTGCAGAAGACATTTTATTTATTTTAACTTCTCCACCTCCATTCCTTTTTGGCATCCAATATGCATATTTAAAGTGTTGCTGCTACTTTCCAGTTTGACTTTAGAGCTCTTTGTTTTTATATAAAATAGTTCTGTTGCATTCCTCTAGTATGTCAAACCTAAATCAAGCTTGCTTTAACTCTTCAGGGCTTTATGCTTTATTTATCTCTGCTTTCCTTTTGTTCACATACAAGCTGGTTCTCAACTATTGTCTCTGTTTCAGGGATATTAGCAAAGTTGTTGCACGGCAACTTAAATGTCCCTTTTACATAGCCTGATATAGCATTAGAGCCCTCCCATGCAATGATTTGTCTAACCCAAAAATGAATTTTTTGTCTTCCTTGGTTTTGTAGGGTGTTATGGATTTGTTCAAAAGTGATCTAGTGTCATTTATTTTCCTGAATGTTCAGCTTGTGACATCTCAAAGCAGAAACTGTCTATCAATTTATGCAGAAAGATTGGCAAAAGCAACTATATAGGATTCTTTTTTTAGGTCAATGGATTTATGACTTCCTCTGTTTCCTCACTTTTAGTTCTCATTCTGAAGAAAACTTCCATATTCCCTTCCCATTTGATATTCTCCATCTATTCAACCACCTGACTGTCATAAATCAGACTTCTTTAATGCTGGGCTGATTCAATTTTCTCAGCTACATCCTTCTTTTCACTGGCCTACACCTTTTTCAGCTTGCAGCCTTGATACTGTTTTCACATATTAGGAAAAATATTTTTCCTCTTAAGTGTGTGCATTTTTTGTTGTTGCTGATGCAGTGTTGTATGAGATTCATACTCATAGACTTCTTCCTTTCAGTGTTGACCACAGTGAAGTGCTGTCAGCATCTGGCTTTTACTAGTACGAAACTCTAGTTGCAAATATATTGGTAGTGGGAAATCCATGGTAGAAGCAAATTAACCACAGGTAATATATTTTTGCCTGTGAATCCTGGAGGAGAAGCAATTGACATTTCTCTGGATCTGGTTAGTTATTTGTCTATCAGCTGCCCTTCTGCAAAGTTCAAGGGGCGTGGGGAAATAATAATTGATTCCATCATTATTGCAGAACTATCTCTTGAGAAGGTCCTTTGTATGCAGCTTTGACAGACATGGAAGCACATGGAAAAAAAAGATTATGTGCTAAATATGGTGGAAAGGAAAGAATTAGATGAAATATATACTATCAGATGNTTTTTTTTTTTTTCCTTTTAAGTATGTTATTCATATAGAACATATTGCTTTTGCTCATCAAAGAATACAAAAAGATTTTCTGTTAGCTTTAGCGGTCATGATTTATCATTTTAACTTTTCTTTGAATTTTAAGTAAAGTTCCCATTATCACATTTCTTCTGTAGACTTATTCTACAGATACATAATCTGTAGATTGTCCTCTCACCTCTATAAATAAATAATACATATAAGATTTTCCAAGATGGAATTAAAAATCCTCCTCTCTATACTTGACCTATATTTATTCCTTCTTCCTTGAAAATTTGCCCTGAGTTTTAGTTTGCTTGAAGCACAGGAGGTAAGTAGAAGTGGCTTTCTATCTCCTGGCACAGGACTTAAACTGAAGTAGATGAACCTTTCTTTAATACTGAAAACCTCATTAGGAGTCAAGACAAAGCCATCATTTAACTCAAGGCCATCAAAGGAAATTCTGCTAGGTGAAGTGTTACAGAAGTCCAGATTTTGCTCCAATGAATGCTTGAAGAATCTGGCAAATGGTGGAACAGGATGGGGACTTCTTAAGATGAGCCTCTGCTTGCTAGATCATAAAAATAATTCTCACTCATGCTTGCTCTCCTTTTTACCCTTGAATGGGGATTTCTTAAGCTTCAGCAAAAGTTAATAAAAGGACATGCTCCCTAATATATCTGACAGCTTGTTGCTAGGCTGTTTGGATAAAAATTATTATAATTTTTCAAGTAGAAGATGAAGCTGAACCTGCTGTCATGAAAAGCAAAGGTTAGTGATAATTCTACCTGTGTGAGATGTTTTGCAAAGCAGAAATTATCCTGCTTGTCTTAAAAAGCCTGTGTTTTCCATATGTACATTACACAGGATTTAATATTTATTACCATATTTATAAAACAATGTTACCATGAATAATGATATCCAGGGTGCATCTCCACATTTTACAGTATTCAAAGACAACATGACACTATGTTATTGACATATTCCAAACACACAGGCATATATTTTAACTGTCACAAAATGTTTGTGTTTGAATTTCTCTATGTGTATTTCAAACAGTAAGTCAAATTCTCTGCAGAAAGTTTTATGAAAGATATTAAAATGCAGAAATTGAAAATATGTGGCTTTTTTGAATAGGTGATATGTACAGTAAACTGTTGTTCAGACAAAACCACATGAATCTGAAATATTTAGCAGCCTTAAAGTGGGATTTGTATTCAGTTTCAGTGACTAATTTTAATTTTTGACTTTGTCTTCCATGAAATACGGCTGCTATCTTTCAAATTCTGAAGAGGGTTTAGATCAGTCGTGGAAGTAGTTGCAAGTTCTGGGTGGAAGCATTGACTCATTGGTAGCTGGAACTTGCTTTGATGAGAACTCTTGGTGTGTATTATTATCAAAGACAAAAGTTTAATGTTCTAGTGTTGATTCTCAAACTTGAGCACCAGACACTGGATTTTGATTTTTCCCCCTTCTCCTGTTAAAAACTGTGTTATGTGTAGACATGAGGTTGCTGGTGGAAGGGGCTGCAGAGGAGGCCTCTGTGGGAGGAGAGCAGTGTCTGCATGTGCCAAATGCTTTGCACAGCACAGCTGAGCCCAGCAAGGAAACTGGTGGTGCCTCTGAGAAAAAACTTGGGAAAAGACAAAATTCCTGGGCAGAGAGAGGAGGAGGAGGTAACAAGAGACTGAGGAACAGTTGAGGGAACACCAAGATCAGAGGAAGAGAAGGAAGAGGGTGTGGGTGTGGAGATTCTCTGGGCACCAGAACATCTATCCATTGCAGTCTGTGCAGTGAATTGGGCAGAGATACTGAAAGAAATAATACTCGTGGAGAATCTGTGCTGGACCTGGGTAGAGGTGTGATAGGGAAAGAGCAGAAGAGAGGAATTATTACATATTAACCCTCATCTCCTCACCCATCCTGTGTCACTGCTGGGATGTGTAGTGGAGTTGGGAGTGAAGGAGCAAAGCCTGACAGACTGGGAAGGAAAGTTGTTTTAATGTTTGCCTTTACTTCTATATACCCTAATCTATTTTAACTGACAAAATTTTAAATCTAAATTAGTCTTCCCCAAGCTGAACCAGTTTTGCCCAGCACAGTAATTAGTAAGTGATCTACCTGCCTTTATCTTGTGGTGCAAGATTTCTAAACCTGGTTTCTCCTCACTTTGGGCTTGGATGGGGAGTCACTGTGCATCAGGGTGGGAATTTGGCCCTTAGACAATGTTAACACACTACAAAAATCAAAGTGTTTCTGAGTCTTAAAAATGTGGTCTAACACATGTTATGCAGGCGTCAAACTGAAGGTTTCAAGGTACTAAGTTGTCCACTGTGTATGACGAATCTGTTTGACTTTTTCAGTATGAAAAGTGAACTTTTTCAGTATGAAACATTTTTCATTGTTTCTCAAAAAAGTTCATCAGTCCCAGTTTGAAAAAAAAATGTCCCCCAATTGCATAGGGTGGTTTACTCTTCCATTATTACTTATTTATTGGTGTGTTGGATGGAAAACAAATTTCACAAGTCTGAGTCTGAAGAAAAGGTCTTTTTTATTTAGGTCTTTTTTATTTTGTGTTTAATATCACAACTATGAAAGATCGTCTCCCAGTTTTACGCTTTCACCTTTGTTTACAAAACACTGGAAACCACTGAAAGCAGTTATGAGTATTTACATTGCAGAGAACTCATATAGTGAGGAATTAAACTAGTCCAAAAATTTGCAGGGGTAAGAATACTGCAGAACCAAGTCTTCAATGAGTAAATGGCACTACTTTAAATATCACATTAGTCATAAATAGAAGTATAGCATCAGCTCAGGAGCATTTGAACAAAAATATATCCAAGTAAATATTAGAAGTAGCAAAAAGTGCACTGTAAAAACGTATCAATCATGCAAGAGAGAGTGTTAAGAATGATTCCTTTCATGTGTGTTATTTTCTGCCCTATTTCTACCTGCTAAACATTTTCTGTGTGTTCTAACTCCTTGTGTGCAAGAACACATGTAAAGGATGTTTTCCTGATGTACTACCAAATGCAAAGGGTAAAAAGTGAGTTATGTAATACCTTCTAACTCCTGTGATGGTTAGTCCACAGAGATGTACCAATTTACAGCCACTAACCTGTTCTGTAGGAAATGAGTGTGGCAAGATAAAGAAGCAGCAATATTCTATATTGATAGAAAGAGTATTTCTGCATAGGAAACTTTCATATTGATGGAAAGTGACAGTCTCCTCAGACATTAAACACAGATATTAAAGAAAACTCCTAACCAGCCTTTTCCACATCACTGGCTGTAGAGGAAGCCTAGGAAAGTTAGCCTTGCTTATCTGATGATAATTTTATGGAAGCAATGGTTTTATTGAAGCCTTACCATTGATTTACTAAGCAGAAGGTGTCTTTCTGACTTTAAGTCATGAAAATGAAAGATGGTTGCAGGAGTGACTACTGGTATCAATTAAAGCATCCCTGGGTTTGCAGTGGCTTTCTGCAGCCCATCCCAAGATGATTATGGGGCAGTAAGGCAATGTGGTGAATTCTGTGCTGTCTCTGTCTGAGTGCTCAGTCATTGTTCAGGTTGGAGCTTATTATTCCAAACCTCTGCCAGGTGTAAGAGCAAGTCTGGTGCTGTTCACTCCACATGAATCTGCCTTCTCTGGATCTCTCTTTTTTAGTCCTGCCCTCTCTATTTTGTGGAGCCACACACAGAGATTGAGATGAGAAACTAGAAAGGAAACAAGGTGACTTTCACAGCTCTGCACATATCCCACAAAAGTTATCAGAGTTACGAGTTTAAATCTCCTAAGGGTCTTCATAGTCTTGTGTTGAGCAAGTTCTCTTCCCCCTATCCATAAAGGGGGTAGGAAACCCCTCTGGAGAGGTCATCTGTGATGTTTGTTATCTCTGAAATGCAACTATTTAAAAACTATTTTATAAATCAGGTTCAAAGAATTTGGAATACACAAATGTATGCAAACCTCTGAGGGCAAGTATGTGGAGAGGTTCCTCCCTCTTCCTACTTCCTTCTCCCTCCCCACAAGCAAGGCTTGCAGATGTTTTCTTCTGCTTTTTATTCTTTTGTTCCTGTTTGGCTGTGACCCTTACTCCCAAATGATTCTTTTTTGTCAAACTTTGTTTTTTCCTGAGCCTTTGATCCTGTGCTTTGACTCTTGCAATAATGAACATGACACTGTTATTTTGCTAGATTCATTTTATGATTCCTTACCTCTCAGAGTCCCCACAAACAATAACATAACTATTGTTTTGTCAGTGTCTTGCAGCAAAAGAGGGGGTCTTACAAAAAACTACCACCTCACCTAAGGACAGGTAAATATAACATTTCATACGTAGACTGAATTCTTAAAATTATGCACAGAGCTATAAATTTGATTATATAGTCTTTTTTAATATATCTTTGATTTCCCAGTTAGGGGAAACTAGTCAAAGGTTAAAAAATGTGCTGGTAGAACCAAGCATAGAAGACACATAGCAAGCTAGGGTTCTACCAGTGGGTCAGGAGCAACAGTTTATTGTTCTCAGAAAGAAATATTACCTTATGCCAAAACTGTGGATACCCTTAGGTCCTCTGATGACTTTTTTCCCTGCTTTCTTTGCTGACACATCTCAATTTGACCAAGAAATGTGAGAAAAAGAGGATCTTTGTCTGTTTCAAGGCAAATAAATGTACCTACACAGATAAAGTTCTAGCTGTAGTTGAGTACCAGTCATATAGTAGATGACATATGCTGTGAGAAAATTGTAAACCAGGAATCCAGACCAACGAATCTTGACATAACTAGCAAACTAGAAAGGTTTTCCTCCCTGAAACTGTGATTCAGATACATATATTGAGTGGCATGCATGTGTAACAATAACTATAGGAGGTACAGCTTAAGAAAATTTGTGAGTATGTCTTTTCATACACCTCCTTTCAGCTGCTGCAGTGAGTTACCACAACCTTCCCATGCCTCGCCTTTGAAGTAAGGTGGCTCTCTAGTCAACACAAAGCTGATCAAGGAGGCTGTCTCTCTTCTGCAACAACAGTGGAGGAAGTTATTTAAGGCTACTACTGTCAGCTCCACACAGATCTTCAGACTATTTTAATTTATGTCATAGGCAGGCAGGCCTCAAGCTGTGCTCAGATGATCAGAAGCAGCAGTAATAACTTCGACACATATTTTTTTCTGAAATCTATTTGTTAAACACAAGTCAACTGCAACAGAGCGAATCAAATGCAACATTTATAATTTGATTGAATGAAATCAGCAATCTGTGTGAAGAGAGGTAAGGGAGGTGATACGGGCTTAGACAGTAAATAATTGCCCAAAGATTTCTTTTCCTACTTTTTTAAAATAAATATTTATTTAGAAGCAAAAGTCTATTTAATATGTAATAAAACCCCTAAGATAAAAGATCAGTAAAGAAAATCAAGGATAAAGGAAAGAAGGGAACAAGAGAAAAGGGAACAAAAGTCTTTTTATTCTATCCATCTCCATAAAAAAAACCTTCTCATGAAACAATTCCCAAAATGTGAAAGAAACACTAAAAGGAAAAAAAAAAAAGTCCCATAGGATCCAGTCCATATAAAGAAACATATCTTTGGCAGACAGTAAATCAAAATTGCCCAACCTGGTTCACTCTAAGACTAGCGGTCTACAAAGTTGGCTGGAATTAAGGGAAATGCTGGAGAGATCTGTAGTTTCAGAGTTCATATTGATGCACCCAGAGGAGTCTCAGACCATTGTTTCTGCACATGGCAAGTGACATGTCCAGCTATCAGTGCCAGGAAAGACATCTAGCACTTCATTCTCCAGTGATTATCTTTGTGTAAGTTCATATTTGTGTTTCCCAGCTATAGACAACAGGAAAAACAGTAGTACTTGTTGCAGAGTTGCTGGCTGGCAGNCAATGTAAAAAAAAAAACCAAAACCTGAACAACCCAAACCCCTGCCGCTGGTAAATTGGCTGAATGCTGGCAATCCTGGGTAGGATTACAGGAAGCTTTTTTGCTGGGCAACAAATTCAAATGGCATGTATACTGAAATCATGATGGTGAACCATTTCCTTTCTGTTAAGTTTTAATTCCTAAAATAGCCAAGATGTGGATATAGTTCAGCACTTCTCCAAAATTTAGAAATATTCTGAAACTTTAAATAGAAAGTTACATAAAACAATTGGAGACAAGAGTGATTAAAGCCCAATATTTGTAAGTAAACTTTATGAAAATGTAGGCATATTCTGGTTTGTGATTACCTTTTCTTTTAAGAAATTGTCTAAGTACTTACATAAGTTAGTGCCAGACATTAAGTAGGCCTCAGATATATTCTATTGCACCCTAGAAACAAATTTTTAAAGTCTTAAATTCAAGAATATAGAATAGAATATCCCTGAAGTTTTCAAAGTTCTATAATGTAGATATGTCTATAAGATGTATACAGAACAGAGATTAAGTCCTGAAATCAAAGAAAAACTTCCCCCAAATCCTAATATATTTATTTTTGTTTTGTGTCATCTCTGCTATTCTATATGCTAAAATTGTTTTCCACATGCCAAATGCAAAAGGTTTTGCATTTCTCCTCTATTTAGGATGATTTGTTGTCAAGCCCTGAAATTAATTGTCATGTTATTACTTGCAGATTTATAGCTCAATCAGCTTTGTAGTAGCCTCTTCTTTTATGGGTGTTCTCTCTTTGAACATTATAAAATATCTGTTACCTCTGTCCTTTTTTTTTGTTAGAACATTTTTCAAAGCTCACTAACTTTGGGACCAAGAGAACGTGGATTGCATTTCTCTGCTTAATTTGGAAGATGCAAAAAACCACTTGGCAAGATATTCTATTGAAATGATTTTTCAAGGTGTTACTACACATTTAGTGCTCAGCAGTGAAACAGCAATCATTATTTCAAGTTCTTTGGTTCAGTGATAACAGCTGGGGAAGAGGCATGCTAGGCCTGTTTCTCAGACAGTTCTCCTCTCCAGCTCTACACTTAGGTGATATAATAGATCCAGCTTTCCCAGCCCTTGGATAAAAAGCACCATGGTCACACAATGCAAAATATTTCTTTAATGTAAAGTTAGTTGATTACTTTAAACTTAATGGAACACTCAAAAAAAGAGGATTTTTCTACTTTTTCTTTTCTTTACAGGTACCTCTTAAGTTGTTTTGTAATGTCTATTCACACTGGCAGTGTAAAGCATACCAGCTTTGCCTGTGTGAAGGCAGGAAACACAATCCCATACTTATTCAATGATAAGATCACAATAAGGTAAATGACACATAATTAAACCACATTTTAGATTTTTTTCCTAAATTACTTTCATGACTTTGTCATAAATATTGCCATTGCTTCTAATTAGTCTTATCTAGATAGAATATTTTGTTCAGACACTTCCTGTGTGACAGCAGGCATATTTATTAGTGTCCCAGAATTATTCTGAAGCACTTGGGCTTAGATTTTGAAGTCCAGACTTCTTGGTCTGAACTTCAACAAATTCAAATCTTTTGCTAGAGACCAGAAAATATTGTAACACTTGTTCATCTCTAATTTACACTTGCTCTGAGTTCTAATTTAACAAATAACCACCCCTGTCAAAAACAAAAACAAAACAAAACAAAACAAAAAAACACCCCCAAATATCTGATATTTTTCTATTTAAGGCTGCCATCCATGATTTTCCTGTTTTGGAGAGAGCCCTTGAGGCCCACTATGCAAGTTTAAAACATCAAGATGCATTGACAATCTAACTTCTAAATGGAGTGCTTATGAAATTGTCACCTTTGTGAGCAGAGATGAAACAAAGCTCATCTAGTATTGAACTAAACTTGAAATTCCATCCCTAGAAAAACAATCTGGAGCTTACATTTCCCTTGACTTTTGTCTGGTACAACCATTAAGCTTCCACTAGTTATTAAATAGTAAAATAACTTAGGACTGATTTTTTTTTTGTTCTTTCTTATTTTTTAAAATTAAACTAACATTGCAATTATCTCTAATAATGTTGAAAATCACACTTTTCAATTCTATATTTTTAATAGATCAGACTTTTTAGTTACTTTTTAGTTTATTTTTTTCTTTCACTATAAATGTAAACCTAGGTTAGAAAGAGAGGAGGAAATACAGGTAAAATCTTGCCTTTTTCTTGTTATGAAGCATGCAGACATGAAATGCAGTGTTCATTGTGGGATGCTTCTAGGTTCATTTTAATATCCAATAACTTCAGTAGACAGAATTTGTCTGCTCACACTGATAGTATGAAAGTTCACAAAGGTGAAAGAATGATTTTGTGAATTGCCATTTTAGATACAAACTAAAACTGTAGCTCCCAATCAGCATAAAGCAGGAGTTCATGAAAGTAAACCTGTCACAGACATCACTCTGGACACACTTCGTTGGCTTTTCAAGTAGCAGACAGAAACAAGTAATATATATTTTTTATGAAATATGTTAACCTAGGATTTAATCAGAGAGATGGTCTTGGATGTTAAAGAAAAACAGTTTATATGTTAGCAGAAACTGTTACCTTTGGAAGAGTTAGGAACAATAAATTCAAGCAAATAATAACGCTTGTACCACAGATGACACCTGAAACAGAGCCCCTGCATGACCAATGGTGTATATGAAGTGGTGTCGTTCCAGTATGGATCTTTGGTTTCGCTATAGCCTAAGTAAGCATTAGTATTTCTGATGTTTGACATGTTCTGGGAGATGGGAGAAACCACAACATTCATACCAGGAATGCACTGCTGGTGACACACCGATGCTCCAGGTCCAGCCAAGCCACTTCATGAAAGGCAGAAGGCTGTGCCAGTCAGGCTGCATTTTGAATTCTTGCTGTATCTGAGCAGAGAGTGATGGATGAGCTGTGTGCAAGAAATGGCATAAACACCTCTTAAAAAACCACAGCTGCACTTACATCAGTCCTAAAAGGCAAACCAAGGGGGGGAAAAACTGAAGAAAAGTTGATTCATTTATAATCACAGAGGAAACACTTAATTTTCAAGCACATATAGAATGCTAAGGTAAAGCACAAGGTAGTTGGTGTCCCTCTTTATTTTTGCAATATTGCTGAAGTATTTCAATGTCTCTTTCTCATTCTTCCTTATTCCTGTTGTGAATGTATTTTTATTTGGATTTCCATGGAGCAGTGAAGCTGGGATCAGGGTTCTTTTCTTCTTAGTCCCATATCTAAAGCTTTTACACTCAAAGAGCTCAATCTTACAACTGCTAATACACAAACAAAGAGATGGAGCTGCTGAGGATAGCAACACAATCTCAAATATAATGTTTTTTTTTTTTTTTAAGAGACACCCATAAAGTTTCACTTTTTCAAGCATAATTGCAAATTGCAGCCATCACTGTTTCACACATTCTATTTCACTAGCTAGAAATAAAAATGTTTTTAACAAGACAAATAACAACTGAAGATTTTTCTTGCAGATGTGATGGATTCTTGAATGCACTCCTAAAAGTAACTCAGATAGTGGTTACAGGTTTTGGACCAGTAAGTAGATGAGTTTCTATTACCTGACCTTTTGTGATCATGCTAATCAACAGAGGTGATATCTGAGTTTAGGATATACACATCTGTTTACCAAAAGAAAAAATGAAAGGAGAACTGGCAAATCCAGTGTTTAATTCATTAATATATTTGTACGTATTTCTAAATATTTGGAGGCATCATATTGAAATCCATCAGACAAAATTAAAAAATCTTTTGATTTTTTAAAATTTTGTCTGATAGCTCTTGGCACTGAGTTGTTGACAGAGATGAAAAAACATTTTTGATATACATTTCTAATTGCCCAAGATACTTGGACCGTCAAACCACAAAATAATAACCTAGAAAATCCCCCACAATATTCCTGTATTATCAGTTTTTTGATCCCTGGTAGAGATTGGATTGCTGTTGAAAAGCTCAGTGGGTTTCTGACAACATGACTGGCTTAGGCTGATTTCCTCTACGTTGCTGCTGCCTGCTTTAAACTAAAGAAATCTGTAATAATTCTGAGGTTTTTTTTCCATTTAAAAATCCTGCTGCTGTAGCCCCTTCCCCCTCATTATCATCAAAATCCCATGCAAAGCTGCAGGAAACCTAGGGGGAAACATATAATATCTTGGAGGAGAATGCTGCAGGATGGATGAAATGCCCATTTAACTTTCTTTTCAGTGTGTTCATATTTATGAATTCTGATTGTTTCTTGAGCACAGTTGGTCCATCTGCGCCTCACACATCGAGAGGGCAACAAAGATAATTTGTAATTATTATCATGTTTGTCTTCTTTCTATTACTCTTTCTTGGGTAGTTTCACACACTCTGCTATTTATATAGGTTCAACTAAAAAAAAATAGGTTGTCTCAATACTCATACAGTCAATGCTCTAAATATGTCACATATGTGATCTTTTGAGTAAAATTTTACCTGAAATTGTCTTATTTTACAGATTAAATATAGCCATTGGATGAGTTTCTTCTGTGGAACATTTTGTTTATTGAGTTTAAATTCATTGCTTTTTAACCCACCTGTTTCTGTAGCAGTAACTGAAGTACACCCACACCCAGACATATCTGCACTATACAGAGGCTTTCATTTTGTGTGCAGAAACATCCGTCTCACTAGCTGTGGAAGGGAAGGGAGCTCTGTCAGGAGTTCATTCCAAATGTAATGTCAAGTTTACAATAAACAGAATAATTGCACTGTTTACAGGATTTATTTTATTACTATCCTTGTGATTGTTGCAATTGTAAATAAATCTGCTCCTTGCCACAAATTAATTTTATTTTCCAGAAAGAAGGATAGATTTGTTTCCTTTGTCTGCAATTACAATAATGAACAATATATATTTGTATTTAGTTTTCTTTAGGCAGTGTAAGCCAGACAGCCAGGCAGCTGCTGATCTTAAAGAATTATCACAGAACAAGTTCACTTAGCTTTGTATAGTAATTTATCATTTGTGGCAAAATCCTGATTGTATTTTTAAAACAGTTGAATTTTTAAAATGGCAACTCCAAAGTATATACAATATCTGAAAAATGATATAGTCTTCCATGAGAAACAGCACTAAATCATTGTGTTCACGTCTGAACATTCAGGGAGGCTGTCAAGGTAACCTCATGCTCACATCAGCCATACAGCAAATGAACACAAAAGACCAAAATGTGCTGGCAAGAAAGCAAATTTTCTCCTGTAACTCCTGGTTGCCTTGACTTAGAGAGACTGGTTTTTCACCGTCTCTTCCCCCAAAAACTGGAGGGAAGACTAAGGCTGTATAGGGCCTGAAGGACCTCCCCTGAAGGAGCCTTGGTGTCCTTTGGTTATCAGTAATGTAATTTTAATTTTTAAAGAGTCTGATTCAAATTTGAGTTAACCTGAATGTGAAAGGCCATTAATGTAAATAGACATACAGTCTACTGAATTAACTGATATGCCATGTTTATTTTGTGGTCAGATCTTTAGGTAATGGTTGCTCCGGTGGGATTTCTTGCTCCATCCTACAGCATCAGCAGATTGCACATCAGTAGTGAAAAACCCTCTCAGTGCAGGACAGCCTGTCAGAGCAGAAAGTCAGCTGAAGCCTGCTTGCCTCTGTGCTCGTGCTGTGACAGAGGGACAACAAAGAAATGTTCCTGTCTTGTGTCAGGCTGGGCTACACTTTTGAATTCCTAATACCTTTAGCAATTAATGTATTTTGAAGCAGTGTGAGGATTTCCAAGTACAGAACAAGGGCAAAAGCCTCTGATTGGAAACACACAAAAAATTCATTGGAAACCCACAAAGATACCATGTCATGGCAGTGACATGTCCAAAGTGAAAAATGACAAAAACATTGGATATGGAAGATTGTATTATTTTCAAGATGCAGACAGATACATCTTATTTCAACTTATGTAAAGACTAGAGATCTTAAGAGCTTCTTTTCCCAGAGGAATATTTTTACTTTTTAAATTTTTTTTCCTTTTTTAATTTTTTACTCATTTAATAGAGGTCACATGCTCACATGAATTAAACTCTTGGGGAATTTAAAACTCTTCAAAGATTTTTTTTGTCATTAATATTTTTAATTTGGGCCAAAAATAATTGATTGTTATATTTTTACTTTATCAGTCCATAAGAAACTAAAATCTTGCTGGAAACTAGTCTGACACAATGTGTTTTAAAATGGTATATTTCTAGTCATAAAATGGGAACAAGTGTAAAAAGGCAGAAAAAAAACTCAAAAAAGGTAGCTTTTTATATTTTAAATTGAAATTATTAAATATACAGAATACCGGCATTTGTTTTTAACAGTTGATGTCTCTTGTGCACAGAAAATGTGAGCTATGTTCTTGTTCTGCCACATGTTCATCTCCATCAATCCATGTGTCTCAAGGAGTCATAAGTATTTGTCACCACTTTCTTCTGAAAAACCTTTACAAATAAACCATTTG
Source organism: Cisticola juncidis (assembly GCA_013400215.1). Classification (NCBI taxonomy): domain Eukaryota; kingdom Metazoa; phylum Chordata; class Aves; order Passeriformes; family Cisticolidae; genus Cisticola; species Cisticola juncidis. The sequence continues at coordinate 201,613 of VXBR01006235.1, read as the reverse complement.
GTTTTTCACTGCCAGATAACACGTAAATCTTGTGGCATTTTACTAGTATGCAACACAGGACATTATTAGCAGAGGAAAAGAGTCAGCAATAAAATCAACTGGACATTAAGCTCATTCACAAAACTTAAGTCCCTGTTGAGTGTAGTGTTAACCATGCCTGATTGTTTCATTCACTAGTACAGCCATTGATGGCGTCCCAGAATCCTAGTTAAGTTTTTATACGGCTTTTCACTAGAGAACTTCACTAGAGAACATAACTGTTATTTCCACATACCTACATTCAATTTTCAGGGATTACTTTTAAGTGTGAATTCTCAGGTATTTCTTCCAGCTGCCTCCTGTCAACCCATAATCCCCTATACTGAGCTCAGTCCCTGCAGGGTAAGCACTTGATCCTAGGGTCAAAGGTCCTTTAGCTCTTGACTAATGCACCTCATTAGAGGAGGAAAACAGAATGTCTCCAGTAATTCAAATGTCATGAGAAGTAACAGAACTATATATTTTTAATTGTGTTAAACAGGATTTTTTATTTTAGA
>VXBR01006235.1:172084-201023 GCA_013400215.1 Cisticola juncidis | reverse complement strand
AAAAAAAAAAAAAAGCTGAAGGTTTCCCATTTATAACCCAACTAAGATGGAAGGAAATTAATTAATAGTTTAATCATGTGCAGTAACCTTTTTTGTTGTAGTAGGAGGCTGGTCATAAATTCATAACTATTCATTACTCAAATATTTGGACTAAAATGAACAAATCAGTTAAATGAAATGCTGTTTTTCTTAGTACTTTATGTATGGTAGAGATGTTAGGTAATGGTTTTATCCTGTGCTGAAAAAGTAATCACCTCATAAAAAGCAGGTTTTGATTAAGCAATGAAACTGGAACTTAAGTTCACTTGAATCCCTAAGCAAATGTAAGCTACTGCATTTTCTACATGAACTTTTCTATGGGATCACTGTAGTTACAAAAAAAAAAAATCCCTTTGCTTTAGAAGTTGAACACAGTTATTTGCATTTTAATATTTGTATTTAAAATGCTTTTTTTACTTGAAGTTACAATCAGCAATTCTAGCTATTTTTCACCCTTGTATTCTGAAGGAGTTTGCAAGGTAGTTATGTAAGCTAACTTGTTTGTAAAATTTGAACTGCAATTATTCAGTTAAAGAGCTTCATTCATTTCATTAAAGCAACTTACACCTTGGCATCTAAACAAGCTAAGAGAAAGAAATGATGGTGATAGTTTTACACCAACTGCTTTTTAAAAAAAGCAAAACGTTTTGTATATTAATTGAATGGACATACAGAACAGGAAACGTCACCAAAGCCAAAAGCACTTTTATACTGATTTCAATATATGAACTGTCCCTAAAGTTTGTTTCATCAGACTTCTGCCTGACAAGCATTTTAGGACTATATGTAGGATTTTCTGACCATTCCAGACATTTTCTGCAGTACAAATAAGGTATCTGATTTTAATCATTAGAGGAAACAATAACACAAGAGTAGATGTGGTGACATGATCTCTGGTTTTATATCATGGTTAAAAGTGGATTTCTCATAATATTTTGATATCAGAAAAATCCTGATACTTTTTCTATGGGTAGTTGCTTTTAATGTAATGATAAGACATAATGTGAGAAAGAGAATTTTATTTGATTAACAGATAAATTTGGAAAATCAGGCTCACAATTCTTTCTTTGTCTTGGGATTGTCACAGTTATAACAACTATACTTCTATGTCTTATTTAGTGTCTCCCATTCTGAATAAAATGGGATTTCACACTGTTTTAGGGATGTGTTAGTAAGTATTTTTATTATCACTTAGTGGAAAGCCTTGAAGATATGTTTGCAACATGTTAGATTGGTTACCATTATCAATAACACATGTATTATTTTACCTTCTCCTAAGTTTAAAAGACTCAAAGATAGATTATTTTATTCCATCTGAAGACAGAGAAATTACACAGTGAATTTTGTTTAATATTTTTTCTGTTTGTTAATCAAAACCTACCAAGGAAGACCCTAGCTCCTCAAAAAAATCCCTTTCCTAAGCAGAATAGGTGCTTTCTAATCAGGTGTTTTCCCTACCTACATCTCTTTCAGCTAGCACCCCTGTTGGAAAATGTTTTTTGTCATGGTCTATTTTCAAGCCAAATTCCAGGTATTTAAGCTGTGCAACATTTTATTTCAGTTTTTATTTCAGAGTGTGTTGCTATGATTTTCTATTCAAGTTCAAACACCAGCTCATAAACTGTGTGCACACTGACTATTTTCTGCTAAAAACACTTGGCTCACACCATTCACTTCTCTTAAGCAATCTTCCACTTGTGTCTTTCCCCTAGCAACTTCTTTAAATGAAAACCAGTAACAGCTCTCCAGATCAGGGAGGCTAAATCATCCTGTAACAATAACATGGTTTAATTTAAGCTGTGACAGCGAGAGCAGAGTTACTGGACAAACTCATGTTTGTCTCACCAGTACATATTATTTCAAAGTGTCATTTACTACAGCTGTAAACTGTAGCCTTCTGGTTTGTAAAAGCTGTATTAAACTCATCCTGCTCATTGAAGAAAACCAGTTACATCTGAGGTGGCTTTCACTACTGAATTGTTTTGTGCATCTATTTTCCTGCTGGCTGTTGTTAGCTGCTATGATTCCCCCAATAAATCAGCAAAACACCCCTGTTGGCTCTCAGCCCTCTCCCAACTCTCTTAACTCTCCTACCTATCTTAGCCTTTCATTTCATTGTACACACTAATCTACACATAAAAAATCTCAAAGAAGAGGAAATTTTCTCAAAGGATTTTATTGATAGTTATTTATTACAGTTACAGGTGTATATTTGGAGAGATTTACCCATGCATATTTAATAGGTCCATTTGTAAATCATGGAAAGGTTTGGGTTGGAAGGGACCTTAAAGATCATCCAGTTCCAAACCCCCCTGACAAAGGGGCAGGGACACCTTCCACTTCATCAGTTTGCTCAAGTATTCCACACAACTACTTGCTTCTTCAGGATTTAGTAATGGTAAATCTCTAAATAAAGATAATAGAAATTTTTACCCTTCATTTCACTGGGTTTGCCATCAAATTCACACTGGTGCTGGTCCTGCTCCCTACCTGTAGCACCCTTGAGAAGCTGACAGCTGACCACTTACAAAAAGCTGAAGGGCCACCTGAGGGCTGCTTTTCTGTGTCTCCCATGGTGCTGGCAGGTCAGCTCTGTTTATGATGAGTGTTTCCCTTGTCCATTCCTCAAGAAGCACCAAAGATTTCTCATAGGGATGATATTCTGTTCTGTTCAAGTTGCTCACCCAGGAAAAATAAAGTCTCTTTCTCTGGAGGCTACAGATGCAAAAGCAGAGGACATTTTGCCAGAAAAATAGATTGGAAACCTACTTAGGTTAACAGAATACTTTCCCTCCCTCAAAGATGTTGAAAGGCACACATCTCTACCTCATTTTCATTACGGTATTGAGAATAGGTTTATAGAAACAAAGTATCTAAAATCTCAGTATTAATGCAAAAGCTATATATTTCATATTGTTACTGTTCTGCATCTGCATTCCTCTTATGTGTCCTATCTCATGAAAAATATGTATGCTTCTCATTTAGGAACAAATAACATTTTAAACTCTGACACTAAAGTAGACACAAAAATAAAAAAGGAAAAAGGGCAAAGAAAGAAGTGGAGAAATGATTGAATTACACAGAGTATATTTTTCTTTTAAAATGCCATAAAAGATTCAATAGTTGAAATTGCTCAGGGGTGATCACATTTCTTTCAGAAGGTGCTCTGTATTGAGGTGAGTTTCTGTATCAAATACTGCTGATAATTCAGCAGGTGTTTTTTTTTTTTTTTTTTTTTTTTGAAAGTCACAGAAAAGTGTTGCAATAAAACCTGCATTAACAGCCAGAGCTGAAACTGAGGCTGCCTATTGATTTATGCACTTTCCTTTGGTTTTGATCTTTTAAAGAACGTGACTTGCCATATTATATACTCTTCTGGGATTTTCCCCCTTACCACACATTATTATACTCTCACTGTCAATCTGATCATGCAGTTTCATATGATTCAGTTAGAAGAAAATAATCTACCAGCAGTCAGCTCTGCATGATTTTGCACTTTTTTTGACTAGGGCTCTGATTTGAAATGCAGTCAGATGAGTGATAGGACACTGGTTGTTTTTAAAGGGGTTTGAATCGAGTTATGGACACCTTTTTAAGGCACATCATTTTGGGTTATTCTGTACATGTAACTGTTCTTTTTAAATGGCCTTCATCTCTATACAAAACTAGTCTCAGCAAATAAAATAAAACAAATCCACAATTTACCTATTGTTTAGAATGGACAAGAGGATTTTTTTCTTAATTTTAAGGAAAATTATTTCTTAGCAACTACCTTATTCCAGACACTACAACATATGGAGGGTTCTTCAAGTACAAACCACAGTTCCTAATTGTATTTGAGATTTTGCAAGTTTTTTACATTTTCACATTTGCCTCATGAAAATAACTTGGGATAAGAATAATTTTTCAAATGTTATTAATAGATAAAAAGTAATCCAAGGATAAATACTTCCAGAGTGCAGCTACTGTATCTAGGCTAGACATGCATATCTCAGTGTTTTGTTTTTTCAGTCTGACTAATTGTCTTTGTCTTTAATGACTCTCCTTCAAATGTCTGCTTTATGTTTCACAAATACTTAATCATCACTTTTCTTCATCTGTTTATTGATAGAGTTTAAATGTGCACATATGAACCAAAACGACATTAGCTGAGGAAAAGTTGGGCAAAAATCTGTGGTTTTTTTCCATGATTCAAATAAAATCTTTTCTCCTAACTGAAAAAAATGAAACCAATCACATCTTTGCTCTTTTGCTCTAAATACATGAAGAGAATGGTTTGGAAATGGGAATTGTTACAGCATGCATAAAATATACTTTAGAAGTATCCAGAGGAGAAAACATCACTGCTCAGGACCCCATCCTGGCCTGTATGAATTGTACCAAGCAGACCAGTAAACCTACTAATGCATGTAAACGTTACACATGTGTTTAAAGCTAGGAAAATAGTGTCGCATAGATGGAAGCTCTTATACTCTAATGAAACACCTTTGAGTATGATATAATGTCAGTGGAACAGCATGTGGCTTTGGTACATATAAAAGCAATTATGGAAGTAATATTACAGGCTGGATTGCCTTTTCCTTTGGTTTCAGGGCTTCAGACTCCCTGAGAGCTGAGTCAGAATGATAGCACTTTCCTTCTTGCCACCATCTCACAATAAAACTTTCCATTCTTTTAATTGCTCAGAAGCCCTTCAGATATGCCATTTGTCTTTATAATACAAGCATATAAATTAGCTAGTATTTTACAATTTACTCTGGGTTGTTTTGTTTTGTATTTTAGAAATTTTAGATCGTCTGAGATAGTTTAGATAATAGTGATTTGTTTTCTAGTTATTGACTTTCCCACATGATGTGTCCTGAAACTATGGTACAGCACACATCCAGGTTTCAGAGAAATCCAAAAATATAGTGTCAGATGATATATACAAAGAGCATGTTATGTTGACCATCCTGGCCACTGATAACCTGCTCCATCTATCTTTCCTCTGACATGTTACCTAGACAAAGTAGAGTTGAGGCAGCCTCTAAAAACAGAAGTCATTATGAGAAGAAACAGCAGCCCAGCAGCAATCAGGTATTCTGCTGAAAAGTTCAAAAGATCCTGTTTGTTTTTTTCTTCTTTTACCTACTTTAATGTCCATAATCACTGCAAATTTGGTATTTCTTTAGTGAGTCATAGAGGATGACTCAAACTTTCTAAGCTTCAGCAATGCAGTGGTGTTGGTTAAGAATCTTGAAACCCAGTTGGGCTTGTCTCTTCCTTCTGTTTTTGTAGATCAGGACTTGAACCCTGATAAACTCTGGCAGAGATATACTTCAACACTTCATACCTATCCTCCTCATAAATCTTTAGGGTCAATTCTTCTACAACTAATGAAAGATTTTTGCCCCTTCCTTTTCCTTTTAAACAACTTTAAACATGTCAAGCCCATTAATATAAAAATAATCTGATTTGTATACCATACATTACGTCATTTGTTGTATCATGCTGTGGGTCAGCTACATGCTCACATATGCATGTATGGATATAGTCAATTAAGAATTAATATCATTTGGGCATTCATACACAGGAAGTATTAATTTTTTAAATGTTTTGTGATGTAGATGATATGTACATCTTTGCACATGGCATACTACACTGCCTAATAAAATACAACCTTGTATTTTTTGTAAGAAAAATCTGTCAGAAATACTTACAAAAATGCATTTTACCTCTAGTGCTCTAACAGAGATGGAAACATGGTCCAAACCCATTCTTTTATTTGAAATTTTCATATTGGTAGTTCACATCATGCTTTTTGGCTACTGACTAGATGAAGTGAGAATTTGAAACAGCAGAGTAACTGAGTACTTCAGAACTTAGCATAAAAATCCAGGATGGGGGGAAGGGCGAAATGTCGAAAGAAAAATTAAATATGTTATACATGCCAACTGTTGACCACTTATTCATATCATGCTGGGTTTTTAAGTGGTTTTCTCTTTTGGTTATACAATAAACCCACTCCATGTGTAAAAGGAGTATAACCTTCCATTTCATGGAGAAAAGTCCCCTGTGAATAGTGAATTTTACCTCAGACCTAATTTAAAATATTTGCTTCCTTCTTCAAATGATATTGAATTTTAATACAATAATTGGTGGCCTGTGAACCTTTTACTGAGCTGAAGACAATTCCAACTCTGCTATTGTGCTTTTAAATCTTTCCTAGAGCATCCTGTGAAAAAAACAGGAAGATTTGTACTAGTGGCTTCTATTTCTTCAGATCTATTTGGTTTAGTTTCTCATCCTTCTGGCTTGAAAGCTAGCACTAGGACAGTAGATGGAAGCTTTCTGGAAAATTATTGTAAGCTCTTAAGAGCCATAATTACAGCTTTAAAATATCCTTATCTGTAGGAAATACCCAGCACAGCTACTGTAAAGTAATCATTAAAATGCCACTTTTTTTTAATCAGAAACATCACAATTCAGTTGCTAATATGTAGTTCTGTTCACAGCCAAAGTCCCTGGTATAACCCCTCCCAAAGAGCTACAGCCCATGGGGTCCCCAGAAGCAAAATGTAAGAGGTTCAAGAACACAGACCAAAGAGTGCTTCTTATACCCACAGAGAAAATGCAGCAATTTCCCAGCCATCTCTGCCACTTTTACCTGAGGTCTCACGAAGACCTCAATAAGGTCTTAATAATGGTGCAAGTATATTATAACAGCTTTTACTGGCCCCCTGTGCTGTATTTCTTTCTTAGAATGAGCTCTGTTTGCTTAAGGACTGCCTACCCATGAATGTTAATCATTTGTGATCACATAACACCATCCCCAAAAATACGTGACTAAAATTAAACTACAGATGATGTTCACAAAGGTTAACCTTAGCCTGAGGTGCCAAATCCCATCAGAATCTCTTCACAGTCAATGGGAAAAGGAAATGTCTCCTTTAACACAGTATCCCTCAATCTGTGCTCTGGGAACCAGTAGTGATCTGGAAGACATCTGATGATAGTTCATGAAAATGTTGGAAACGTTTAACCTTCCCCTGCAGAAAACACCTCCAAACTATATACAGAAATTCCTACATATGCACACAAGCAAACAATCAATTTGGGAGATTTTAAAAGTAATAAACAAAGCTTGAAAGGGCATTTGGCTGTAAATGAAAACCATTATGACAACACTTCATAACAGCACTTTGATTTTTTTTTTTTAAAGTTAGGTAGATTTTCGATTTGAAAATGAAAAGAACTGAAGCTAATTTTTGAGTTTCTCTCCCAGGTGACTAAATTATTATGGAAACACACTTGACTTGGAAAAGTCTTGTTTTTTTCTCAAAGCCCTTACATTTTGAAATATCTGAATATGAAAAGTGATGTCCAAGGGGTAGTACAACCAGCATAGCACATTCAGTCATCATATCTTGGAGGTTCATCCACTGGAAATTAACATTATATGCTATCTTTCCAAAGCATTCTTGAAGAAGATATTAAACCCCAAAAGAATCCAACTAATTAACTTTTAACTGAGTGATATGAGTCTGTATTTTTTAAAATAAACCTAGTGATATTAGTTTTCAATGAAAAGAATCAAAAGCATCACTGAAGTCAAAGTCTTAGGCTATGTCGTATGAAATTATTCTAAATTGCAGCTTGTATAAATACAATCTAGTAATTGAATGTTTTCACTTTTTAATTTGACTAAAGATTTTGTTAATTGCAGCAGCTTTATGGGTATTTGTATCAAGTAGAATTCATTCCCACGTGGATGGCACCATAAGGATTTCTGTCTAACAGATGGGTTTCTCATGCTTTTAACTCCTTTGAGAAATCTTAGCTTTTTTGTACATGAAACAAAGAAGAAGAAACCATTGTGAGGGTCTTTTTTTGTACAATCCTTTTTATTGTGACCTGCATGAGGAAACAAGTCTGATGCTGTATTCAGTGAAGAGACTAGGCTAAAAACCCCAAAACTCAAACCCTTTTATTCCATCCCTTTGGGGGTTCATCATAATTTTCAATTTAATAATTATATACGTTTACTCTTTTTTGCTCAGTTTTGTACTCTGACAGTAAATTACAATAATTTATGTCATGGTAAATCATAAATCCCATTGTAATTAAGAGTTTTTTTCCAAATAACCCGTGGTTGGATTCTGATCCCATTCCTAAGGTTTCTCCTCAGGACATTTGTTTCTCTTCATTTGAACTAAGCCAGTTCATCTCATGAAGTGTACGGCTTACACATCTCAAGAGATCTCCCACCATAAACTTTATAAATATTTATAGCTACAGGGGAAAAAAAAAAAAAGTAGAAAGATAATCGGTGTTTGAACAAAACAGTATCTAATAGAAGGCTTGGTGTTCCCAAATGCCTAGATTTTCTTGAAGATGGGCAAAGTTCTTAAATAATCGACTAAACACCAATTCTAAGGGATAGAGGATTGGTGGCATAATAAACTGATAAAATTTTTGCATTCTAATTTTAAGAAATTCTCTGACCAGAACTTTATCCTAGAAACAAATTAACAATTGTAGCACACAAATCATTTAATCAAATGATACATAGAATCAAATGATGCAAATCACATCCCAGGATGCCTGCTTTTCCCCGTGACTCACAATTTGGAGTAGTCTGTTTGCCGGGGAGCAAGTTCAGAAAGGGCATTTCAGGGAGTTCTAGGGTGCAAGTGAGGGCAATGACTTCACAACTGAATTTGCCCCAACATGGAGTGTTACTGTTAGCTGAGGACTGCACCAGAACCAGGAGTTGTAAACACATGTTCTCTGCCTGTGGGCAACTGCAGCAAACGAGATACAAAGTACAGATTTGTGAAGTCCCTTTTGGGAAGTCACCTCCATTCAGAGGCGTTTAAATGCCTAATTTTTGCCTAGGTTGCTAGTAAGAGTCCCTGATATTTTTTTGTCCATCCAAAACAAGATAATCTTGGAAGTGGTGAAAAGGTAATCCTTTCAGAAAAGAATATGGAAAGCAAAAATTTGAAACCACAGAATTATTTCTTAAAGTAATTTCTTAATATGATTTCATTAATGTGTGTACCTTCTTTTGTGAACTGAATATGAAAGCACAGCTTTTAATGAACATTTATTCAAACCATGAGAGAAAAATCAAATTCCTCATCTAGAAACCAGCCTCATCTAGTTTCTTCATATAATTTACAACAAATTTACATTTTTGAAAAAAACTTAAACCCATAATTAAATGGTTATAAGTATATATCTATACTATAACAGAAATGCATATGGAAATACATATGCATATATACCTTACTGAAAGGTTGCAGAAGAATGAAAATGCCATTTGGCAAATGATGACTGTTACAAGAACAAACTCAGTGATTCTATCTAGTGCATAAATGAAATGGCCAGGACTTGGGTAAGTTTTGTTTCTGTTCAGTGAAAACATTTTATTTGAATTTGTCTTTCATGTTCCATCCCAAGACAGAAAGTTTCAACATGGAGATCACTCAAACAGAAGAAGAAATGGTGCTAAAAAAAGGACCATATTTTTATATGGTTTTATATTTTTTTATATTTATATTTTTTATCTTTTTTTATATTTTGCATGATTTTGATAATTTCTACAAAATTAACACAATTCTGTGAAGAATTTTCATTCCAAAGATGCATTTTTCAAATGTGACAAGATCTAATAAATTCTTAACTTATGGTTTTTCAGATAAAATTACCACTTTCGTCAGATATTTTACACTTAATAACTACAGAGTAATAATTATCCTGAGAAAAAAATGACCTCCTAAATAAAAATTTGCATCCAAACACACTGAACATGATTGCTGGGCAAGTAAGCCACTGTGGAATGAAAGTTTATATCAGAGAAATGGGATGAAGAGATTTTACAGATTCACCGGCATGACAGAGTGAAGCACTGTGTAGAATTATGTGATTTAGTTCTCAATGAGAAGCAGGAATATGAAAAAATGTTTATTTGAAAAATTCCCAACTGGTTCTACAACGAAGTCAAACAGTTCACTTATCATAATACTATTATAGTACCCCCTTTTAAACAAAGATTAATAGCAACATGTTGCATTTTTTTCCTTCAAGATAAAGATTTCCATTTAATAAGCTTACTGTGAATTATATCCTCAATGCAACCATTTTCCCCATCTCCTGTAAAAATATCCGTGCTATTGGCTTTTAGTTGTAATCCGGGGCAATGTCTCTCTTGCATACTGCGTGCATTTTTCACAAACATGTCAACATAACACTCCTCGAGAAGGACATGGTTTACTTTGGATAAACCTGCCTCATGGAGGATAAAACCATTCTTTGTGAACACTTATGAAGGACAAGAGTGTGTATGCTATTTATGAAATCTTTCATTATGCAGTATGTGGTTTCCATTATATAAATAATTCTTTCCCCCTCATCTACTTCTCTGTGGGAATATTGAATAAATAATTAAAGGGGGAAAAAAAGAGTAGGAAGAATTAAGTATAAACAACTTGAAAGATGATTCATAAGTTGAGTTATGTTAATTGTATTTCCTACTGAGACATCAAAGTACATTTGGTAACATGAAATATATGCACCTTTCCAAGATTTTATATTTTGGCTCTCTTAAGGGTGCTGATAATTATACACAATAACTTCATGGAAAATATCTCCAAAAGTTTTGCTTAGTGTTTATTTTCTTAGAGCAAGACATCAATTATAATCTCATTTTTTAAAGCGTTAGTTCTTTGCTTTTTTTATAGTGAGACACACTGCCTAGTCCACAGTCAGAGTATGGAAGTGCTTATGACAATCACATAACTTTTCTTCTTATTGCCTTTAAGAAACTCATTAGCCACAAGAGAGAAAGAAAACCATCCTAAACCACTCAAAACCCCCACAATACTGGCAGAGCACCAATAAAAATGACTACATTTTGGCTACCCTCTTTTATAATAAATGTACACCAAAATAATTGGGATTTATTTATATTCCAGTAATATCTGGAGATCCTGATTGGATATTCAGGGTAATATTTTCTAAAGTCAGTAAGTAATGCAGCAGTTACAGCCATAAAATAGCAAAGGCAACAATTTCACAGTTTAGTTCTATAAGTCTAAATTTCAGGTACTTTGGGTCTATCTCAGTTTTGTTGCCCTGGTTGACTTTGGTTGTCTGTGTCTCTGCTGTGGGTTATTTTCAGAATTCTCCCAGCATTTCCAACACGGAGGTGATCATGCTCACAGGGATACACCAGGAGTCAGGATACAGAATTTTTGCCACATGTACATCCTGGTGAGCCTGCTCTAGAAGATGGTTCTTATGAAATAAGGGCACCCCTATCAAATTTGGATAGACTAAAATCAAAACTCTCAAAGCAACATCTTCCTGCAGCTTCCTACAGTAATGAAAAGATGGAAAAGTCAGGAAATTGACTATTATGCATAAACCAGCCATTATCTTATTGTCTTTCTCTGAAAATAATGTGAATGACAGAAACTGCTGGAAAATTATCAAATGTTAGAAATACACTTTCTAATTTTTTATCACTCTTCTCTAGAATAGGGAATGAACTTGGATGGTATTTGCTGCATCTGGCTGGAGAAGAATGACAGAAATATTCTGAGATTTTAACCATAGGTCTTTTTTTTTTTTTTTTTTTCCTTTTTTTTTCTCTTGTTCTACCTGAAGATGTGTCAAAAGAACTTCCAAAGTAAGGAAGGGGAGAAAAAGCCAGTAAACACCCACCTGAGATGTAGCCTATTCATTAATGTTCATGGTCTAACACTATGTGGTTCAGAGAAATGAATATGTCTGCTGTGTAGCATAGAGGTCTCCAAAACCCAGTTCATGAATATTTAATGAGGGCAAAATAGTTTCAATGGGAGTGCTTTAAAGACTGAGCATCTCACTAAGCCAGGGTGAAGTAATATGCTAGGGAAGAGGGAAAGGTTTCACATCAAAGTCATCACTCAGTCTGTGTTTTTCTCTAGAATATTAAGTTTCAAAAAATGCATAAACCTGGCTCTTCAGGAAAATTTCTCTAACCTCGAGGACTACTGGCTGTTCTAAGATCTCATTCATACTTTCTGGCTTCCATCTAAATTTACAAGTGACATTGCTGAGAAATGCATTATAAGCCGTGGTTTCTCTAAGAAAAGCTCTTAGTTGGCTAAACCATGGAATTCCTACTTAGAAATTCTGTTGGCAAGAGTCTTGCTTTAAAGATGGAGGAATTTGTTTTAGTAGAATTTGGCCAAAGTAGTTATTTTCTCAGTGAATAAAATAAAACTGGTATCATCAACACCTATTTTACACACACACATAAACAATAGTCTATCTTCTACTATATGAAATGATGGGTTTCAAAATAATTGGGCAGGTTATATTTTTTTTTTCACCATGTTTCAGGATATATTCGATTGTTTCCCCCACTGATGACGTTTAAGCTGCAATTTCTTTATTTGAATAAGGCAGCTTTAAATCAGGCCACAAGTAATAGATTGCTTTGTTTAAACTGCTTTTACTTGCTTTGTCTTAACTTATGTGTTCCATGTCATCAGCAGGATGCACAAGAGATGCCTTATACTACATGCATTCAGAATGGCTGCTGTGGAGGGATTACCAGCCCAGCTCTGGCATAAAGCCCCCTTTAGAATTTGTTGACTACAGCACTGTATCCCAAACCCACTGGCAATGACTAGGAAACACAAAATTGTTAAATCTTGCTATAGGGTCTTGTAGTTAGTTCAATGAAAACTTTAGATAGTTTTCACCAAATTTGTTCTTTCTTCCCCACTCTCCTCACCCCGAATTTTCACCATATTTATTGTTTATTTTTATTGTACAGAATTCTATTGTTAAAGCAAGATATTAAAATATTGTGATTTTTTAAAAACTGTGTTCCTTACTTGGGCCTTATTTCCTTTTGTACTTGGCTTGGTTAAAATCGATTTTTTCTAGTTGTAAGGTTCTTGCTGGGTGGTGATTCCTGTGCCTGCCACGAGAGGTCTCTTCCTGTGTGACAAACTTGAAAACTAAGAGCCAAATGTATTTTTCCTGAGTTCTTTTTCAGGCTCAAGTTCTCCTTTCAGTGCCAGGGAAGCTTTTTAAGTTTGTGTAGACTATTAGTGATGTAAATACTATATCTTGGAACAACTGCTTTAGCATCCAAAAGCAAGCAGATGGTCAGATTTTATAAAATAAAGTTATAAACCCTCTTTTCTATAAATTTATCTTACCTTATATATTGTAAATGAAGCGGTACTTACTATCAGTAATACAAAAGTAAAGGAACAAATTATCCCATGTCAAGCATACCCATGTTTTCTTTCTTTGTTTTTTCCCTATGGTAGGCTTAGGCAAAGTCTAATGGCTGCCAAAATAATCAGAAAATATTAATGTGCCAAGTACAGTGGATCAGCAAAAGTTTTAGATGGAGAGAAGCCAAAATATTTTTCAAGGAAAACACTGGGGCTGAAGGTTTGGGGTGAGGTCATAAAGAACCATCCATCCTCTGGCAGGCTGGTAGACAATGTTATTTAAATTCCTCCGGCTTTTAATGTCAATACTTGGCAAAATTCCATTAGCCAGATAAAGGCACCATAATTTCGAAACACTGTAAAGTATATATGTTACCTGATTGCATGCCTCGTTTGACTCCCCTTTCCACACCCACTCCAAAAAGAATCACCCAGAATTTTACGGAGGGAGAAGTTGGACTATTTTGGCAGCCTTTCAAAACATAAATTAGGTTCGAACAAAAAAGACATGTAAGGAAACAATTTGGTTTACACATTCTTATTCCAGAATTGCTGTATTTTGTTCTATATTATTTAGTTCCTCTTGCCTCTGGGGAAGTATTTTCCATCCATGAAAAACTAATTTCTGATGTTGTTCATGCATATAATCCTGTTGTTTTCCCATAACATTTAAAGGATTCTGGTCACTTTACAGCTTATTGTGCATTTTACCTTAAGTTCTGCAGGTCCTTGAAGAACAAGTATGGAACTTCTTCAGTGAGTTGCATTCCTGACAGTAAGGGCGCCCTGCATAAAGGGCAGGCTATGCAGTAATGCATCCTAAATAAGGAATAAGAATGGCTTGAAGGAGAGGGCTCAAAATTAATGATGCACTTTTTTTTTCTGGGTTGCAATCAAGTCAATTGCATCAGTTCTATCTACCCAAAAGCAGAACATACCTGAGTTTTTCTTTGTTTTGAAACAACTGGTATTGTTCACCAAGTTAAAAACATTACTTGAGTGAATATTTATAAGAATTCTGCAAAAACTTTTCATTGCCATAGCACAATTGCTAAATTGTACAAAAGCCTGAAATACTGCTTACAGATTTGACCAGTCTCTAATTTTACCAATAGGAGAATGAAAACAAAAGTACAGTCATCCAACAGTGCAACATACTTTTGAATAATAAATATCTGGGGCATTGCTAGTCTCATCCTAAAGAAGAGTGTACCACATATGTAGTCAGGAGATAAATTGCATTTATCATCCACCTTTGGTTGCCTCTTTCATCCATCTCTGCCTAGACTACTTTAAGCATTCCAAAAACAGAGTTACATCAAAATCTCTGTCCCAAACAAAAAGGAGATGAGGAGTAGTAAGAAAACCAATAATTTTCACCTTCACCTCAGCTGGTACAACATTAATCTTGCCCTACAAAATATTAACAAGTGGTGCTGGTCAGTTTTGAAATGTGTGGCAGGAAATAATTATCTTAGTGTCTAGATTGACAACTGATAGAGCACTTGACCTAAAAAGATACTGAGCAGTTCCTTGAATTTTTGTTTTTTAAGTTCGTTTTTCCATTTGCCAGGTGAAGAAATCAGACAGAAGAAACTCAATCTAACAGAGGCTTAAAAGGTTACCTAATTCATTCCCCTTTGTAGTTTTCTAAAACTTCTCTCTTTTATAGTTTTCTAGGATTATTATTAATTCTTTTAATAGTACTGTCACTCTTCATAGACTAAATATTTCTAAAAATGTTACATGGACTAGGATAAAAAGCTGCAGACCAACAATGGTTTTGGAAAACAACAGATTTTTGATTCTTAGCTTTCTCTCTGTATTTGCTCTTTAACACTAAGTTCAGTTTGTTATCAGGTATTTATTATGTTGGAAAAAAACCCCTCCCATCCTTTGCCTTGCCTTACCTCACCTCACCTTCCCTTGTATTTCCTTATTCCCTTTCTTCATATCTCAATAATGACATAAAAGTGGCCCAGGATTCATAAATTTTCCCACCTTCTATCATCAGATCAAAGTTTCAGTGATCCAAAACCTCTGGCAATGAAGAAAGACTTAATCTGAGGTCACACATTAAAAATAAAAGATCTTGATCATTATGTGGTTGATTGGCTCATGTTAAGAGGTGTATTGAATTAACAGAATCATCCTGTCTGAGTTTTGAAGAGATCCAAAACAAAGAACATAACTAGAATGGGAGGAATGAGGAAACACAGCAGGTGATTTCACCATCACATCCTTCCATGTCTGTGAAACCAGGAGGAATACATAAAACAGCTTATGGAGGAAACTGAGGAGCAGAAATTATTTAATAGGATAGGTAAGAAGAGTACATGGAGATTTAAATTATTTTGCTAAACTTGCAACGTCTGACATTTAAGATGAGTGAAGACTTTGTATGAAATTTTTTTGAAGGTGACAGAATAAATATCAAGTATCCATAGCACAAGGTGTAGTCTTTATAGAAGACATGTCCCCTGCAAATTCACTGCCTTTCCCACCTTCTCCTTCACTCTGTAGCTTGCTTAGAGTGTCCTGCTCACATGGTGACTTGACATGTTTTTTGACGTTTTCTTTTCGTCCTTGCAAGACAGAAGTGACTTGGGATGGGGAGTGCAAATGCCTTGTGCCCTCCCTGTGGTCCCAAGAAGTTGAATACACACATGGAGCCCACCATGGATCCCCCAGCACTGAGGTCTGTGCTCTGATACTTCAAGATTAAAAACTAAGAGAAGAGTTCTGGACCTCACAAAATAAAGGGTTTCCTAGTTTAATTCCAAAACTAGGATAAAATACTACATTAGCTGAATTATTAAATTTAGAGAACCATTAAATCATTAATCACTACAGTTAAAATCCCAGGCAGTGACAGATTTCAGCATTCTTTGGTAAAACAAACCTAGACTCAAACTCAGAATTGTTTGTTAAAGGCATTTTGCACTGGATAGCGGGGTAGGGACTCAACAATCAACAGAGATGCTGTTATCAAATTAGCATAACAATCCTATCAGAAAACCTCAAGTAGTGCTTTTGTGCAGTTCAAAGAAAGAAATATCTTAATAAAAAACAAAACAAAACAAAAAACCCCAAGAACAACAACAAAACACAAAAACCACCAAAACAAACAAAAATTCAGTAGTTCCTAAGCACCCCTTTAAACTGTTTAGAATAATGCAGTGAGAATGTTTTTATGAATCATTTGAAAATTTAAATTAGTCATTTGAATAATTAATTTGCCCAGTTATCAAAGTCAAATCACCTATACAACACCATGGGAATTTTGCCATGTAAGGCCTCAGTAAAGTTTGAGAAGACAGATCCCATAATGTTGCTATTAGCATAAAATATCCTTTGGATTTTTTACAAGCCAGACCCAGAATTTATAAAAAAATGGACTCCATGTGCTGTTATTTGTGGTACTGAAGACACAGCAGTGGGTTAAAGGAGATGTTTCTAGTAAAGCTCTGTCTCCAGCCTGCAATGAGGCTTTAACATCTCCTGCTACGAGTCTGGAGGATGTTCAGGCTGTATCCCACTGGGAACTTCCACGTGGACCTAGAATCCCTCTGGGGAGACATCGAATTTTGCCTGAAGCTAATTAGAATTCATGTTTTCTTAGTGAATTAAGGACATGATAGCTACTCACACTATAATTGCAGTTAAGCCTAACGGACAGGCCAGGATAGGTAGATATCCAAAGTATCTACCCAGCAAATATTTTGAGGTTTTTCTCCACTTCACATTTACCACTGAGCACTCAGCAGGTGCTCCCAGTTTGGAAAGGAAGTGCTAATGCCTTAAATTGCCCTCTTATTCTGACTAGAATGCATCTAATTGATGTCTCACCTCTGGGAAAACAAAGCAAATTCAGCTTAATGCTCCTGAATATTGGGAGGCATGACTAAGTGCATTAACTCAGCCAAGACCAAAACACTGACACCTAAAATAATATAAGGAGAAATTACAAGATTCCTTAGAAATACCGTCATACTTCAAAAGTAGTCTCCAAATGGTGTCAGAAGGGAATTAACAATAATGTTTGGAATTATTCACTCATGAGATATTTACTTATAAGAGCAAAACAAATCCATTTTTTAGAATAAGCCTGAGTAAAAAAACTAATGTTAAGGCCAGAGGACTGAGGCAAGGAAAAATGATTCTTGTTGCTCCTCTCCCTGCTTCCTCTGAAGACACATTTTCAACACTGAGCTGAGGGTGGTGGATTCTAAACACAGACTGAGAAATCCTCATTATCTAACAGTAGCTGGCCACAGTGCAGGCCCCAGGGTAGATCTGGACTAGTCATTCTTGTCTCTTACCATCTCAAGAAGGAGAAACAATTTCACAGCAGGATTTATCAGCTTGTTTCAAGTACCGCCCCTGCAATGAAATGTTTCACAGTTTGGATGTGATCATTTCTCTCTACTGATTATAAAAGTCTGGACAACTATTTCAGCTGTGGTCTTGCTATATATTTCTCATTTATTATCATGTTTCTTTAGGAAATCTGGTATGTAATTGATGGTATGAGGGTATAGAGAGAACTGATATTCAAAACACAGCTGTAGAGATAAATATCAGCTGTGGAAACACGGTTCACTGTAGTTACTATGGGCATTTATATTTATACCAGCTAGAAGTGTCAGGGTGATGTATAGCACAATTCAGAGGCTCAAAAATTTGTTGGTCCCCATGAAAAAAATATATCTTAATACTTCTATAAAGTAGATGTCTATTATTCAGAAATATCTCT
The DNA here is from genome assembly GCA_013400215.1 of Cisticola juncidis. Classification (NCBI taxonomy): domain Eukaryota; kingdom Metazoa; phylum Chordata; class Aves; order Passeriformes; family Cisticolidae; genus Cisticola; species Cisticola juncidis. Next base: position 183,005 of record VXBR01006235.1, on the reverse strand, counting down.
TGCATTTACTAGCTTATTCCCTTAAAATGGTTTTCAAGAATTACTAATTCATTACACTCTAGAATCTAGAAACAGCTGAAAAGTAAAAGGCATGAAATCATATTTATTAGCTATGCTGAATTACGTCTTTATAAAATAAATTTACAGTTTTTGTAGAGACAGATGTTCAACATAGCATTACTAAATGGTTCACTTCTTAGAAAGATTTACTGATTTATGTGGTTCAGGGTTAAACAAATCAGCAAGCAGTAATCAAGCATCTATAAAAATAAAAGGTAATGGACTAAGGCTGACCTTTGTGCCATGTGTTACAAAAACAACTCTGCCACATTTATATCCAGTAAACCCACACAAAAGTTGTTTAGAAACATGCTTTTTTTATTATGTGAAAAAGAAAAGTGCAGGTAACATCAAAAGAAGATATACTCTGAAACTTCAGAGAAATTCCCTCTCCTTTCTTTTTTCTCTTTTAGTAAAGTCAGGTGTGGTCCCTAATGATCAGACTATTGGCTGTGTCAATTCTAGACCAGATTATGACACATTGGAATGTACTGCTCATGAACTGAATCTCAGTTATTTTCAGTGTTTGGAAAGCAGACAATGAAATGAAAATAGTACTTCAGCTTAGGGAAGCAACGAGATTCTGTGATCTCACTCCCTTCCACAATCCCTCCTTGAAATATGGTGATATTGTGAATGACAACCCCATTGCTCCACATTCACCAAGTCATCTCTGTATTTCCAATGCTTTGGCTGTAGAGGGATTATCACATCCTGCCAGGTGAGGTATGGAGTGGTTCTGGCCTTTTTTTTTTTTTTTAATTTTTTTAGGAAGATGAGAAGTTTATTTGTTCTGTTTTTCTCATTTTACAGATGCTATTGTTTAAACTTATTTGGATGAAAAAGAGTTCACAAATATGTCATAATACCCTTATTATTTGGACCTGTTATAACAGCTTTATGAAAAAAAAAGCTGCAATTTAAAGATAACTAAGAAAAAAATCCTACCATGACCTCTTCATTTATGCTTTGATTATACTCAATAAACACTTATAGTTTGTCTTAAATCCAACTCTTTTGTCATCTTTGTCATCTAAAAAACTCAAAGATATGCATTAGAATCCGGAAGGAATAAAACACTGATTAAGGACAATCCATGAATAATCAACTTTTTTTCTTACAGCACAGCTCGATACCAATATAGAAAACTGGTTCATATTCACTTTTTCAAGTAAAATGTACATCAATGTTTGGCCTTGTTTGTGCCACATCTCATGCACAAGTGTCCACACAAATGCAAAACACCATTACATTAACATACACACTGCAATTGTGATGACAAATAAATAATGACTGATGACTTTCATTCTTGATATGGCAACTTATGTGATTTTGTATGAGTTAGTATTTGGCATTAAAATGATGTTGAGCACTTTGGTATTAAGGCAAATAAAATCAAAAAGGCAGTCATGGGTAAAAAAAAAAATAAGGTACAAAGAAATGGCGTCTTGCTTGGTAAATTAGTAAAAAAATGTAAGAGCAAAGTGTTACTTTGGATAAAATGGAAAGAGATTTTTCCAAAGGTTTACTGTATGAAATCCACAAAAATCAAATGCAAGCAAAACTACTACAAACCTTTCATCTCTCTTCAAAAATTCCTAGTTTTCAAATGAAAACTTTTATTTTAACTTAGAAACAATTTGCTGTAGGTCTTAAAACTTTTGAAATTCCAGAAAAGAAACACTTGAGAAAAAGTGACAGTCTTAAGTTTAAAGTATTTCCCTGTTTTAGTCACCTCGGTTAGTCAGTTCCTCAGTGCATCCATGAGCATTCCAAGCTCCCCAGAAACTCGCCTTTCACAGACATTTCTTTTTAATTGAAAACCCAAAGTCAGCTGTTGAATCTGGGTCATATCTGAAGATCTCATTATTATCAATTTGATGCTGTAATCCTGCAAAATGATTTTTATCTTCGCTTATTCAGTGAGAAGGGAGAGTTTGAGCCAAAAACTCCATGTATTTTAGCTAAAAAAAAAAAAAAAAAAAAAAATTCTCTATTAANNNAAAAAAAAAAAAAAGTTACGTAGACAAGATAGAAGGACGTTTTGAGTTATTTGGCATTTCATCTTTCTTGTTAGGAATGGTACAGCTATCTTATTGATAACATAATTGGTTGTTTCTTCCAAATATAACCTTGTATATCTTACAAATCTGGCAATGTATGTATTACCTCAAATGATGTAGAGTACCTTGAAAAGATGTCATGATACAAATTGACCTAGTAATAAGTCATACAGTTCATTGACTACTTCAGTTCATAAAGACAACCCCAAAAGTTGGATTAGGTACACCTCTAAAACAGTGAGTGGATGTGTGGAGCACTGGTGTCTATGGGACCTGCTGGGTGCTGAGCTGAGAGTTGAGGTCTCAGTTTCTGGCTGATGGGGTAGGAAAATTTAATCTTTAAATAAATTTAATGTTTAAATAAATTTAATGTTTAAATAAAAATTTAAACATTACACTTCATTTTCTAGCTGTCTCAAGTGGGGAGAAATTTTTCATTGAATAAATCTGTTCTAGTGCAAAGTGGTGTCGCTCTGAAAGTGAAATCTTCTTGGTTGTTCTGAAATCAGTGTTAAGTCTCACATGGCCCTCACAGAGGCTGAATTTCCCCCTGCAGACCACACTGGGACTAGTTGTTCCTCCCTTTGTCAGGGACAATATAATCTGTAACAAGGAAGTTAGTCTTCTCTTTCTCTCTTATCAAATAATGCAAGCATAGCATATATTGTGCATGCATTATGCATTTCCTTTCTTATTGTCAATTTGCATGCACATTTACAATATAGTCCTAAGTCATCATAGCATTTTAAGCACATGTTTAAACTTAAGCCAGAGTGAAGCCTATTCTCAAGCACTTTGCTGAATGAACATCTCTAAACACATCATCATGGCTATTTTTACTTTCCAGCTTGGCACATGCTGTGTTGGAGAGGGCCAAATTTCAAATGTACTATTACATTTCCCTCCTCTTAGAGCAAAATTATTTTCCTGGGGTCTTAATATGCAGATGAACTAAGACTGTGTTTCCAGACAAAAGTGATTCAAATTTTAATGTAAAAGGTTTTTGCAATATTTGGCTTTATATCAGAGTCTGGACCATTGTGTAGGACAGAAATATTTAGAGGAATTTGTAAACAGTTTTGTTTCTGTGATTCATCTAAACTCAATAACACACAAGACTGGCAGTGGATGTATTTGGGAAGGAAGTAAGAAAGTTATATTACAACAGCATGATTGTTATCTGTCTGATTTCTTGTATAGACATTCCTATTAATGTTCCTAGGTATAGTTTAACTGAATCCAGCTCAAAAGGGGGATTAAGAGAATCTGTTTACAGATGTCATCTGTTCTTGCACTGCTGTTACAGAATGGTCATTCTAGTCTATTTTGTTTTGCATAGACGACAGTCAACATACTGGAATAAAACTGGTTTTGTTTCACATTTCCTTTGCTGATTTCCTTTTCTGTGCAGAGGGATGTTATCTATGTGAATCTACAACACTGAAATCTTCAGTGCTTCAGAAAAGTTTGAGACTAGGAAATCTGTGTGTCTTTTATCCTCTGAATATGATTAATGATGCTTTGTGTTTTGCAAGACATTATTAAAAACAGAAGCCTATGACTTCATTGTCTCTGACAACGACTTTGAACATGGGGTCAGCTATTCCACTTTTACATTTCTTTGCAAGATTAAAAGAAAGTAAAAACTATTGCATTGGGAAGGGGGGAACTTTACACAGATGTAACAAAGCGGAATACACACACGTTTTCAATATGCTTCTTCCAATGAAAATTCACCTCATTCATATGATACTGCTGGTAAGCAAACACTAGTGACAGGCAAATCTTGCAATCAGGAAAACATACTGGGTTCAGGATTATCTCAAGTACCACATGCTAGAATTGTTGAAAATGTTAAGGAAAGAGTTCAGAATTTGACTGAGAAAATTACAAGTAACAGATGCAAATTTTTGGTTGCATTCCTGGACATTCATTGATGAACAAGAAAGTTATCATGTAGAACTGAAACAAACTGTGCAACAGCAAGAAATAATTTGAAAATATTAGTGAACAATTACACGTCAGCACTTTTTTATTTTCACATAAAATACATTACTTTCACAAGCTGAATGTGCTATACCTTTATAAACTTTATATGCAGTATTGCTTAAAGTGCTGGAAATGCTAGATCTTCCTTCAATATCTAAACAGGAAATTATTCACTCTTTTTAAGCTATTCTGTTCATCTGTGATGCATTATTTTATTGAATTTCTGCACTGTAAGGGTTATTCTTTTTTTGTCTGATATCTTCACCTTTCATGAATGTCAACAACATTCCCACTGTACTAAAAGCCTAAAGGGAGAACTGAAAACCTCACAGAAATTAATGGCAAAATTCAAAATCATTTCAGCAACGTTGAGGTTTGCTAAGTCAAGCTGGGAATATGGTTGCAATAAAACCACTATTGCTTTGACCATTGACAGAGGAATGAATGTTATCTAACACTGGCAGCTTTCTGCCTTCAGAACAGTCATTTAGAGAAGTCACTAGAAAATCATAGTACTTTTTCAGCTGGTTGTGTTTTTCACTGTCTTTAACTTCATTGTAAGTTTTGTCTGTCGAATGAACTTTGCCGCAATCGTCTAGAATAAATATGAGGCTCAATTACTCAGTTATAAATTTATCTTGTGTATTATCAAGGTCCATTTTTTGAGGAATGTTTTGGCCTTTTAGGGTTTCATTTGCCTTAAATGACACTGTAAACAGGCAGCAATATAAAATATTTTTTATTCAAGATACAGTGAATGAAGGGGTGGAAAAATCAGCAAATATTACATTGAGGAGTCTTATTTGGATGTTCTCTGCCTTAATCAGAAGACTTTTCTGAACTGATTTAGCAGAAATCTAAAATGCCTCCTGTAATACGATCTACTTTTTCACTTTTTACCCATTTAACAATTTTAAAAACATATCCCCACCACTGGTTGCTCAAGAACCACATAGAAATCATTATTATACAGTTTAAACTAACACTGAAACACAAGAATTTTTTCAGAGATAAATCTTGAAAATGAATCAAAACTATGTAGAACAACAGGATCTTTTTCTTTCTATGCATTAGAATAAGAAAGAATTGACTCCTATTTGGAAGGGTGCTTTTTTACCAGCTGGACTTTTGGAAAATGGGAGTATGGGTCTCACATTTGCAGAAATTTTGGCCTGCCTGATACAAGGAGAAAAGACATTTTAAAAAATTCAAAAAATTAAATTTCACTGCATTTCCTTTTACACTAGAATGTACATCATGAATGTTAATATTACTGCTGAGGGGTCCCCACCAGCCTGTAAACCTCTCTACAAATTTGGCTCAGAATTGCTCTATTGCACTGCAATAAAACTAGATAGAATATAGATCTAGTAAAATCTGTTACATTTTCCTAACAATACAGAAAAATCTCAAAAAAACCCACCCTCACAACAATATTTTGATCTGACATATATGTATTATATATATATATACATATGTATATATACATATATACAAATAGGAGAGCTATAAATGTTTTCAAAAGGAACAAGCAAAAAGAGGTGTTCTAATTACCAAATAAAAGTAAAAACCAGTAGCAGCTTTCAAAATGTTGTTCTACTGACACTTTTGTTTATGTAAATAACAAGTTTTCTATTATAAGGAATGATTTTGTTGTCCAGTCAGAAATATGCCACGGCCAATGTCACATTGGGATGCCCTGATACATGTCTTTTATACACATAACTTTTATATAATATGTAGAGTATATGAAACACATATACATTAACACAAAAGATCATTTTCTTGAAAGTCTAACATAACTGCTTCACAGTTATCCAGTGATGGACTCTGCATTTTCTTATCAATAGTATAAATCTGAAAAGGTCCATTACTTCATACAGTAATAGAGTTGATCTAGTTTTAGTTTAACCAAGAGCAGGCTCCTTTCCATTCTTCTTGGTTTCTCGTCATAATCAGTTTCAGAGTATTACTGTTCTAATGTTACATACACCTCACTGGTTACCAGGCCACAACCTGACCTTAAATTTGTATGAAAAATTAAGTGGAAGGCAGACGATTGAGCTGTGTTTTCTTTCAGTTTCATATCATTGCCCTTGCATCTGGCAGGGAGGAAAAAAAGAAGGGGAAAAAAAAAAAAAAGGCAGCTGCCTGATACCATAATGTCACTTTTAAGTTTTACACTGAAAAAAGCACTAAGCTGGGCTTACTCAGAGTCATTTTTCAGCCAATTCTTCTTCCTGGAAATGTGATGATGTGAAGACAGACAGAGCTGAGGGAAGAAACAGTCCAAAAGCCATCTCCCTCACTCTATTATTACGAATCACCCCTGTTATAGAAGGAAAACTACACATACTCAGCGTGCTTCAAAGAAGGAAAATGATGTGACAAAGCCATGAAGTTAAATTAAACAGATCTGATCTATACAACCAATTTCATGTCTGCATATTTTTCTGTTTAATTAAAAAATAGCTTGAGACCTTTGTTATAGTATGGACATTGAGTTAATATAGAAAATCAGAATGCAATTAAGTAGCACATCTGTCCAAAAGAACGTTATAGCTTGAGTTTGTTTGATCAAATTAATCAAATTAAAAATTTTTTGTAGGGCTAAGGTAAATCTAGTTTATAAATATCAAGCACTTTGAATTAAAGTTTGTACAATATTTCAACCCCATTGTCTTAAACTCTATTACTTTAGGATTTTAAAATATTTGTGTATCAATAAGTACATTTACTCATATTCATGCTCATACTGGCATATGTAGGTTCCAGAATTGAAAAACATGTGACTTTAAAAATGAGACTTCTCAATTCTCAGTTCATCTTTTTCTCTTTCGTAATAAGCAAATTTTACACATCAGAAATGAATGCAACAAACTTATTAAATAGCACATTTCTTTTAAGCCCTCAGTGAGGCAGTTGATCTGTCAAATAAGTCATGTGGTACTTGTAAAAATGTGGGTAATTAACAGCAGACAAAATATTCATTGGTGCATTGCTGATACATTCAAAATTCCTTTAGATTTATGGAGAAGCATGGCAGGAGACTACTTATTCCAGCTCAAAGCCACATTCCAAGAGTAATAGAAATGTTCTCCTATGAGCATTTAAAGAGGATTATTAGCAAAACTACAGCAAAGTGATAGAGGTTTAGAATGCTGATGGTAGATATTGGAACCTATGATTTACCTAGAAAACTTAATCAGAAAAACAAGAATGGATTTTTCATTCCATTATTAGCTTTGAGGGAAGATATCATCCTTGGAGTCTCTCTTACTCCTTTCTTGGGCACAGACTGCAGGCTAAAGAAGAAAAACAAACAAGAACGATTTCCTTTATATACATACAAATCAGCAAAAATTATTGTGGCCTCCTAAAAGAGAGTGTGTTGGTGGCTGTGGACACTTAGCTGACTTCTATTCTTGAGTTAATAATACTAAGCACCACACTAATTAACAAATTAAAACCAGAATTTGTAAGCCAGGGTTTGCCTGACTTATCTGAGACTACACCTTGACTTTATGGTAGAATGAATTTGGCCTAGATGTTCCTGCCTTTCTTTACTGATTTGCATAATGAAATAGATCTCATTCAGATGAATTAAGTTCCTAGAGAAATGGCTTAATATGGCTTTTGAGGAGACAGCAGATAATATGGTAGCAGCACTTTTCATGCTGTTGTTATCTGTTGTTATTAACATCTCTGCCCAAATTATAATGTTACACTGGAGAAATGGAAGGAAAAATGCCTTCTCAAGGTTTATTCTCCATGGTTTTCTACCATTCCAATGAATTAACTTCAATGAGGTCATCTCAGTCCTCAGAGGGTGGTAAAGCAATTAGGTCCATTTTTTCCTGCTGACTGCTCTCCAGCTTCTAAGGACTCAGGACAAAAGATATTTTTGTTAAAATGTCAACACTCTTTCCCCTCATCTCTGATGTAAGACTTCACAATGCACTTTCCAATCTTTCCTTCCTCACTCCCTCAAGAAAAATCAGGATACAACAGTTGACTAGTTTAAGAGGACTGAGTTGGGAAGATAAAGTGTGAGGTAACAGGGTGCTGGAGATACACAACTGTTTGCATATGGTTTCTATACAGTATAGAGAGCACTACGGTGGCCCAAATCAGCTGAAGGATTTACTGTCTCTGCTAGTACTACAAGCCTCCAGGTCTTTCCTAGTAAAATTTTAACTAGTAGTTTTTTTTCCTCCCCAGCTATTATCTAGTTCATTGCCTTCCAAAACACTGCTGACCTTCACACTTTCTCACATATCAGCTTGTATGACATTTAGCTGATCTGACTGAAAACAATATGGGTGCTGTGTTCTACAGATTCACGGGCCAGCACTGCCTGTGACCTCAGTGATCACCCATAGCCAGATCACAGTGCAGAATCAGTGATTTACCTCTTCTGTTCTCGTCCTCGCTCGGCACAACCAACATTGTCCAACGACCTATTTTAGCTGGTAATACAAAAACAATCAAGATGACTCAAACTGAGAACAGTAAAGCAACAAAACTTTTTGTTCCAATAAACATCCACATTCCTTTCCAATGTATGTGGTACTGAAAGCTGAAGAATAAAAAATTAGATAAAATGTGGCTTTGATTAAAACCAATATTTGTTAGGTTTTTATAGTTTGGTTGTGAAAAACCTACATAATCAATAAGTTCCAGAGACATGGTTAGTTATTAAACTCATTCAGATGAAAAAAAAAAAAAAAAAAAAAAATACAAACAGGAATAATAATCATGACTGGGCAAGAAATCCTATTTTTTTGTTAGAAAACCAATTTTTAACATTATGGATTTGGTTTGTGGTCTTGTTAGTGAGAGATTCAAATTAATTTCAGCTGATGCCAGGAAAAGAATATGTTCAGCATTGTTGGGTCATACATATGTGAGGAATATCATTGCTGTTTTATTAGACTGTGAAATTACTACTCACTCTTACAGAATAATAAAAAATGTATTATGGAAAGGGTCTTTATGCAATTTCTAGCTATAAATGACAGATATGCTTTGTACTTGAGGTGGTAATATTTGTTCTAAATACATACCATATAACACTTCAATTTGAAATGAGGGAATAGTCTACCCAAACTCAAAACCATATGCTATGGATAATGCCCTGTGGAATTTGCAAGCAGACTTTTCGTATAATCATTACTACTTAACAGCATTATGGTGGAGAATGAAGCAATGGATGTTAGGACCTGAAGTACTGTAATCTAATTTAGATATAGAATTCTAATTATTGATTGTTTTTTGATCTAATGAGAAAGTAAAGGCTGTTCAGAGAAGAGATAGATATTTTAATTACTTCTATTTATCTAACCATTTCTCAAGAAAGAGTTGCAATATTGCTTCATTTAAAAAAATACAAGAAAAATAATTTAATTTTACCTGGGGAAATAAGCCTCTGGAAACACAATTTACAGAAGATTTTTATCCTCAGTAAACCAAATATCCTGCATTACAAAGAAAATTGAGCAAGCTTTTGGTAATCATAAAGTGCTAAATTTTGTTTTTCTGTTAGTGTAAAGGAATAAATTAAGTATTGTATATTTTAACATTCAGGATGTACAAATTGCTAAAACTACATTATTATTTCTATAATTTCACTGGGAACTTATGGAAAACCAGTATGTTTTAACATCTCAAACATTAACATCTCAAATCCACTCATTATCTTTATTACACATAGGTATTACAGTATAAGGAAAGTTGCTCCAGTGAAATTTCTTAATCTATGCAAAGATTTTTATCTTCAGAGCTCATAGAAAAGCTGTGTTTTTCCAATTAAAAATGTGCTATTCCTGTTTTAAAGAAAATTTTGTAGATTAAATAAACAAATCTCACAGAAGTGTTCATGCCCTTGTGCTCCATTTATTAAGACTTTTACTTCAGATCATTACTTTCCTTCATTTAGTTATAATTAGACCCCCCCCCTCCCGATGAAGTACAGAGACACAGTTGTTAAAAATGGTAAATGTGAAAATGTCAAGCATCTACTGGTGCTTTGTGTCATGTGGACCTGCTCTCTGAAAGGTTAGATGATGACATATATATATCTGTAAAAGAAGCTGAAAAAAATCCATCATAAGCCAATCTGTGTTCTTCTTTCTGTGACCTGAATCATATCAATGGGAAATTCTTGTGAACAGAAGGTTGTGTCAAGATATATTAAAACCAACCAAACAAAAAATAAGTGAAAGAACAAAATGTTTATCTCAGTGGAAAGTCCTTTATTTTTAATTTGGTGACTAAATATGACAAATGTAAATTAAGGGTGTAGTTTTGAAATTAATCTACTCATTTTCTTGCCTAACATTTGCTTAGCTATAAAGCCTAAACTATTTTGATTTCTGGATGCCATTCAGTTATTATTAGTGATAATTTAACTTAGATTAAGCAATAATTGCTCACTAAGAGTTCCAAGCTTTCCTTGAATATAACCACAACCCACACCCAGAAATGCTTTTAAAAAACCTTTGCTACTATCCAGAAACACTGAGGGCCAAACTCTAAATAATTCATGCAATTATTAAGATTAAACAGCAAAAAATAAAAAAAAAAAAGTTTAATGGATGAAGGACAAGAGATATAAGAACATCCAATAAACATAGGCAAAAAGCAAAAAGGGAATTATGAAAGTTCAAGGCTCACTTTAAAAGAATGTAATAAATTTATTTTACTGGCCCTGTGGACATGCTGTGATCTTACCTGTAACACCTCTCCCCTACCATTCCATTTAGAACAGTATTTAACATCCATTCACACCACTAAACAGTTCACCTTTT
>VXBR01006235.1:159470-172009 GCA_013400215.1 Cisticola juncidis | reverse complement strand
TTTTTTTTTAATCTTTTCTTCCAAGAAGCACAGTTAGAAAGGTTGCTTTCTCCTTCTGGATTTTTTTCTGCAGATTTATTTTTCCTGGAAAGCTTCTTCTGAAAGTGAAACCAAAACAACAGTTGTATGTATGTCTGTATATTATGAAAGTTTGGTTAGAAGAAAATTCAATGATCTATTCAGACTTGAGGCCTAGCTTAATGGACTGAACTGCTTCTTTAACAATACTTATTTAAAAGATTAATTTAAGAAATCCTTCCTTCCCCCAGACTAAACCATATATCTGAATAGTCTGGATACCCTGTGGAGCTATTTGTGTACTAGTTAGCAGTGACTGACAGGACTACCTAGAGTGTCAATATGTCTCTTGTTTTGGTTTATCAGATAACTGGTGAAATGTAACACTGATGGTGTCAGATTCCTATTTACAGCATTGCTGGATAAACGTGGGGTTGTTTGGGATTTCTCACTCATTTGAATTCTTAATTTGTCCTTTCTTGTAACGTCCCTGTTTCTAATTAACAGCATTTAAGAGGGGCTTAACTTCCTTTTTGCCTTACCAAACAAACCATGTCCAGTTTTATATGCAAGAAGAGCTTTCTACCGTTATTATTTATGCACAGAAAAACACAAATAAAAACATACAGTGATATTTTTTCCTTTCTTCCAGGCTTAGGTTGGCCACCTCAATAGAAAAGATTTGTATATGAAAACAAATTTATACTATGTAGAATGAATTATACTGTGTGGAAAGATGTTTTTGGGAAATATAGACTAATTCAAAGGATTCTTCTCAATAACTCAAATAGCCTTAATTAATACAGAAATGGAATCTGACAGATATATTATCATCTGTTTTGAACTACTGAAAATTTACTTCCATGTAATCTAAATAAGTTAAATAAATTATTACCAATCTAATACTTTAAATTATATTTACCCAACAATAATAAAAATACATAGAAGTCATCAAAAGGCAAAGTGTTTTCAGTTCAAATCAACAATCTGGTGACCTTAAGAAAATTCTACAATGCAATCATTTGCATTATCTTCTCCTGAAATCGGAATCTGAATGTAATTAAAGTATGACTCTAGAATGTAATGCAGAGTGACATGATTTGAAAAGCAATCTCTTCGTATTGTAAGTACTGCAATAGTTAACATGCTGATGAACAAAATAAATAAAGAGGGCTAGTGGTGATCTATTGCATACAGAGAGGGTAGAGCTAGGATTAGTTTTCTGAAGACCTTACTGAGTTCACAGTTACATTTTTCTTCTAAGTCAAACCATTGACTGACATTCATCTGGAATTTCATGTATTCCATAGTGGTGGTGACATGTTCCCTCTCCCTTTGTAATGTAGGTGAAACAATGGGTTGCATTTATTAAAGCATGTAGAATCCTTATGTTGCACATCTTAGAGGACTCAGTTCAAAGTACTTGAATAATCCCTGGCACATCAACTTGAATTTTCCATGATAGAATAAATGTTTCATGAATCTTTCATAATAGAGACTGTGCCCTCAGCTGACTGTTTCTCCATTTCACAAGCTTTTTCACTTTGGAAAAAGGTTATTTCATTAAGCAATAAAGGTTACCATGGGAATCTTTTACTATAGTTGGGAGAAGTACCAGCTTAAGATAGATGCACTTATACTTTTCATTAGCTATTATATTTTATCTTGCATGACCATGAAATGTGAGTAATTGTTGTGGGTTATCACTGTTAGGCACACAAGCTCCATGCCCCACAGTGGAAGAGAGGAGAGAATTGGAAACGAAGAAGGAGACAATTCATTTGTTGAGATTAAGACAGTTTAATAGCTAAAGCAAAAGCTGCATCCATGAGTAAAACAAAACAATGAATTCACCCACCACCTTCATCAACAGGTAGATGTTCAGTCACCTCCAGAAGAACAAGGCTCCCTAGTACCTAATGGTTTATTGGGAAAACAAATGGCATAATTCTTTCATTTCCTCCTCCTCTCAGCTTTTATTGCTAGGCACAACATCACGTGGGATTGAATATACCCATGGTCAGCTGTCCTGGCTGTGTCCCCTCCCAGCTCCTTGTGCACCCCCAGCCCCCTGGCTGATGGGTGATATGAGGGGCAGGAAAGGTCCTGGTGCTGTGTGAGCACTGCTCAGCAGTACCTGAGACAGAGGTGTGTCGTCAGCTCTGCTTGCAAAAAATCCAGAGCGTAGCACTGTATGTGCTGCTATGAAGAAAATTACTTCTCTCCCAGACATAGCTGGTACAATAACAAAATGGCATCACAGGACATAGTTGTCTGGTCAAAAGGACTAAGAATTCTTGCAAAGTTAAGATGAAACCAGAAAGACTTCCAGAGGTCTGTGGAGAGTTCTCAAAAATAAAACTAAAACTAAACTTTAATCTGCATCAGGCAGAACCAGACACAGTGTACCAAACTGTGACAACAACACAAGTTAATATACTCCTCATGCAACATAAATTATGGAACATAATCCAAAGATTAAAGTATTCTCTGCTGTCCTCTATTAAATTATAGGAGTTTGGGAAGAAAAAGCAAATAAAGCATGACTTCAAAAGAGAAGCTGATGTCCAAGAGGGGAAGAAATAATTTTCTAAATATGTAGGAAGGAAATTTTGGGCACATTAAGTCAGTCATAGCATTTACTCACCTACCAACATATCCCTTCACATAGTACAGCTTTGATCTATTTTAGTTTCTCCTTCTTTGTATGAGTTATCTAAATAAACTGAAAACAGATCAGCTGAGGGATAAGAGGTACTCAAAAGTGTTGATCACTTTCTGAATTGCCTAAGGCAGAGTGGGGGTGAAATTCTCAAAAGTGAGAATTATGTCCATGTTATTAATATAGTCAATATTTATATGAATTGACTGAGCAGGAAGAAAGGAAAAAAAAAATTCTCTTACAAGTCAGAAAACTATAAAATTTCCATGAGACAACATAAGTGAAATTGAATTGCTCATGTTCTGGAAATGCTGCATTGGCTGAGATGAGCAATGGTGGTGACATAAGAACATGGCAATTGAATTATGTTCTGAAACCTCAAATCCCTGATTTGTGGATTAGTTTCAAAATTTCATTTTCTAAGCTCAAACTCTTTGAGATTTCCCGTAATACCAAATAAAATTATAAAAGGAATGGCACAAAAAGGCTTTAAGAACTGTACTAATTATCTCTAAATAAGTTTGATATACCATCTGCAGTATTGTTGTTTACTTTGTGATGCTTTTGGTGAGACAAATATTAGACAAGTCTAGGAATCTGAGTGACTGTAAAATCTGAAAACAGGACCAATTACTGGTTTCAGGCTCTCCATGGCTTATATGAGTAAAACTAAACCGGTTTACAGTAAAACTCATTATTTCATACTTTGCAAAAACGATAAGGTTTTAACAAAAGTAGTCTGTTTTTATATTCAACAAAAATTAGATGTACAACAGGAGATTGTGAATAGCAGTTAATAGTAACTGTTTTCATGTAATTTCCTTCTCAAGCTGCCAATCAGCTACAACGTATGTCTTTCCATGCTCTAGGAGTTGTCTTTTTAATACCCTCTACACATCAATAGCAATAGTTTAACTCTGTCAAAAAGTATGGCAAATTTTACAATACTCAGAAAAAATATAATCCTCCTGATTTTATTTAGGTTCTAACAACCAAGTTTCTTATTAATTAACAACCATAGAAGACAGAGGTTAGGGGGATTTTAGTTATTTAGGATGCTTAATATCACACCTTTGCTGCATATTTGTGGAACAATAGCTGACATAAGAACTGGATGATCCATAGTGCTAACAAAAACTTAATTAATATGAGGATCCTTCTTACTTTGGAATCATGTATTGTTTATAGGGGGTTCATATCATATAAGCTCCAGGATTCCAAGTCCTGAAACAACAAAGACTACTTCAGGTTTACAGATCAGCTAGATTTAAGACTGATAAGATTCTGTTTTTTCATTGAAGTGCACAAGTTTGACCATTGATTTCAATGAGCAGAAAAGCAAGATCAGCCTTCAGATTTCCTTCCACTTTTAACTATTAATTTGCCATATCAAACAGATTACATATATGGACATGAGACTTAGTAGCAGCAAACCCTTTGAAGCACAAAAGATGATTGTTAACTGTTTAAAGGCTCCCCACTTCTGTCTTCTAGCCACTAAAATCTGCAATTACAAAAAGGGTCCTGATCTCTGGAAGGTATGCCTTGTTAAATTTCCTTAGCAGACAAGATGATACTGTGTAGCCTTACATGTGGTTACTGTTAGCCACATCCTTGCTGTAAGTTAACACAGTGTAGCCAAGGTAATCAGATGTGACAAATGGCAGCACGGCAAGGCATTTTGTGGAGTTTCTTTCGGAATATAAAAACTGTCTAAGGAGAGGCTGATGTTGCTTTTCACTATCCATTTGCTCATGGATGTAATGAACAATGGTTAACTTGAATCTGAGCTGTGCTGATCTACAAAGAGGCAAGGGAAGATCCTGGGGAACTGCAGGAAATCTGATAGGGACCAATGGCAAAGAAAGGCAGAGTGAGATGCTGCAGAATGCATACATTTCTTAGATCATTTATCTGCATACTGTTAATTCAAAAATAGACCTAAACATTTTGTTTTTTTAATCCAACCCTAATTTTTCTCTTTAGGTACATGAAACTCTAGGATAGGGTGGCCGTTGCCCATGAAGTAAGATTTTGCTGATGGGCATGTGCAAAGCCAACAGCAATAACATGATTGTATTGCTTTGCAGTTTTGACTTTCAAAAATAAGATTGACAATGTAGGAAATTTCAAATCTCCTACATATTTTTTTCCCAGCACATAGTGTAGGCTTTTTTGTTTTGATTTATTGATGATCTTAGATTTTATTAATTGCCTTTTAAATTGCTGTTACTCCAAAGGNAAAAAAAAAAGAGGCTGGAGGGAATGATAATTTTCTTCTGTAAGAAAGGAAAATACACAGCACTTTTTATGACAGAAACATTTCAAAAATCTTTCACAGCTGTTTGCCTTCCCATAGATTATAGAACTATCAGAAATAACTACAGGCAAAAATGATTTCAGTGACTACTGAGAGCATGGACAAAATGTTAAAAACCACACACAACTCAATTATATTCTAGTGTTTAGATACAGCAATATAAAACAAGCAAAGTGGTAATTATTTGGGGATTCTCTTTAAACCTTGCTTTTAAAAGAAAAAAAAATGAAAACTTTTTGCTAAATTTATTTTTGACTTCTGTTGTATAAAGTAGGTTCGGATTTTATAAAAACATGTGATGGAAAAGATAAAGTTTAATAGATAGATAGGAATTTTCATTGGAGATCATATTATTGAAACAGATTTTTTTTTTTAAAGAAATTGAAGTCCAACCAACAGCTCCAGCCAGAGGAAGTGACTCTTCCACATTCCTCAATCATTTGCCAGGCTATTGACCCTGGCCGTTCACTCATCCTCCTCTTTCTCCTTCTTCTTTCTTCCAAGATTTCCTTCCTCTCATTCCATTCTGGTAAATCTCAGGTAGATAAATGGTGCTAAAACAACTGATCCTGTCGGCTGTGAAACTAAAACCAGACTAGAGGCACAAACCATTTTACATTGATCAGCAGGATGTAAAACAACATCTCTGACATTGTTATCTTTCTACAAAACTGATGCATTATGTCCCACTTCACAATCCTTAGACATTCACTATCTGAACACTGAACTGTTTCACCTGTTGTCCTACAGGGTTAGAAAGATTTGCAGTCTACAGCTAGTCTTATATGTTCTCCTACCTCTTTTTGGCCCTTTAGATGTGCCTAAATGCTATTGATTTTCTCTGTTGCTAACAGAGCTCTGGACAGTAACAGCCTCGCTGAGTGTTCTAGCTTTTGCTCTTCTCAAGAGTTTCTGGCTATGAACAACTCCCAATGGCTAGGGCATGCATGAGTCTTCCAAATGTGAACAAAATATCACCATAAGGAGGATAGTGGAATGTCCAAGATGTGCATCTTCTGTGCTTATGGATTAGCTATAGCCAGTGGATCCCACACATTGAAGGGATTTGGAACTGCCTTACTGGGGGTAGCCAGGAAATATTAAGTCATTCATAGTTGCAAGAGGATCTAGGCAGATAAATGTGCTTTTTTACATCCCTTTTGCAAGGCAACAAATGGTAATTTGACTATCTATTTTTCTATCTCCTGTTCTAAGAAGGAAAAGTACTGCTATTGTGATGTTGAATTTATTAAATATTCTGCAGTCATCCTGAATATCTGAGTAGAATCTGTAAAGAAAGTGGTTTTTCTTTGTTGAATTAACTTAATGGTTAATTTGGAATAAGGGATGAAGAGCTCCAGATAACATGGTTCTGCCTTATTCTTCACTATTTTGATAGTTCTAAATACTAACTTCTGAAAATAATCCAATAATTGTTTCATAGATACAGTTGCTGATAATCAAAATTTTACCTTAAAATATTTCATTAAGAAAAATTATTACAGCTAGTGTCATGTGAGATTTTTTACAACATTTTAAATTTTTAAAATTCGTATTCAAATCCCAGCTAGTTTTATCCTGTGTTTAATTTAGTTGCATGAGAATTATTTTTAAATACCTCATTTAATTCATTTACCAACCTACTTGCACTAGGCAATCTCCATAAAACATACATACTTTACAAGTCACTGTGTGCTAGAAATCAAACAAATTCAGAGGGGGAAAAAAAGTGCATTTTAGTCAGTAGCTAAATTGTTGTCATTTCATATCAGAGATATATATGGCATTTTAGGTATCACATTGAAATGTCTTTTCTAGGCAATTATTTCCAGTCTAAGTAACCACAGTGAAGGAGAAAACTATTTAAAAAATGAAAATAAGATGGTTTATATCACCTGCATAACTTGTTTTGTTCTCTGCCTTCAGGCTTCAAAACCCACTTCCCATATTTTTTCCTTTCTTTAAAAATAATGTACATCAGCTTAATTTATCCCAGGTCCCAACAGAAGGATCAGATTTTAAACATTTAATGCTGTGGTTTCAAATCCAATTTTACAGTGTTCATCGTTTCAGAAGTGGCAGAATCCAAAGTGAGCTTAAAAAAAAAAAAAAAAAAAAAAAAGGAGATCAAGCCATTTAGGGCATGCATTTTTTTAAGGTAAAGTTTTACTATGAAACTGTAACCTGAAGAATGTTTCTATTCCTAGGTGTTACCAAGGAATATTTTGAGTTTTAAGAACTATTTCTTACTGAAAAGAAGCAAAATTTTGAAGGACAGTCTTGTGTGTAATTATTTGCATGCTTCTTCTAATGTGCCCCTCTGAAACTAGTGCATAGGAGGACAATACTTCAGATTTTAAGGAAAAATATCCAAATCTTCTTCAATACACAATTATTCCTTTCCTGCTGAATGTAAGAATGCAGAAGCTGGTATAGTATGATTTTTCCTCCTCGAGGGATTGTCTGAGAGGTTTTGGCTTGACACCATTATAGGATGCAGGATCATCCCTTTATCTGCTGTCTTTGTGACATGAGCCTGGGAACAACCTCTGCCATCTGCACACGAGTTCACTTTCTTTCTTACCATCATTAGGGGATTATTCTCTGCATTTCCACCGTCTGTAGGGTGGAAGCCCTACAGCAAAGACTCAAAGAATAGTAAAGAATACCTTCAAGGACTCATTAGGCAAAAAAATTGCAATGCTTCTTTCAGCAGGTAACATTTGCTTAGTAAATCTTTCCATGCTCCTCAGTGAGTAGTAAGTGTTATTCACAGGTTCAGTTCTACTGATTTCAGAAGTGAGTTTCTTACTGAAAAAACAGTGTTTGTGTACAGGACAAACATAGAACTGGAGTGGGCAATAATTGGGTTCTGTGTCCACACAGAGATTATAATTGATGTAGACCAAAAGGGAACTTGCTGAGAAAATAAAGTCCTGATATAAGGTTTTCATAAGAGTAGTAAATGACTTCTAAATACGAGACTGTGATCACCAAATATCTGCATGACTAACAGAAAATATATGTTAGAGTTAGAGACCTTTCTTCCCTTCCCAGAAAATCCTGTTCTCCTTCCTTTGAGATATTTTCTTTCATGGAAAATTGTTGCTGATTCCAACCTAAATATAAAGTTCATAAATGAGATGGGAATTGTGGAGTTAAATTTGTGATACAGATTTTCTTAAGGCACAAAGTTGTCTGTTGGAGGAATTTTGGGTGCAATACCTCAGCTGGGTATAAATCAGCAGTGGTGTACCACTGAGGCTTCAGGCATAACAGTGAAGCAGCACCTACTTTGGAAAGAATGTAAAATTGCACAAATTTACAGTCAGCTTCTCGGAGGCAGTGAGGACTGCATGGATAACCTAATTTTGATACTGGAAAGAAGACAAAGATTTAGTGGATATGGAAGGTGAAATATCTTCTTCCCCATGAATGGACTCCTACAGGTCATGGTTCAGACACATTAGGGAGGTAATGTGACAAAGCTTATACTGATACTGCTTCTAGGGATGTTTGGACTAAGTTTGTCATCTGGATGTCATAGACAGCCCTAGACAGATTTTATTTTAAAGTGGGTGGAGAAATATTACATCATCCACTTTGACAGAACAATCCCTTCTAGAGCATTTTAAAACAAGAGGCTAAAAAGGACCTATTTTTTAAACTGAATTGTAGATTATTGTTTATATGCAGCTCCTCTCTATTTCCTTTTCTTTGCAAGGTATGTGGAATGTTAAAATTCATTCCTTTTCCAACAAATTATGGCCAAAAATAGCCTGGACACATGATACTGAAGCTGCTCTTGTGCTACCCATTTAAGTTATGTATCAAGTCTAAATTTAATCAAGGCCACATTTTATTTATATATTTCATGCATTAAACTCATTTAAACTTTTAGTCAGATTTCATTAGGGGAAATACTACCGCACACATCATGCAGTAGTAAAGCTAATGTGCTTCAGGAATTTGAAAGGATTTAGAGATCAGAGGGTCTGATTTCAGAATTTCTTTTTCTTTTTCTGCTGAGTGCTTGGAGCAGGTCTGTATGCTGCCCGTAGTTTATTTCCTAGGACACTAATACAGTCAGCATGGTCTGTACAAATGTGTAAACACAGACATTCTCTGTAATCAGTGCATTTGGTGTCTTAAGGCAAGATTATGTTTTTTTAGGAAATGCAATTTATGTTCAAGATTAAATTTCTCCTCCAGACTGATAACGTCTTGAAGTTGAATGAGATCATAAATTTTGTGTCCTGACTTCTTGTTCTCCATCTTAGATATTCATTCCCTTTTTTAGTGTTTTAGAAAAGGGGAACTGAAAGAAACACATCTAATAATGATTTATCTTCACAAAAATAGTCTGCAAGGTTTGATAATGTGTAAATAAATGTAAAAAAATATAAAATTACAGACAACTGCAATAAATACCTCTCCTAATCAATGTCCATGTTTCATTTTTATTCCATCCAAGATTAAAAAAAATCCCAACCACAGTAAAGATCCCACACATAAGAAAAAAATAACCTTAACTGAATATAACTGTGTGGTTTGTCAGGTCTCTTTTAGTCACACTCTCCCTCATGCTTTTTCACCCCATTCTCTGCAAAGTTGAGGAAACTTCATGCTGTATCTTTTATTACAACTTAGGAACATTACATTTTTCTGATTCACAAGACAGCTTCATTTATCTTTGCTGGAAAAAACAAAAAAAAAAAAAAGAGAAAAAAAGGTAAATAACACATACACACAAGTACATTTTTTCAGCAAAGCAATTGGTCTTGATTTTAGCGGGGTATTTTTTTCTTCCCTCCTGGTGCAATTTCACCATAGTCCTCAAGAATGGAAATCCATCATTTGGGTATGCATTGAATCTTGCAGTGCAGAAAAGCCAGTACATGGCAAAGTTTTAGTGACCCAGGGCATATTTGAACTTATGATCCAGAGATGAAAGGCTTCATATTCAATTCCCAGTCCCATGACTCATCCAGTTCCCCAGCATAATTTTGGTTTGGGAAAGAAGTTTTTGAATTATGAGTGTGCAAAGAGCTTTCTGACAGAATTGGAATTTAAAAACAGAATGGCCTGATTTACAGACATACTGAACCCTCAGGGTCCCACTTACTTAAGACTATGCAGCAGTCAGAAAACAGACCTTACTTAGCACCTGTCCTCAAAACACTCTACAAAAGGTAAATATGTTGCTGTAGGATCTAGGGATGGTGATCCCAGAACCAGATACGAGGCCAGGTTTGGAAAGGAATGAGTTCTGTAGCATCTTTCTTTCTCTCCTCAGCCTGCCAGGAAACCACTACAAAGGAGCTTCTGAAGTCTCTGGGCATGTGGTGTGTCCTGAAGGACTAATGAGACTAGGAGCTCTGCTTTCTGACAGAAGAGACTACATCCTTGATCTCTGGTATATCCCTTTTCTCTTCCATGTCTTTCAAAGATAAAAAAGTATTTTTCTTCCCTTTAATAGAATCTCTTATGGTGGAAATATATTTTCCCCAAGATCAAGTACTTAGTTTCTTTGACACAAAGGCTCTTTGCAACATGGAATCAGATGAGAGGTTGCTAGTGCTGCACAAAAGAAACTAAGCCTACCCTCTTATGTGTGTTATACCTGTTCATTTCTCAAGCCAAACATCCCAGTGTCCCCCACATCATGCAAATCAGCTGACCCTCAGAGACAGCAGCTTCTCCAAGGGGATAGTTTCAGGCATTCATATTCATGCTTAGATCTGCTTCATATTATTTAATGTACTCAAATCCTGACTACCTTTGCAGTATGAAAACAGTTTGTGTGAGCTCTGTACCCTAGTTAATACAAAGCCCGTGCACAGCCAACAAAAGCAATGTAATTGTTCTTGTAAGTCTTAGATAACCTCTTAGCAGTTGAACTCCCTTGTGACTACACAGTCATACCAATCATTATTCCTCACAGAGGAATTCTTGGAATGTGGTAGCTAAGTCAAAAATAATTTTCACATCAGTATTCAGGGGAGATGTTGCCAAGACAAAGAAATCATGAGATCAGAGAAGTAGCAAAATAACGTGTTTGAAGGATCTCTTCTAACCAGAATTCTTATCGGCTCCTCACCTTTTTGCATTTTAAGCAACTTAAGCATTGTTTATTGTGCTTTTATTTACTCTGCTAAAAATAAAAAAAAATCATTCCTGGTTTAAGCTAAATAAAATAAGCTTAATTATAACATAGATTAATGAACAGACATTAGAACAACTGCAACAAGCTGCAATGGAAATTCTTTGCTGGCATTACTGGGCTTGTTTTGTGAAAATGGATGTTTATCTAAACTTTAGTGTAGCTGAAGAAAGATGTATAATTCAGTCAACTAAAATAACAAATGGAAAATGCAGCTGTAGTAGTTATTAGTACTTGATGCAGTTGTGCCTCTCCCTCACTGCCACTGAATGGCACAATATGATCACATTGGTTTCACACAATTCATTGGTCTTGTTAAACAAAAGACAGCACGGTTTCTTATAAAGAACTGGGCAATTTTCATTATGTCAATATTAAATTAGATAGATACAATTTTTCAGTTGAAGACTTACTAAAGTACCTTAAAAATACAAGATTTTGACAATAAAAAGAAACTTTTGAAAAATTATCTGGCTATTCTCACCTAAAGAGGGATTACATCTATAGGTCAAATTACCAGCTAAAGTAGAAAGCAACACTTTTTAACCTTTATCTTTTTCTTTTCTTTTTCTTTTTTTAAATTTTTTTTCTTTTCTTTTGTACAGGAGATTCAGATTTGGATATGTATTTTATATAAAACGGTTTACATGACTTTAACGTATTTTGCATTTCAAAAACTCAGAAATATGCATAATAAATAATTTTAAAAGCTGGAGTGTTCCTTTCCTCCACTGGGTGTCACCATAAGGCAACAAGAAGGCTTGGAAATCTCAGTAAAAGGGTTTTCAGACCAGAGATTTTGTATTTATTCCAGAAGGATGCAATGGGATAATCATATTTGCTAATTAACCACTAAAGAAAGCCCCACCTAGCCCTAAGGTCCTCAGATGGATGCCTGTAGACCAGTGAACAGCAGAACAGACCTGAAGAGGCTTGCCAAAAAAAACCTTAACTCAAATGAACAAAAAGCCTATCCTAAGAAAGGATGTAAGTGGATTTTAAGGTTCCTTTCTGGTGGTCATGGGAGGAATTAATTGAAAGAACTTCTCTAAAAGACTGAAGTCTTCATTGAAGTATTTTATTTGGGAACAGAGGATGGGTTTCAAACATTGCTAGAGCAGTTGCTATAAGGAAGAGCATTTGACCTGACTTCAAAGTCATAATTAATCACAATTTCACCTCGATAATATCAACCTTTCCATTAAAACATATACACCCAAGGTGAGAACCATCTGTCAAAGGGCAAAAATTTATGGGAGTCCTAGGTGACTCCTAAACAGATTTTACAGCATTACTCCCTTCACCTGTAACAGTTACAACTGGATCTGATTGTCATCTAAATGGCCTGTGGCTATATCCCAGAGGAAAAAACAATA
>VXBR01006235.1:148365-159111 GCA_013400215.1 Cisticola juncidis | reverse complement strand
TTATTTTGGATCTCTATCAATAATTTCTCCAGTGTGTGATACAAAAAAAATTTAAGAAACTTGGAAAACTTTCTCTACATTCAAATCCTGGCTAGACTGTAATTACAAAACACAAAGAAAATGTTTGTGGTTTGATTCTTTGCTGAGCAATATTGGTTAAATTAGGAAATTCAGAAAGAGAAGAAAATTAATGAAAACATGAGCCTGGCCTTTCCATCCCACATTACCACTCACTTTTTTTGACTGTTTATATTGAAAGTGAATAAATTGTAAAAGATTAAGGCTACAAAACTAAAATGTATTTGAATACTCCAGATGCGTTCACACAGACTAATAGTAGACAAAATTTATCTGCTGGTTATCAACGTTTGAATGGAAATGTATTAATTCCAGTGGAACTTCATGTTTCCTCCAATCCATCAATCCTTTTTTTATGGAGCCCACCGAGAATGTGTTATTTCTGGGATCAGGAGTAAAAATGTTGTAAAAGCTGTTGAATTTTCACCTTGATGTGACCAAACTAGACTTGGAAAAAGAGGAGAAAAACAATAAAGAATAAAAAGGTGAAGAAAGGGAAAAAAAGGTTATGCTAGAAATGTCAGTAACACCCAATGGTGTTACTGGAATATAACCATGGAATATCTGAGACTGAATACCTGATTTGAAATTGGTTCCCTTCCCCTCCAACCACCCAAAAAAAGATCACAGCCTGCTCTGTTGGGGGTTTTATATATAGTCTGGGCCTACATTCTGGGGCTTTCAGAAGCTGTTGTGAGCATCTCTCTTAGGGGATGGCCAAGCAGAACTTCTGGTCTTGAGCATCAGTAACATGGTGCAGAATAGATTCCACCCTCCTGGTGATATCTTCAGCTTTGGGCTGAGAATTTGTTCATTAGTCATTTGCTGGAATAAACGTAATTTCTCTTATTCTAATTAAAACTGTAAGCTAGCTCTTCTTTATTTATTTTTTTTTGTTTTCTCTCTACCGGTGAAGAGCAAGTGTTTCAAGATTGAGGTGATCCTTATAATTTCTTTAAAAGGATTCCAACCCTTTGCATGTACTTAACTCATAGGAGACTATCAGATTACTCTGCTAACAGACTTTATAGTCGGGGTTCACCAAGATCAAGGGAAACACAATCAGCACGGACTGTACTTGAACAGTTCCTCTGAAAATAGCCCAGCTTGATTTTGGTTAGATTTGAAATCCAAATACTTTAGATTAAATGCACTCTTAGGGTTATAATCAACTAGTCTTTCAGCTTAGAAGGCAGATCACTGCTGGAAATTTGTAAGCATTAGGACTTACAAAGCTACGAGTCTGGTGTTTCAATTATTTGAAAATTCAGTGACCTTAAAAATACCAGGCAATCCATACTAATGACAAGGAAATGGCAACACAAAGCTTCAAATAACCCTAGACTAAAAAGGGGTTATGAGAATTTTCTTTAGGTTAACATGAAGCCTGAGCAAGAATTTTATGTAAATTATGGTAGAAGTCGCAAAAAAAGAATAAAATTTAGGCTGCTACAGAAGGATACATTACCATCATCAGGCTACTTTTTCAAATAATAGAATAAACCGTTTCATTTTTCATTTTTAAGTTATTCTGATGCTTTTCCCCTCACATGAAAATATGTATGCTGCTACTAGAAAAGAAATAAATACAGGATGCAAGTCACATTGAGTTTTTGTTAGACTTCAGTGAGAACTCACTCTTCAGAATAAGGAGATAGAAGCAGTAAGGAAACCTCCCAGCCTGAGCACTCACAAGACTCTCTCTGTCAGTCTCTCCCAGCACCAGAGGCTTTCACTGCTGGGACCGAAGCCCCTCCACAGCTCCAGTGAGCCCAGGGGTGCCCTGCACACCCCACTCACAGTCAGACCAGGTTTCCTGACTGGTTTAACCCCAGGTTTCCCATAGCAAATCTGAGATGTCTCATTCCATAAAGCCATTCATTCACAGCACAGTAACACAAAAACAGCCCAGGCTGGTGCCTCCAAGGAGAAACCCCCAACAAAGGAACCCCAGGGCTTTCATACCCTCACAGTCTACCCAGATCCAAGTCCCCCTTTTCCTCCCGAGGCCTCCCTTCCTGCTGTGTCTCCCAGTGTCCATTCACCTGGCTGGCACCATCCTCTTCCTGCCCCTTGTTAACCAAAGTGTTGAGAATTCAAGGCTTCTTGTCTCGGGCTCCCACCCCGAGCTCATCTGCATCTCAGTCTACAGCTTGCAAACAGATGCACCACTGCCCCCACCAGATGTATTCCTCAGTGATCCTCCCTTTGTTTGATTGAGCATTCCTGCTAATATACTAAAGGAAAGAAACAAACCTTGAAGGCATTTATCTCTTGCCCTTATACATAGTGCTTTTTACAAGTAACAAATGCACCGATTTAGGCTAACAAGTGTATTCCTCAAGAGAAATCTCCATCAGACCTTAACTTCATATAGACAGCAATGCACATGCTCAGTGCAAACTGCTTAGCACTAGTCTGGAATTTTTTAATCTTAATATCTCTCAGCAAAAGATTAAAACTGTTTTTTGTAAGAGTATTGAGGATTCTGCCTTGAAAGCTTCTGCCAGTTTATAACAACAAATGAGACTACTAAGCATTCTTGAAACAACAGATAACTCTAGCTTCAGTAGTCAGGTGCTGAAGAATTTATGTTGTTTATTATACCATATATAAATTTGTTTGAAAACAAATACAGAAAGATCTGCTACTAGAGCAGAAACCTCCTAAGTTTCATAGTAAAAAATGAAGCTTAACATTTATTATATCCTGCAAATTCCTTGATGCCAAAATCAGAAGATAGTATCAGACATCATAATAATACATTCTTTTTGGTAGTAAGCAGATGAACTTATTTGTAATTATGTCTGATGCTAGGAGGTGGACAGAATTTATAGAATGATCAGACATTTTATAGAAGTGTAGTCAATGGGAATGTTTCTTGGCATTTCTGTGAAGATATTTTGTGAATTATTTGGTCTTTGTCCAAGTGCCCAATTCTTACACAGGATTCTGGCCTTTGGCAAAGGCAACAGCTGTGCTCCTTCTCTCAAGGATGATTTCTGAACAGGAGAGAGGTACAATTTCTTCTTCCTCTGCTACTTAATGAGACAGTATGAACTTCAGGTAAAGACTTATAGCTCACTGCCCTAGGTAAAAGAAGTCTGGTTACACCTTCTTGTTTCTCATCCTATGACTGTCTGATGATAAGAATCAAGGGAGTCCCCTCTGAAGACACAAGTTCAGTGTTGCTAAATTTTCTAACCCTAGCTCCCTGACTTTGGGCAGTGATCTTTGCTTGGTCATAGCTGAGTGGTATGATGTAGTCACAGAAAGTTTTCTGCTTCCTGGTCCTTATAACAGTGATAAGAGAATGTCCAGCCACAGGTGAGCAAATGTGGCAGCTGTTTTACTGCTTCTTTCCACTTCCCTTGCTCTTCCTTGTAAGGCAAGTTCCTTGTAGTCACATAGAGGTGTATGTTATACAGTAATTTATTTTCTGAGCACCACTTGCAGCATTTTTGTTTCTACCCTCAGAAATTTTCTCCTCTGTCTCACCAAAGCATTTGTTTCCACCTTGTCCTGAGCATATGACTTTTATCTTTTTCACCATAACCTTTCACTGCTCTTCAAGATAACCATATTGCACAGATAGTGAATATTCTGATTGATAATCCTAGAAGAAAGATGCCTGCAATGCTTCGGAGCCAAGCAACTGCAAGGTTTTGTCTCCAATGTAACAGCTGCCAAAATTTAGATGGTGTGGATAGCTAAGGAAATTAGTATCAGGTGTTTGGGCCTTGTAACACAATAATGTAGATGTGGCCTTCATAGACCTGCCAAACCACATATCTTGCCAGCAAGTTTCCTTCATGTGAACCATGTCAAAAATATTTTCAGATGAAATATAATGAAAACAATTGACCGTGATATAAAAGGCTCCAAGAGAGGTCAAATCCCAAATATTTGTACCGTGCTGTTAGGCTGAAAGCAAAGTGGTCAAAGAGTTTTCAATCAGAAAATGAAAACTTTGTTTAGCTATAAAATTTTTAGTAGCTGTTTGCCACATGATTGGAAAGAGATAAAAGCCCACTCAATGAGGAGTAACAGAACACCTTTTTCAGCTGTTCAGTTACTCCTCTTTTTCTCTAATATTTCTGATTTCGTAAGACATTTATATCCATAGGTCAGTGTTCTGCTGGGCTGAAGCCTACAGTTATAATGACAACATACTTCACAACTAAATGTCCTGCAAAACAAAGTAGTTTCATATACTCTCTGGACTCTGGCTCTAAGGGTAGCTCCACAGTTTCTCAGCAAGATTATTACTTAGAAATACATTTACAATCACTGTCATCATGCGACCAAGAGTAAAATAATTTTATATGCACATGAGTGTACACTCAAAGAGCTAGCAGTCTAGGCAGCTTTTACAGCTAAGAAAAAACTCAGAGCTGCTCTGAGAAAATAGAAGGGCTCCTCATGCTTGGAAAACTATCCAGATTGCTTTGAGTTACTGTCTGCAAAATGCACACTCCAATTTCAGGCCACTGTTTTTAAATTTGACACGTAAATGTTGACTCATAGAGGGCCTGATGCCCTTCTAAGAGCAGAGCCCCGGCAGGCGGTGCCCGCCGGTGTGACCGGGTCTGTCACTGCGGGGTCGGGCTGGGCTGAGCTGGGCTGGGCTGGGCTCTGCCGGGCTGAGCTGGGCTGGGCTCTGCCGGGCTGTGCTCGCCACCTAGCGAGACACCGAGAGCACGTTCACACGGACGGTGGTCTAAGAAATTAAAAACCTTTTAAACATATTCAAGGAAATCCTCTCTTTTCTGTAGAAAATGAAAGCTTGTTTATGGAAAGTTAGCCCTTATTTTTATTTCTGCCAATAAAAAGCTCCTAATGTCTTAAAGTTACTGAATATAGTGATCAATTGGCACAATTCAATTTCAACAAAGGCTTGGCAGACTGCTTATTATATATTTAATCATGTACTACAAAAAGTTAAAAATGGTTTTTCAAAGAATAATTATGTCCTCTTAAGGAGTTATCTTTTGAAGAGAAGAAGAGTAGATTTTATTTTTGGGAAAGCCACCGCTAGTGTATCTGACCCAATCCAGTGATCTATTTACATGAAAGTAACAAGGAAGATTAAAATAATGTCCTGGATGTTGAATGTGATCACTGCTCTCTTTTAGTATGGCAACATAAGCTCCAATTTTCCTGTGTAACGTCCTTTGCTGTACTGCAGGATGGTGTCTAAATCCATCTCTCTGCTTTTCCTCTCCTGTTATCTGTGTTGCTCTTATGACATTTCCCTTACTAAGTTCTTTGAATCTTTCTGTTTCTCTTGTATGTATGCCATCTTCCATGTCACTGTTATCATGCCTTGAAAATCTATACCAGTTAAAACAATATCTCCTTGGGAGCTCTCTCAATAAGGGACTCAGTTATTTGAAGCAAAGCAATGCCAATCAGACTCGATACTGCCCAACAGCAATTACTGGTACACTCAGTATTATCTCTCAAAAAAGCATGTATTACTTTCAAAAGTAGGTAGTCTTCTAAATATAAAAATTCCCCCAAACCAAAATAAACCAAGTTGACAGAAACAAACAAACAAACAAACAAAAACAAACAAGAGAAAATATAGCCCTAGATTCTTTTTTTTTTTTTAATTTTGTTTTCATTTGAGGTTTTGTTTGTTTGTTTCATTTTTTGTGTGAGAAATTATTTAGGACAATTCCAAACCTTTTAAAAACACACACCTGTGGTGAGCCTTGTTGTTGACAGTGTTTAGTTTGTAGCATTACAAAGGGTTTATAGACAATATTCCATGATCTGAATCTAGGAGTACCTGACAAACAAACATAGCCTGATTGTCACAGACATAGTATGCACAGGTCTAATTTACAGGATAGGGTTTGGATGAATGCTTCCAGTATAATTTTCAAGTTTCTCTATTAGTGCAAAAGATAAAACACGGTATATTTTCATAGTAGAGGTTTTATTTTAAAACAAATGAACTTGAGGAATCACATTTGTACTGAAACTTTAGTTTCAGAATTTCCTTATCTTTGGAGGTACTCTTTCTACTGAAAATAGACTTTGATCCTCTCAGGGATCTAGCTGTCCTCCACAGAGCCTCAGTTGGTCTGGGTGTCCATGCACATGAAGGAACCAAGGATTATGACAGCAGCTCAGCTCTTGGCATTCATGTTCTTATTGCAGGCCAACCCTCTACAATTCCTACACCTTTCTAGAAAAGGAATTATCCTGATGTATGAGGTGCAACAAACAATGCAGCCTTTTGTTAGGATTTTTTTCAAAACCATATTGTTAATAAAAACACATTTCTAGCTTCTATCTATGCATATTGACCTCTATGCATATTAGATTACTGAAAAATAAACTCACGTTCACCATGGTATATAATCTGTATGTGGGTTATTTAGAATTATTATAGGACTGAATTTTCTGTAAACATATTCTTAGACACTGGTAAAAAATTTTTGGATAATTGTCTTTTTCTCTGAATATTTGAAGACATCTTTAGATCCCTGGATGTATGAGATTTGCATCAGCTGTGCTGTTTAATGGATGGGCCTATATAGTTTTCAGGCATCTTCTAGTCACAAAAATGGAAGCCATAAAGCAAAAATTCTCTGTAAAATAGAAAGATTACTAATTTGTAATTTGCTAACACCCACCCCCTCCACCCCTCCCCCCGCAAATTTAAAGATAATTTGGAACTTTTTTTTTTTTGTTAGCATTTCCTTGTGTCCTTGAAAGTGGGCTAATAAATGTAATGTGATCAGAGATCTGGAAGGGTAATAGCTTCATAATACCAGGCCGTATAGTTATAAGTAAAGGAAATTGAAGAATTTCTCTGTGAGACCTGGACAAACAAAGCCTGGTTTGGCTGCAGTCTGATCCAATTTTGCAGGTCTAACTCTCAGAGAATCACACAGAGACAGATAAGAAAAAGTGTTGATGGACTTTTAGTGTACTTTCACCAGACCTTAATGCGTTGCCTCACACATTCTTGTAGTGTGGCTAGAAATTGATTCACTGGGTCATTGATACCCATTCTCTTAAAACTATGTGTGTTTACAACTGTCCTGTTTTCTTTAACCCTTTCTGGTCATTTTACATTTACTAGGTCTCATACCTGTTGAAGTTTTAAGGACTTCTGGATGTTAGTATAGCGATACAAAAAATGACAGAGGACCATCCAATTAAAGCCAGCTACAAATGTAAGAGTGGTAAAAACCCCAGACAAGTTAATTAAAATATTTAGAACAGTTTTCCAAAATTTAGAGTCTGAGATCAGATTCTCAATCCAATAAACTGAAATCAATCTAAATCAATTAATACAAAACTAAAGACTGCAATGAACAGTCATTACAGCATCCTGGGCAATTTTACAGTGGCTTGATTATTTTTCTTTTAGCTTATCTTGTACAGCCTGATGGGGTCAATAAAATGATGTGAGATTATACTTTGCCCTTGACACATTTTACCGTTGGGTGAACATGTGCCCTCTCATATAACATTATACTGAATTTGTGTACACATAAGAAGGAATGCAGTGTAGTAGGAGTGAGTCTGAGATGTATTTCAAAGGTATATTTTTCAGATTAGGTCTAATTTAGCTGTAGACCAGTAGACCATAAGGTTGTTAATAATTGGAGCCCATTAGATGTGGTATTAAAGGTTAGCTAATTTAATGTGTAAGGAATCCACAGATCACATTGATCCAGGATATGAGCCCAAGGCACATCAGGCAGCAAAATTCAGGAGATTTCCTATCACAAAACAGTGGTCTTAACAAGAATGCTAATATCCTCAGAAATACCCCAATTCCAGTTAGTTCATATTATGAGTGTATGAGGAATGTGTACTGATTTCATAACTACCTGCAATGGCAAATACTGATACTCTTATGCAGTGTTAGCCTTTGCCTAACTGTCTTAGGTTGCAATATGTAACAAAAAAACTGTACTCTCTTTGCCACCTGTTGAAACCGGCTGGGGAGGTGTCTTTTCTTTATCTCTTGTGTAACCCATTCCTCATGACTCCAGGGGGATGGGGGTGGATGCCTTCTGCTAATGGGCCAGCTGTTAAAACCAAATGCAGCAATGTTCCTTATCTCTCCCATGACCCATCCTCCCTCCAGGGGGATATCTTCTATTAATGGGCCATTGAGGCTCACCACATGAGTGATAAAATTAAATCATTCCATTGTGAGATGCTCCACCCAGTGGGAGGAGCCAAACATCCCTACCTGGATAAAAGCTGAGACTCAGACCCACAGTCCAGCCTCTTTTTCCAGTGGATTCTCAGAGAAAGTCAGGGACCATCTTGCCACCGCAGAACCACATCTGTTACTCCAGCAGGATTTATCTGGACTGCTTCCAAGACCCTGAAAAGTGGGTCAGGTTGCATTTTGGCTCTGTCAGGGTTTTCTAAGATTGTTGTTTTTTTGTTTGCCTTTTATTTTTTTTACTACATTTGCATTTTTAATATTCCTAGTAAAGAATGTTATTCCTATTCCCATATTTTTGCCTGAAAGCCCCTAATTATAATAATTATATATAAAATAATGATAATTATATAATTACAGTTATTTATTAATATAATTATAATTATTTTTAATATGTCTATATAATTGGAAAATTATAATAATTAGGAAGGAGGGGGTTTACATTTTCCATTCCAAGGGAAGCCTCAGCTTTCCCTGGCAGACACCTGTCTTTCCAAACCAAGACACTAATTTCTTAATAGAAGATTCTTGATTTCCATGCTGCAGAATGTAGATGGTGAAAGTTGCATTCCTTAAAGGATTTTGTTGAGTAGGACCCAAACAATGGAATTGTAATGCAAATTAGGGAAGAAAAAAATTCTGCAGCAAACAGGCAATTCTGCAAGTGCAGCTCAAACATTTTTTTTTTTTTTAGGTGTATTGCTATTGTATACCTTCCAAAAATACAGGACTTGCGTTCTAACTAGAACAAGTTCATTACAACGCTTAATAAAATCTTCTATGTGAACCAGGTATAGTAACCAGGACCTAAGAATTCTACTTGGAAGAATACTTTTTGAACTTACTCAATAATGTAAAAATTTTGATTTTATTTAAATTTGTACAGAGCTTTAAACAAGCATCAAATCCTAGACTTCAGTAAGATTTACATCTTAATTTTTAAAATGTTCAGTTCTGAAATTTCAGTTTTTATTTTGAAGCATGTGAATAGCACTTTTCTTTTTCTCTTTTCAAAGGTGTTTTTGTGTTTTTTTCCATCAAACGCACACATGGCATCTCTACATTCTACATTACAGTACATAAAACACTGCACCTTAGAATATTTGTATCAGATCGGCCTTTTTAGCTGAGGATTTAAATTTAAATTCTTTAAAGGACATGCAGAAACAATCTATGTATTTTGCATCTGTTACTCAACCAGCAAGATGTATAAGAATGTTCCACCTGCTGCCTTGAAAATAGGCTGCTTTTCCTCTGGTACACCCAGAGGTGCAACACCCTCTGCAATAAATTGAGGAAATATCATGCTGACAGAGCTTGAGGGAAGAAGTAAATGAGCATTGCTCTCAAATTCATCTTTGGCAGCAGAGTAAGCAGCTAAAATCTAATGGCATCTTGTGTAGGTGAGTTTACAAGATGTCATTTTTAAGGATCATTTTCCTGTCATAAAACACATATAATAAGTAAAAATGTTAGGGAAAAAACATACTAGTTTTATGCATAACCCATATGGTTTCTCTGACAAAACATTTTTTTCCTTAATATTTCTCCTTTTAGAAACATGTTTAGAACTCATACCTGTCATGAAGGATCTTTGTGAAAGGCACAAGATGGGAATATCTCCCCCATAATTTCTTACAATATAGCCACTTGCAAGACCTGTAAAACCGAAAAATACTTTATTTACTTTTTAATTTTTTTTTTCCTTAGACAAATAATGCGGATTATAACTAGTGCTGAAAATGATGAAATACCCTGATACCAGAAAGTGTGTTAGTTCCTAGTCACAGAGCACAAAGTAGTCCTTATCTTTTTCATAGTAATTTTTATAAAATGTGAACAGAGTGCTGCACCAGTGCACTAGTTATAATCTTTGTTAGTTTTTCAGTAGCAAAGCGGTGAAAATCAATTTAAAACTATTTTCAGACATGAGAATTCTTATTTAAAATACTTCTAAAATATTGAAATTTGAACTGGTAACATTGATATGTAGCTTCTCAGGATATGTGAGAGGATGTGGTAACAATAATTTGTGGATTCATGCCTTTGTCTAAGGCTGGGAATAGAAATTACATTGATTAGCAAAATAATTCTGAGAGCTTTCACCTTGTTTTTGTTGCTAAGGTAACCATTTCCTTGGCATCAAAGAATCCAGCAGGTCTGTCTTACTTTCCTGTTAGCCAAAACAGAGGCAGCATTGTGGAATGGCATGAGGGGGGAAAAAACCACAGAGATAAATAAGGAGGAAAAGATCAACAAAAGTAGCTGAAAGTTAATACAGGGGTATTGCCTAGGTGAATTAAGTCTTGTTTCTGTGTGGGTCAGTTACCGTGCTCTGTGTACATGTAAGTATTTAAGGCTCCAACAAAGCTACAGCTAAAAGCTGAAGAAGAACAGAAATCTCCAGAAAGCCCCAGATCATGCCCAAGCCACTGCCCCTTCCACCCCAGCCTGCCCTCCTCCCC
>VXBR01006235.1:0-137709 GCA_013400215.1 Cisticola juncidis | reverse complement strand
TTTTTTTTTTTTTTTTAATTTCAAAAGATTTTCTGGATATTTATTCTTCCTAGAATAAAATAATATTAGTAAAGTTTTCTCTAAAAATTTTCAGATAATTTCTATGGAAACTTATAATTTGGGCTATATAATGCCTTATTTACTAACCTCTTAAAGAATATTGCACAAATGCTTTCTGGAACAAATAACTTACAAATAAAGTCGGTGTCAAAAGGAAATTAAAATTGTGATTTATGGCACACTTCCAAAGCTGTGAAAAGCTTACTGATTGCAATCTAAGAAATTAGTTGGAGAAAAATGTTGGTTTTCAAGATGTTATTTTTCATGAGTTTTATTCAACAGCCTTTGAAGGTCTCTGAAAATCTGATGTTGCCCTTACATCAGGGAGGGTTAAAGCTTACATAATCTAGAGTGTGACATCCAAGATCATCACAGGTTTGTAGAAGATAATATGTCCATTTCTCATGGAAACAAATTCTTCTACCCTTAATTAATTTACAAGTAGTTAAGGGAAAAAAATTGTTTTACCATTACTTAATTTATAGGTATGATTTATAGGTAAGCACTTTAAAACCAATGAATTCTCAAAATCAATAATATTTGGATTATCATTGCTCAAATATATTAGATTTCCACAACCCAAGTTTCCTAAGTATGTTTTCTTTTGCACATAACTACTGAACTACTGAACAGTCTTTGTTGGACATATAAGAGCAATTTCTTACGCTGTATGTATTCAAAGTCCTCCAACGTTCCTAAATAGAATGTGATGGCTTAGAGAGCTGATGATGAATGTTTTCCTCTAACAGATTATTCCACACAATTGTTCATAGTAAGAGCATCAGGAATCAGAGAATCCTAGAATTAAATGCAGACAAAGGAAGCTATGATGAAAATTCAGCTCCTTCAAGGAAATTGTATAATTAAAATTGCTTTTTTATAATGTCTAAGATGCTACATTCACCTGTTTGTTCAAATTTGGGGTTTTTTTTTCTACAGGAGAAAAGAAGTATTACTTTGGCTGTGAAAATTGTTTACTTTGTACAAGAAGATAGATTTGAAATTGTGTCTCACTGTGGCACTAGGTGGAGCTATCTCTTCGAAATTAGTCAACTCTGTTGGCAATTCAACTTCTATGTGTATTTTACTGCAAATTAACATATAAGGGTGAAAAAAAGAGAGAAAATAATAAAGAGAAAAATTCAAGAGATGAAGCTAAACAAGTAATATAACTATTTAAGTCATTATGAAAATGATTCCAGAACAATTTCAAATTAAAATGTTCTTTTAACACATTGAAAACTTTTTCCATGATGGTAATTTTTATTAAATACTACTGCAAACTTAAAGTCTGAAGAAGTAGTCTAATTAAAACGAGATTAATTAAGAGCCACTTGTTTTGTTTTAACTACTGCAGTAACAATACATGGTGCTCATCATGGGGGTAATGCAACTAGATTTTTACTTCGTATTTTGACATATGTGCTTCTATTCTGAAGCTACTGCTCCTTGGAAGCTAACAACTCAGTATCTAACCTCTTCTCCACGCACTCAGTTGAAGGTATTTCATTTTCAGAACATTTGATGTGTAAACACATAATCAAAATCTGGTTTCAATTAGAACCAAAATCTGTGAGTATTTTGGGATGGGACTTTTCTTGCAAGATGTTACTAAAGTGTGTTAATCAAAAGTAATTAAGAGGAATTCTTTGTAATAAGATTCAAAACAAGTTCTGTGGGTTATGGAGCCTTGGAAGGAATGACTTTTAGTGAGACTCATGCAAAATTTCAAAATTTTCCGTGTGATGTTTCAGTTTTACAACATATTGTCAGAGGCATTAGAACAGAAATAAGAAATCTGGCTAAGAAACAAAAAGTAAGTACACATAGCAAGATTAGCTTTCCCATGGATTACACAATTCCATTTTTTTCTTTTTGGATCTTCCAAAATAGGCTTTCCACAAGCTGTGCCAGATGTCTTTCTCCAGTACCACATCACCACTTTTTGAATCCTCTAAATAGGAAAACTATTCTTGGCTAACACTGTGTGCTATAGTCTTTTTCCAAACAAAGAGAAAAGATAAGGAAATCTGCATTTCATTTATCTACATTTTAGCATATTTCCAAAGTTCCCAGTGTGTAGCTAGACTGTCAAACACTAAGGTGTACCATGTAATGAAATGGCCTGATTTTCATGCAAAATGATTTATCCTTTTTGAAATGTCTAAATACATGTCCTGTGCATCTCCCTCATGCTGTGCTATTTCCAAATCGGCACAAATTCCCCATGTCATTAATCCATTTTGCACTGGAAAGCATTTTGTTATGACTGCATTTCATTTTCCATCTTTGTGGTTACTGCGTAAGTAAAATGAAATACTTGAAAGGGCTTTTTCATCCACCAGTAACCAGAAAAATTGCACGTGAGCCAGCAATGTGCAGTTGCAGCCCAAAAAAGGCTGTCATACGTCAGGCTGTGTAATAGGAAGTGTGGCCAGCAGGTCGAGGGAGATGATTCTTCTCTGCTCTTGTGAGATATCACCTGGACTACTGTGTCCAGATACAAGAAAATATGGACCTGTTGGAGCTGGTCCAGAAGAGTGACATATAGATGATCAAAAGGATTGAGCATCTCATCTGTGAAGAAAGACACAGAGAGCTCAGGTTGTTCAGCCTGGAGAAGTTTCTGACAATTTATTTGGTCTTTGAATATTTAAAAGGTGTTTTATATAAATAAGATGGAAAAAACCCTTTTTAGCAGGATCTGTTGCAACAGGGTGAGGGGAAAACTGAATGAGTATAAATTTAGGTTTGATATAAGGAAGATGATATAAGGAAGATATAAGGAAGAGATTCTTTACTGTGAGGGAGATGAGACACTGACACATAGAAGCTGTTGCCCAGAGAAGCTGGGGGTGCCCCATTACTGGAAATGTTCAGTGTTGTGTTGGGTGACAAAGATGACAGGATTGAACTGTATGATCTTTAAGGGTCCCTTACAACCCAACCCATTCTATGATTCTGTTTTTCTAAGTACCTAAATTTGTAATTTAGTTACAAAGGAAGTCCGTCATGGGTGTATGATACATCTTGGTCCATGCAATAGGATTATTAGACATTTACAGCAGTGCTGCTTGGGAAAGGTGAGAGGTGAATCTGAATTAGTGGGCTTGGTGAACATGCCTCAAAAGTCCATTCAGTCTGTATTAATGTATTTGTATAGTGTGTAAACATCTAAAAGCAGAACAAAATGAAGCTTTATTTATCTGAAAGCATAGACTTTGGCTGAAGACTGCTGGAAAAAACAGACCAAGAATAGATGTGTCTTTCTTCTAGCCACTATACTAAAAAATATGTATCTTTTCTTTAATGTAACTTCTATACAATTCTCACCTCTATAGACAGAAGAAAGTAAACATTAATAGTAATAACAATAACAGTGTCAGCAACAGCAGATATTTGTGCCCTGCCTAGTTGATATCTAGCAATTATATATATGCTCTAGGCTTTTGAAAAAGCTCAGAGGCAATAGATTGTAAAATTTTCAATGCTACCCTCCATAATGCAATGTTCTACCCAATGATTAAGGATTCTAATTTCCTATGCTCCAGAATAAAACAAAATATGCTGAAATATTTATAAAAGAAAATGCTCCACAGAGTTTGATAGAGCCTATTTTGAATATTTGAAGTTTTCATTGCTATGGAAATCATGAAGTTATTTCTAGAATACCCTGTTGCCTCCTCTGGCATATGCTGATATGAGACAGAGGAAGACTCTCCATTTTCTTCCCAATAAATTATGGCCAGTCAAGTTACTTGGAAAAATCAGAGCAAATTCTAAGTAAATGCTGAAAGTCATTAGTAATGAGCAGGGAGAGGGAATTTTAATAACCCAAAGAACAAATTTTAATTTCACAAAAAATTACCACCTGAGTTCCGTGTTTCATATATAGTCTGTTTTATTTGAATACTCATGAACAGAAATTATTAAACAACTTTGTAAACTTAACATCAAAAACTGTTCACATCCCTGACAGTTCTATTGAAAGCATAATGCATGCTACTGACACAGACCTGCATATATAAACCGATTGCATTTATTTGCATTTGTCTGGGTTGTTAAGGATGATCTGAAACTATGATACAATTTGATTCTAGGGTCTGTTCTATGTGCAGTTTCAGGAGAGATCTTGATTTTTGTTAGCACTTGTTAGCAGATTCTTGGAAGGTAGCCTGTTGCAAGTTGAAAGGGAAAGAGCGAAAGGCGGTTAGGGAAAGCTCAGCTTTACTAGAAACACACAGATGAAAGCAGTCTTCTGTTTTGCAAATACACAGTATTTTCTGAGAGCAATGAATAGCTCTCTGAGAAAACATTTTTGAGAGTGCAAAAAGTTTTTTTTTAAATTATTATTGTTATGACATTAACATAATAAGATTTAAACACTGGAAGTAGGTTAACAGGATTAACATTTAGTTTTAGGTGATTAACAGCCTATTTGCAGAGAGGTCTTATTCCTGGTATGTAGGAAAAAAAATGAAATTATAATGAAGTCATGCATGAAACTGTTTCTCCTTGAGGAACTGATTTTTAATTTTAACCATTTAAATAGTAAGTGATGATTAAAATACAGCACAATTCACTCAAAATTCCCATTTATTTGGTTCCATTAGATTTATATTCAAAAATTAAATTGGTTGCAGAGATCAGCATGGTTATCCCAGTGTCTGGCACCAGATAAAAATCTGAGTACTGGTGAGATTTCTTTGGTTCAAATTCAAAACTGAAATGAATGAGTGCTACTTGCCAAAACTTTGCTACAAGAACCATAAATCAGTCCTGTAGTTAAAGTCTGTTCAGAGTATTTGTTAGGATTTTTGTGTAATCAATACAGATTTACACATGTAAAATATAGCCTCTTATGTGCAAGTAAAATACAAAATGGTAACACTAGATGAAGTAATGTAACTGTTAACTTTATTTGGGACAGAGAAGTACAACGTTTATTGAAGGTAACAATGGAGAAACAACATGAAAATAATTAACACTATTTTAAAATAGGCGACTCTTTCCCTTGCACAATTCTATGAATTTCCTTCCCTGCAGTGTTTGTGTCACTTATTTCCTTACAGATCTCTTACAATACATACCACAGCGATATGAAAGGATTCCCAGTGGTGCACTGAAACCTTTAGTTGTTTACTTTCCTTACCAACTTGAATGAAACAGAATTTTAATTTTTTTCTGCATCCAGATCTTAAAAATGTAGGTTTTGAAATGTCACCATAATTGTTTCTAAATTATCTGTTTTTTCTTTGGCTTTTTTAAAAATAAATTTTTGTCTACACTGTTTTTTACATTTCAGTGTGAGATACTGTCCCCTTTATGAAAAAAGAATTAGTCTGCTACATTGGTCCCAAAAAATTATATCTAATTTTTTCCCCAAGAAGTGCATTTTAATTGTCTTGAATATCTGTGAATGTCTAGAACTATAAATAAATTAAAGCCAGATAGAGCTGTCAGATACTCACTATTTCAGCAGTTTTTTAAAACTTATTTTTGCATTGCTTCCCAGACATTTTTTAAAGAGCTATACCAGTCCATTAGTGGTCTTTTCATCCTGAAACTGAGGATATTGCTTAGTTTCCACACACAAAATTAACTTTACAAATATGAAAATAGGTTATTTAAGGTGATTGAAATGGATAAAATAAGTGATTTGTGACTGAATCTGGTCAGACTTTTATTATATCCTTAAAGTTTATGTAAATTCATAGTGGAGCAGGCAAAGTGCAGGTTAGGGGACTCCATAACTAACATGTTTTCAAATAATGAACCATATGGGTTCATTATAGGCTAGTTAGGCAGTACCTGGAGCAAGTTTCACAGATGCCATTAGATATTTCTGTCAATCTACAGAAAGTGTAAGTCGAGGAGATGAAAAAGAAAGGATGGGATGGATATGCCAAATCTTGGCAGCTCTCCTAAGCAGATAGGTGTCATGCAAGAGATGTCTGCACTGAATATGAGAACAGTTGATGTCACCTATGTTTATCTTCTATAACAGAAAGGAAAATTTTTAGACAGTAGGAAATATTTAGAAAGTACAACCTAATATTCCTTGTAGCAGCAGAATACATAATTTTTTTATTTTATCTTCTGGTTATGCCCAAAATAACTTCTTTTTTTTTCAGTATGACATATATGTACATATATGTACAAGTATGGAACATCCTGTATCTATCTTTTCCATCCCCTCATGTGTGCAAGGACATATACCCTCAGCTGCCTAGTGAGTAAGTACAAGAACTCAGCTCTTTTCAATTTTCCTCATCGTATTTTCTTGACTTTAAATCATTCTCTGATCACACCATTAGTCCTTGGTGTCTTGTATGAACTTGGGATTTTTACTGAACCATAACTTTCCTTTGCTGTTGAATCCATAACTTTCTGTACTGCTCCAGAGGAGGCCTTTCTATCTCTAGCCAGCAGAAAAAAGATTATGCCATAAGTCACAGTGACACACAGAAATCTATTTTAAGTGACCCACAGTGAGACTTGCCTTTTACACCATGATATGATACATAAAAGTTCAAAACAGTTATCAGGCAGTCTCCAGTCCAAGACACAGTCCTTAAGAGGACAACTCAGTAACTAACTCAGTTTTGAACACCATGTAAGTGTGTTTCAAACACTATTTTCCTGTGATTTCCCATTTTTTTCAGGTTCCTTATAGTAAGTTCACATTTTTGTGATAGTTTCTGAATATTTAACATAGAGCAGACACTAAATATTTACTGGACTCTGTGTATTTAAAGCATTCCTAAAGCAAATTAGCTTGTCAAAGAAGGAAATCAGATTGGTTTGATGTGATTTAATCTTTAAAATCCATGTTGACTATTTCTTGTATGATTACACTCTAGATATTTTTCTATAGTATGTTTATTACTTGTTCTTAAATTTTTAGAAAAATATAGGTTTGCAATTCTAATGCTATTCACTGTCTTTCAAAGGTAGGTTAGATTGCAGTCTAAGTTGTACCTAAATAAAATACTGAATTTTGTTGTGTACCTTGAGAGATAACAAAATTTCCTGTTATTTGGCTTGGAACCTTTCAGTATCTAAATTTAGGCACCTTTACATGCTCATAAATGCCTTCCCGGAGTCACACGTAATCTAAATTTCTTGTCAAAAACTACCTGAATGTTTTTGGAATTCTATTGCATTTGTGATGGAAAGCATTTCACCTCCCTTTGAATTTTCACTACTGTCATTAAATCTGTCCTAGAGCATGCACTCAGATATGAGATTTCCACACCTAGTTCTCTTCTATTTCCTGGGTTTTTTTTTTTACTTAGTTCTTAATTTAAAAATGTTGCTCAGGCAAATGCTTTCCACTGTTCATGAACATTTCATCCAATTTGTCAGACATCTGAAACTCTTCAAGTGATGAGTCCCTGCAAATCTTTCTCTTTTTAGTTATCTGTAAGTGTTTCCTATAATGATTCATTCATATGTAAATATCCACGCTGGAGATGCTCTAGGTCAAATGTGATCAATATCCCTCTTGTTTACTGGAGAGAAATGCAGAGAAATTTTTTCAGGCTGTGAAAAAGGAGATTGCTAAATCCAAACACTCCAATTCCCACACTGAAATGACACTTGCTTTATCTGCACAACTTTTTCATCCAACATTTTTTAAAATTTAATTTTAGTTCTATTTTTATTTCTGAAAATGACAATAAGAAATCAGAAAAAAAAGAAGATCAAGTAACCATTTCAGGAAAGCATATTTTCTGTCTTACATATTATGAATATTTTATAAAATTCAAACATGTTTAAATAATCTGTGACCTTCATGAAACTTGCAAGAGCTTTTTAGCTCCTTGCTGCCTTAAGGATCTTGAGCTCTTTCATTTCATGGGTCCACAGGACCTGATGAGATGCATCTTCAGGTTCTGAGGGAACTGACAGATGAAGTGGCTGAGCCACTAAGCATCATATTTGGGAAGTCATGTCAGCCTTGTAAAGTTCCTACTGACAGGAAAAAGGGAAACACAGCACTCATTTCTACAAAGAATAAAATAAAGACACAGGGAGGTCCAGGCCAGTCAGTCTCACCTCTGTACCCAGTAAGATCATGGATCAGATCCTCCTGGAACCTTGGAGGTTGTTGGTGACAGCCCACACGGCTCCATTATGGGGAAATTGTACCTGACAAAACTGGTGACCTTTTAGGATAGGGTTACAGCATTGGTAGATAAGGGGAGCAACAGATGTGATTTACCTGGACTTGTGCCAAGCATCTGACATTGTTTCACACAACATCCTTATCTCTAGGCTGGAGAAACAATGGTTTTGATGTGTGAAGCCCTTGGTGGGTAAAAATTTGACTGGATGGTCACACTCATAGTTTCTGGATAGATCTAGATGTCCAAGTGGAGACCAGTGACCAGTAGTGTTCAGCACTAATCAAGGAATATTTACAAAAAAAAAGTAAATAATGCATATTATTTTGAAGAGAAAAATAAGATTTTACTTCCGGGAAA
Organism: Cisticola juncidis; assembly: GCA_013400215.1. Taxonomy (NCBI): domain Eukaryota; kingdom Metazoa; phylum Chordata; class Aves; order Passeriformes; family Cisticolidae; genus Cisticola; species Cisticola juncidis. Next base: position 129,160 of record VXBR01006235.1, on the reverse strand, counting down.
TGGTCCTGCAGGATTGTTACTGCAGCTTTGCAAAGGTTAGAGGTGCGTAAGTCCCAATATCTTCAAAGAGGGGCAGAATAAATTCATGGAAGAAAAACTGTGTGAAGACTATGAAATTCATAGAGAGCTGCTGATGAGCAGAAGCTCTGAACTGAAAGTGGTCACAGATCACAAAAATAAAGATCACTACCCATGCTTCGTGCTGATAGTTTTTCTGAAAGACAAAGAACTTTGGCTGTCAGGATGGCTGTTCATGTCAATGGGACTTTCCTATTTTTCTTGGCTTTAATACTCCTTTGTGTTCAGCATCTAATTTTTGGTAGCTGTAGAAACTCTTAAACATCTAAATGAGAACTAAGTCCAGGAGTAGAATTAGATTTTCATTTTGGGAGCCAGATAACAATTTTTTTCTCCATTGTATTTCAAACTGTATCTTAATACATCTGACACATAACTGAATAATATAATTTCAATAAAGATTAAAGATAAAAACAGGATTGGAGAAAGGAGCTTGTAATTAACAAAATAACTTCATTAAAGAAAGCATTTAGTTAATTTTCCAGTTAACCTTACCTTTCAAACATTCACTGTTTCAAATCTGAAAAAAGCAAAAAACAATCTTGTTTATTTCAAATCTAAACTCATGCTTGGAGAAATATTATTTTGGGAGGCATAACTTTTCTAATAACTCTTCTTTTTTAGCATTGAAGAGGTGGATATTCAGTATTTCATTCAGCTCCTTACTCTTTCCAGCTTAACTGACTTTACCTAATGTTGTACATTAAGCATAGCAGAAAAAATGAGTAGTTTTAGGAGTATTCTTAAAGCTACTCACTATTATCTATAATTTAGAGGCATTATCTGTTATAGTTAAAAACTGTAATATGTCACTGTTTAAAGCCCATATTTACAGCTTTTATCAGAACAAAATATAGTAATTGATTTTCCAGAGGTCACAGAAAGCGTCCAATAATGAGTATTTTCATAATGTAAGCTAAAGTATTGAAAAGAAGAAAATAAATTATATTCTTGCCTAAAAATCAAACTTTGCTCTTACAATGAACTCTGGATACAGCCCAAACACTGTGTAAATTGGTACATATGTCTCTATAACATCGTTTTGGACAGACTGCAGTTTGTGCCTACCCCTGCGCTTGTGTTGAGCTCAAAGCATATCCATGTGGCTCTGCATCTGCATACAAACTCTACTCTTTTCTGCTTGTCACAGATCAAATACAGATTTTTATTCCTTTCACTGGATGTGCAAAACTCTTTATTTTAACATGTAGCACATTCATTAAAAGCTCAAAAAGAAAGTAATGTCAAATGTTCTTCAATTCAAACCACATGTCAAGTAGGTTTACTTAATGCTGAAATGGTCATTGAGAGCTCTGCCTTAGAGGAGATATTTCTTCTCAGTAATGTCCTGAGCCACTTGTAGCTACTGTAATATGCAGTCTATTCCTTTTCTACTAGTCTGAAGATTCACTATAACTAATATTACAGGACTTTTTAAAAAAGTCTGTCAAACACATACTGCAGTTTAACATGAGAAAGAAGCATAGCATGATTTAAAGAAAAAAAAATTATCCATCACTCTCAGAATATGCATTAATATAAAGCCATGTTTATAGTGTACTGAGAATCTTGCTTGAGCAAAGCTGAGAGGTTCCTGGTCATGTTAAAAAGCAGAAAAGGATCACATAAATACGATAAAAATATTTGATTTTAGAACTTTATATTTGCTTTTGTGATTCCATTCTTCACATGCAAGCCATACACATGCAGAATGTTTGACAAATTCATACTTGCTTTGAATGCATTTATTTTTCATAGAATGTTAGTATCATAAAAGAATTTAAGTTCAAAGGGGCTTCTCAAGGTCATTTAGTGCAATGCCTGTGCAATGCACAGGAACATCTTCAGCTAAATCAGGCTACTTAAAACAACATCCAACGTTAACCTGGATATTTTCTACAACCTCTTTGAGTAACCAGTTCAGGTGCCCCACCAACATCATTGTAAAACATGTCTTCCTCATATCCAGCCTGAATTTACCCTCTTTCAATTTTAAATCATCATTGCTCTTCTCCTGTTACAATATGCCTTTGCAAAAAGTCTCTGCTCATGTTTCTTGTAGACTCTCTTCATGTGGAAATCCACAATTAGGTCACTACAAAGTGTCTTCTTCAGGCTGAACTATCCTGATTCTCTCAGCCTTTCCTCACAGGAGGGTTGAATGTCATCCCTCTGAACATTCTTGGTGGCCTCCTCTGGTCTCTCTCCACCAGGTCCCTGTCCTTCCTGTGCTGGGTCCCCAGAGCTGGCTGCAGCCCTGCAGGTGGGGTCTCACAGGAGCAGAGCAGAGGGGCAGAATCCCCTCCCTTCTCTGCTGCCCACACTGCTCTGGATGCAGCCTAGGATGCCACTGGTTTTTGGGTTTCAGGTTCACACTGTTGGGTTATGCCCAGCCTCTCCTCCACCAGCATCCCCAAGACCTTCACTGCAGGGCTGTTCTTAACCCATTCATTCCTCAGCCTGTGGTGATACTGAGGGTTGCTCTGACCCAGCACATTATACTTGGCCTCATTAAGTCTCATTATGTTCCCATGGACCCTCTTCTCCACCTTGTTCAGGTTCCTCTGGATGGCATCCTGTTCCTCAGGTGTGTCAGCTGCACAACTCACCTTGGTGTCATGTACAAACTTGCTGAAGGTGCAATCAATCCCACTAAGTGGAACTGATGAAGATATTGAACTACTGGCCCCAATACTGGCCCTTGAGGAACACCACTTGTCAGTAATCTCCATCTGGACCTGGAGCTATTCACCACTGCCCTTTGGATGTGACTATTTAAGCAATGGAACCACAAAATCTAACACAATTTCAAACTTTGACTGTTAAGAAGATAGTAATAATTCCCTCTTTAAATAATTTGTGCAAGTCTGAGCTTCTGCAAGAAGTAATCATCTGTATACTTCATAATTCTGGCATGTTCCTGTCTTTTTATAACCTCTTCCCTTGGTTGGTTTTAATAGTATTATTGAAATGTGTAACTAATATTCAGATATCTGGTACTAAGAACACCCATGAAAAGCAAGAATAGTAATACTTTTCCATCATGCATCATAAATCCTACTTCATCTCTATCTTTTCTGGAAGCTGCATGAGAAGTTTTGAAAAGAAGATAAGTGGCAAAAGAAAAATCTTTATTATGATAAAGAAAATTTAATTGAGTTACACTTCAGTATGCCTACAGTTTATATGGTTTAATAGTTTCTCCCAGGTACACCCAAGATTCATAATATGTTTTATTAAAAGAGCAGAAGTAGTGTAAGTCTCTCCTCAGGAACTGCCTCTTAATATTTCTGTTACATTTGTCACAGTTCGGTCTTTTGATGCAATGGGAATATAAAAAGGAGACAGCCTTAAACTTGGTTGTAAATTATTGAGTTTTGAACACTAATGAATACTTGACTCATGCAGGACATTAGCTGCAGACATACAGCAGTGTAAACATTTTCTAAATAGCAGCCCAGCTCAGTTTTACTGCTTATTGGAGATGATAGCCAAATATTGAAGCTGTCATAGTTCATAATAACACCCATCACCCCCTTTCCAAATTTAATATTTTGGAGTCATTTTGTGGTTGCTAAGTCCAATATATGTACTTATTGACATTGATGGTTTTATTGCAACATTATAATTTTGTCCTCTATTTTATATCTCAATAGCTTGTCTCAGACAAGGGTTATTTTTTATTTGAAGTCATGACCATCTCTTCTATTTAGCCTTTTCTCTCTGTGCTAACAGCAGAAGTGAGAGAAAAATTGAATATACCAAAGAAAATAAGCACAGTGATTTGAAAGAAGGGTCTGGGATGAAGTGAGGTGATTCAAGAAGCTCACTCAATAATTTTCTGCTTATCAGTGTTCTAGTGACAGTAGGACCCCAACTTTGGTTTGTGCTTAAATGTAGGGGCGGTAGCAACAATTATATGACAATAATGCTAGCAGTACTTGCCACGGCATTGTAGTTGCTAGTGTACATGATTTAAGAATCACATATGGAAGAAAAGGAATTAATTTAATGTTATTTCCTCAATACCAGCTGATAACCTACAGGTAAATTCAGTTCTGATTAGATTTTGTTGGAGACAAAATTCATTGAATACAAATAAAGATGCATGCACAGTTAGAATTTAGTCTGATCTACACAATATAGGTTAATTTCCTCAGTTCTTGTTTTGATTGGAGCATACCTTCTGAAGAACACATTATTGCAAATAAAATATTTATAGCATTGGAAAACCTATCACAAACCATATTAAATTTTTATAATGCTAAATTGTTCTCATATTCATTCTTTGGCTCATGTTTAAAATTATTTGGCTTTATTTTTCTGTCCTTAGATGCCATAAAATTGTTTGCTATTGAAGAATGCAAAATTTCCAAAGGAGGAATTAATAGGAAAAAATACAGTTTTATGATTTCACTTGGGCTATCCATGTAATGTCACAGTATCATTGTTTTCTACAGCATTTTCTTACTCCATAAAACACGAACTAAATATAAAAAGAAACCTTACAGTTCTTCTTGCATATAATATAGAGACTTCAGAAGCAAAAATTCCTTTGTATATTGTTATATTTACCTCAAAGTAAAATAAGTTTTCAGCTAATCCTTACGGTAACCTGTCAAAAAATAATGAATCCTCCACAAATTGATTAGAATATAATGTCATTCCACAAGCATCTGGATTTGAGGGTTTATTTCAAGAGTGGAAACTACTGCATCAAAAATATTTCAAGAACTCTTTTGTAAGTTTCCATATGCTGAATTTCCCTAAAGTAAACAGAAATGAAATTCCCGTTCCTAACGGCACTGGATTTTAGAGAAGCCATGATGTAGTAGCTTTGAGAATAGTGTTGCCCTATTTCATTACTACTTTAGTTTTTAATAAATGTTCTAAAAAATGCAGTATCTGTCAATAGTACTTAATTTAAAATTTATTATGCTGGATATATGCAGTTGTACCAATATGGTTATATTTCAGCACACATGATTTGATTTAATAACATTTACTTCATAAAATTAAGCAAGCTTTTAGTTTATTGAAACTATTCCATTTATACTATTTTCGTTCAGAATTAAGTATTGTATATCAGTTATTTAACCAAAAAAGGAAGTTAAAAAAATCAGATAAGAAAATGTTATGTTTCAAGCTAGAATTCACATGAGTTTAGTAGTAATTATCAATAATGAATCACTACTCAAAACTTTCAGAAAAGCTGTATAACAAATTTTAAAAAGATAGTTCTGAATATTCAGATCTCAAGAATCAAAGACATCCTAAATGCTTGTTCAGGTCTCAGAACACCCAAGTTATTAAGAGTTTTGACAGAAATTTTAATGGATGTAAGAGAAAACTCTATCTGTCAATTTATGACTCATATCAAACAAAATTAGCTCTGTATTTTAAACTTAAAAATATTAGTCGAACAAGAGAAATCACAAAGCTATAGGAAAAGATGAAAGTCTTTGTATTAACAGAATAAACATGAACTAATATTACCCAAGAAGCAGACATTGCTACATGCTTCCAAAGTCAGTAAAAGCAAAATAATCACCTCCAAAATGGATGAAAAAAAGAAAGAGAGGGAGAGGAAAAAAAGAGAGGGAGGAAATATTATGTTGTAACTCAAATTCTAGGGAGTGAATTGTGTGAGGAAAAAACAGTAGCCAGGCAGCTGAGAGATTTCTCAATGTCACCAAAAGCCCCAGCTCTCCTAATCCAGCATGTCTTCCTGAGCAATGCACAGTCTCCAATGGCTCGGAGGATGTGGGGACTGGAGCAAACAGTGGGCCCTGAGGTATGGAATTAATTACCAACAGAATAAACAAGACAAATTAAACAGTGAATAAGTTACCTTCTCGACCATCTGCTGCCATCATTCTTAAACAGGAAATGAATTCAAGAATGAAATACTTGGCACAGAAACAGCCTGTAGATGCAACGGATGAATATTGCTAGTATACCTAAGTCATTGCTGCAGGACAGGATATGTCAGGATATGGTTTGTGTCTTGCTTTATTTATGGCTTTTCCTTTTACTTTACAGATATTAGGTATCAAATTCTTAAAAAATGTAGCAACAAAACATTCCAGCTGCTCCACCTTGTAAGATTAGTAATACACATGCTCATGACTGATATTTAAAGCTGGAGAATTCTAGATATTGGTATAATGAAAGCCTGCAGTTATAGGCAATAAAGTATTTAAATTATTTTATTTCTCCATTATTTTTGAAACATAACAACTGATACAGAAACCTGAATAAAGTGAAGTTAAAATTAATGGGGATTCAAAAGCTGAAAAACAGTCAGTACCCAACAAAAACATACTATGATATAGAGGTCTTTCTCATGGTTTAGTAACTAAAGATCTTGGTCAGCACAGGTTTTGTCCTCTCTTGGTATTGGATCCTCTTCCAACACTGTTCAACTTCTGTCCTCTTCTGAATTTTTCTAAAGATTTTTGTATCTACTCTCCTGGTTTCTATGGAAATTCTAGAATATTATACAAAGTTGCTGCAGAAGTCATTCTTCAGAGAAGAATTAGAAACAAAGTAAAAGCCCCTCAAATTTGCTTATTCTTGGCAAGAAAAAGGGGAAAAAAAAAAAAAAAAAGAGTTGAAGCTGAATATTATTCAAAAAATCCTCAGTGAATATTATAGACCATTCTTTTAGATAACTAGTTTTACAAAACTTTATATAACTCTCCTACTCACCAATCACTCCTCCCCCTCCTATTTCTCCAGTTTTAAAAGGAAAGTATCTACTTCATCACCATGACATTAGATTCATCATCACATTTTCTATGAAATATTCACTCTTTTTCTGCTACATTACAGGGATAATGGTAAAGTTATTACTGTAGCAGCAACACCTAAATGTAGAGTAAAATTGTTGAAATAACCATAACATGATGGCAGAGTTTTATCAGTTCTAATAAACACTTAAGAATGATCATGGAAGTCTGCTAGTGGACCCCATTGTAAAGATAAATATTTTGTCTAAACTGGAAAAAAACCTTTATCTGCTGTCATCTTCCTGAAGGATTAAATTTTCAGACCCTTCAGAGCCTATACTGGCTCACATCTTCATTATAAGGCTATGATTTATCACATTTTCAGGACATTCATTTTTACTATTATTTAGATAACGTAAGAATCTTGCTGTGATTCTATTGTGAAGAAATATCAGCACAAATTATATCTGTGATAAATATTAAAATTATTTTTTTAAGTAAGAACATGAAGGGAAAACTTTGCATTTCCATCCTCATTGTCCAAATTTCAGTTTTGGTACAGTGGAGAACCATATCCAACGGAGCAAGGAAAACAAGATGAAATCAAAAGGTTTGATATGAAAATACTGTAATACTAATGGCTATTGCAAGTTACAAAATAGATACTGAACAGTGAAGAATTTAACACTGATCTTTTTTTGATGTTTCCAACAGTGAATTGGTCACGTCATGAGTAATTTCTGTCACTGTAATGAGTTACCTCACTGTTGCTTCTTACTTTCTAGGTGTTGCTACTTTTTAAGACACTCTTGCAAAAATCTGAGAAAATATGAAGATACATGCTCTAAAAGAAAGAAAATCTTGGGAAAAGGAAAAGTAAGCTACTCTAGAGACTTTTTTTCCTTTTTTGAAATATGTATAAATAAGGTGCACAGTAACACCATGCATATAGGCCATACTAATAAATACATGATGATATATTGTCTCTATTACCTGGAAATGTTTGCTATATCATGTAGAATAGTGTTGAGTCATCAAAGGGGAACATTCTAGTTAGTTAGATTTTTATCAATATGCTTCAACAACATAGATTCTCTACTGAGACTAAATATTTTAGGAAAGCGGGAAAAGACATAATAGTAAATTGATATTTTATGGGGACAACCAACTTGATACTTAAGAGGAGGAGTTCAGGACACCATTTTCCCTCCTCACCTCCTCCTGACTGTGAGGCTATGGGGTGCCTTCTGTGAGAAGCCTCCCCTGTGTCTGACGGAGACAATGCCAGCTGATGCTAAGATGGAACCAACACTGGTCAAGGCCAAGCACACCAGTGACACCAGTAGTGTCTCTGGGATAACATATTGAAGAAGGGAGCAAAAATCTCTGGGCAACAGCTGCTGGAAAGAGGAGTGAGGAGATATAAAGAAACAACCCTGCAGACAGCAAGGTCAGGGAAGAAGGATGAGGAGGAGGTGTTCCTGTACCAGGGCAGAGATTCCCCTGCAGCCTGTGGTGAAGGCCATGGTGAGGCAGCTGTGCCCCTGCAGCCCATGGAAGTCAATGATGCAGCAGAGGGCACCTGCAGTCTTCAGAGGACCCCACATTGGAGCAAAAAAATGCATTCAAAAATTCTGTTACCCTGTGGGAAAGCCCACACCAGAGCAGTTTCCTACCAGGGACTGCAGACCCATGGAGAGCACAGCCCATACTGGAGCAGGTTGGCTGGTAGGACTTGTGAACCTGTGGTAGAGCTTTGCTGGAACAGTGTGTTTCTGAAGGACTGCAGCCCATGGGAAAGACCTATGCTGGAGCAGCTTGTGAAAAACTGTCTCCCAGAGGAGAGACTCCGTGCTGGAACAGAGGAAGAGTATGAAGAGAAAGGTGAGGCAGATGATGTGTGATGAACTGATCTCAACTCCCATTCTCCATCCCCCTGCATCCCTGGAGGGGAGGAGGTAGAGAAATTGAGAATGAAGTTGAGCCTGGAAAGAAAGGAGGGATGAGAGGGATCTGTCTCAAGATTTGGTTTTATTTCTTATTACCCTGCTCAGATTTGATTGTAATAAGTAACATTTATTTCCCTGACCTGAGTCTGTTTTGCACGTGATGGTAATGGGTGGGTGATCTCCCCCTATCCTTATCTCAGCCCAAGAGCTTTTGGTTATATTTTCTCTTCTATTCCCTGCTTAGAAAGTGAGGGATATAACAGCTTTGCTGGGCACCTGTTATCCAAATAGGGTCAACCCACCACATAGATCAAGTGAAGAAGTTGGAAGAACATGCACCAACCTAAGAGGTGTTGAACATTACCTTTTTGTGCTGAGTTGATGAACAAGAAAAATAAATGCATGCGCCTACATTTACAAACAGTTATAATTCTATATTTAGATATATGTAAAAAAGAAAAGACAGTTTAAAATCTCCATCTCACAGACTCTCTGAGTTATAGTTTTTTAACTTTTATAAGAATACATCTGTAGTGAATGTATTTAATTTTCATTACTACTGATTATTTAAAGCTTAGTTATGGGCAAAATGTTTGTAACACCTGTATTGCTTTCAGATATTTTAAGAGACAAAAGTTTTCTTATTTCAGTTGAGTCTGTAATGTTGTTAATGAGAAAAACTTAAATTGCAAAATACATTGCATACAAATTTTGCATGAACCTGTGATGTTTCTTAGAATTGATATGTTCTGTTAAGAAACTATTGAACTTGAACTTGATAATTCCCCCAGATAAATCGAGAGAAACAGTATGACAGAAAAGCATTTAATTTTTTAATAAATCTAAAATAATAGTTTTGTGCCAAAGCAGTTTTTGTTTCAAATATAAGTGTACTGGTCCTGCTGTACTATTTATCACTCAACAATCATTATTTCACTCACATACATTTCTAAAGAACTAGAAAAATCTATTCTCATTTATATCATAATTTTCTCTTGTTATTGAGCAGCTTTACCTCATTATGTGAACATTACGTAAGTGTAAAATCTTGGCTCACGATATACAGAGAATGTTTAGATAAAAGAGAGCAGTTTAGTACTAACTAAAGAAAATCGGCAGACATGCAAGTGTGTCTATCCATGAGCCTTTATATTTGCTGATGTTGAGAGGCACATGGATTTATTAAGTTTAATCTTTCAGATGCTATAATTTATGACTTGTATTTCATCTTTGTTTCATTTGTTCTTTGTTTCTCAAAGATAAATTTATATACTTACATGTTTTAAACTCCAGGTAATTAAATACATTATAACATGAAAATGCAGAAAAGTGAAAATTTGAGCCAATTCACAAAATTGGAAGGAAGACATGGGGAATAAGTACTGAAATTAAATACAAAGTACAAATAGAGAAGTGTTGAAATTTCCATGTAGACATGTAGCCAGGGAAACAGTCAAAAAAGATAAACCTACATTAGAGTGATAAGTTTTCTTCCATGAGATGAAACTAGAGGGAAAAATAAACATCCCTTTCAGCAAAGTGAACTCAAGATAAACTTCATTCCACCCTAAAGACCAATACAACATATGTTTTCAACGAGTTCTTTTTAGAAGTCTTTTGTAGAAATAGAACTGTTAAAATTCCACGGAAAATTATGCTTTTGCAGGCTAACTGTTTACTTGGGAACAATGCATTAACAAACTCTCCAGAAGATGACAAATATACGCAGATGAGTAGGAGAAAAATAGACATGGCTATATACTTATTCAGAATGTTAAATCCACTGTTATTAAATGTATTTCAACATTATCACTGGAAAAGTATTGTCACTGAGAAAACAAAAACTCTTTAGAGTTCAGTTACATGCTATTTTTAGCAACCAGTTCATATTTTTATAAGGACTCATCAAATACTGGCTTGCCAGTAAGTTGTAACATTTCAGGACTGAATGAAAGCAGTGTTGCAACATACAAGCAGGCCTTCATTTCCAAATTCCTGTTTTAACACCTCTCTGAGATCACCTTATTTGCCTTGTTTTTGATCCTCAGAGTACAGGCTGTGGTGATCCTGGCTGGCAGAGCCCTGTGCCTGGAGCAGTGAGCGATCCAGAGCACAGACAATGAGCCATGGCAGGCAGTGCCGTGGTTTGTGGATAGCATGCAGCACTCTGCAATGGGACCAGCTCAACCAGCTCATCCCAAAGGACTGCCCCCAGGCAGCTTCTGCTCAGCACTGGTGATTATACCTCCTGCTTGACCTTGCCTTTTTATGACAGTGCACCAAGAGGTTCCTGTGGGGACATCCTTTATATTTGACTGTATAGAGTTTTCGCTCATGAGAAAATAGTTTAAAAGACCAAAATGGGAGAATATCTGATATGAAGAGGGTCTGCATGGCTTGCTGCTCCTGGGTCAGAGTCCTATTTGATGCTACACAACCTGAGGCCCCCAGCTCTAAGGGGGAATAAGATTATCCATGCTATTCTCTTCTTCCATTAAATTAAATTTAATGAAACCTTTTAAATAAGATTTTAGATGGTATAAGTACATTTTTTTTACACAGATCAGAATGGATCAGCATCTCCTGGGGAAAAAAAAGGTCCACCTATACTTTTTTCCTTATAGTGTTTCAAAATGTAAATGCCTGTAGGCTGTCATTTTTCTTGAAAGACCTGGGTCAGCAGAAGATTTTTCTGATTCAGAGTCCAGGTGAGCAATCTTGGGCTTATTTGTTTTGTAATGATGTCCTGGCAAAGCAGAGCTATTCTTATGCCAGCAGTAAAGGTGATTGTTTTCATTAAAATTTCCAAATAACTGTTTTTTCTCTTTATAAAACCTTTTCAAAGTCAAATCTGAACCTGTGTTTGGCATGGATTATATTCACAAAATAGATAACTGCATAGTTTTATCTCGCATTCATTAATTAAGCCCTGTTCCAGGCCTACTTAAAACTGTCATAACCACCTGTTATAAAGTGCTTGTACAAAGTGATAAACAAACCACAAGGGCCAGGTTTCAACCCACCAAACCCCTGGAAGAAACTGATACAGCTCATTTAAAAGTTTTGCCCATTTCGACTCCCTTTATTATCAGTGAAGAGAGAACTGAGAGAAAAAAGCATCTCTTCAGAGGAAAAGACACAACTTAGGTGGAACAAAACAAAGTTAGTAAAACTAGGAGTTACATTCACACCAAGGATGTAGTTACAGTAGTATGAACAGACAGCTTTCCCTTGAGTACCATAAACACCTATGGAACTGGGTACCTACAGGATTCAAAACTATAATCAGATGGAGTGTTTCTGGAGTCCATTGGCTAAATTTGTTGCTGTAAAAAAGACTGTCTCCTCCAAGTGGGAGAACCAGTGTTTAAAGAACTCTGAAGAAGCGAGGAGGCCAGAGATGTCTTCAGTAGAGAACCCAGTCCCATATCTCCACCATTCTGGATAGTGTCTTAATTATCAGCTGTCAGATGTGTAAAGACTGTATATTCAGCCATGATTCATGAAGTAGTTCCATTACATATTACTTTCCTTGTTTCATGTACCAAAGTAGAATGGAAAGGAAGAAGAGAAACATGTGAATGGGTGGGTAGGCAGAATATTTTAATGAAAAAAAGGATTGCGTTTCAGAACCTGTTCTAAAAACTTGCTTATAAAAATTGATAGATTGAATTGGAGAGTTTGAAATCCTCTCCTTACTGATTGTCTTGTTTTGGCAAGACAGGTATCTGTCAGGGAAAGTTGGAGCTCTCTTTGGATTGGAGAACATAAACTCCCCTCCCTACAGATTATTATAATTTTGAAATTAGGGGCTTTCAGGCTAAAATATGGGAATAGGAACAACAGTTCTTTGCTAGGAATATTGAAAATACAAATGCAGTAGTACAAAAAAAAAAAAAAAACAAAAAAAAACACACACACAAAAAAAAACAAAAAACAAAAAACAAAAAACAAAAAAAAACCAACAAAAAAAACCCCAAACAAGCAAACAAACAAAAGTCCTAGAAAACCCTGACAGAGTCAGAGATATAACCTGACACCCTCTTGTCAGGGTGTTGAAAGCAGACCAAATAAGTCTTCATGGAGTAACAGATGTTGGTCTGTGGAGTAGAGATGATCCTGTAGAAAAATGGTCCAGTGCTGGGAAGATGGATCTGGTCTCCCTCCGAGAATCCAGTGGAAAACAGACTGCTTGGTGTTCCTACAGCTCAGTTTCTACCTTGGTAGGAACAGCTGGCTCCCTCCCCACTGGGTGGAGCACCTCACAATGGATGATATAATGTGTCATGCCACTGGTGAGCCTCAATGGCCCATTAACAGAAGATATCATCCCTGAAGGCTGGACAGTGGTGGAAGAGATGAGAAACACTGTCCTACCTGGTTTTAACAGGTGGCCTATTGTCAGAAGGCATCCACCGTGCTGGTGTTACAAGAGATAAAGAAAATCATCTCCCCAGCTGCTTTCAACAGATGAAATAGAATACACTTTTTTTTTTTTTGTTACATAACCCAAGACACTGATGTTCTCCTGATAAATGAGAGTTTAGGTGTTCTTAGACAGCACCAAAAGTTGTTTTCAGCAGCTTTGATTAGTATAGGTATTAGCTTATCTTTCTGAAGGAAAAAAAGTTCTTCATGTGAAATCAAAGTTGCTACTTCAGGATTTTTTAGAGGTTGAGTCACATATGTTTACTCAACAAAGGTTTTGGAATTCATGGAACTTTTGGATTAGTAGGAGATGCTATGTAAACTGTTTGAAGTCAAACCAGAAATCCAAGCAAAACATGATATTGATCTCATTTATTCTCATAATTATTAATCTACATAAATTAGCTCATAGTCTCTAGAATGGTTAATGTTAAGTAACAACAGATAGAACCACAGTTACTATTTGGTGGATTCATCCTAAAATTTTTAGTATACATGCACATCACTCTTTTATAAAGAACAGATTTTCTTTGGATGAAATTTCCTATTCCCAAAAGGATTTGAAAATTATTTTCTTCCCAGCTGAGTGAACACTGTGCCTCAGTTGTTAACATCTACAGGGAAAAAGAAATGCATAACCATGTATGCTGCATGTTGCATTGCACACCAATGATTTTAGTCATGTCTTTGCATTTAATGTTCTCTTTCCATACACACAACTGATATTTAGACTTTTCAAATTAAATATGTACCACATTGTAAATTTTTCTTTTTCTGTGAAAATTTTAGCAAATGGAAATTTTTGCTACAAATATTTATCCAGGGAACTCTCATTAGATGAAAATTTATTCTGCTTTTGTTCCCACTGACATGTGTCCTCTCCCAGACCATAATCATTAGGAAGCTAGAACAACATATGTGACAATTGTGACTGACTCGTCCACCCCTAAGATGGAATTTTTCTGTATAGTGGTGTGGTAAGTGCTCCTGAATTAGACACAAGCAGAAATTGGCGGTGCTCAAGCCATTCATGAACAGGAAAAGGCTAATCATTTTAACTGAAATAATCCTACAGCTGAAGATCTGATTTAATTATCAGGTGGATATTTAATTACTGCTACAAACAATTAAGGAAATTTGTCTGAAGGATACCATGTGTAAGTCTATTATAGCTGATGATAAGCATTGCATGTACAACTGACTTTTCAAATGTATCAGGAACCTGAAATTTCACTAGAGTGAATGGTAGACCTTGAATTAATTCAGTTTCATTCTGTGTAAACAGCTTTACAGCTGTTAGATGGATCTATGTTGAGGTTAAAAATCTTTTGTTTTCAAGATAAATTTTAGCTTTGTTCAGGGTCCTATCACATTTGACTTTTAATCTGACTTCTGAAATTTCCAAGGGCAAAAGAGTGGTTAATTTGTCGATTAATAAAGTACCCTTATTTGTTTGGAGGTGGAAGGAGTTTTACAGAAAAATGAGTCTGAGATGGCTCAGCAAACACATTATTTGCATCAATTGTATCCTTTCTCTGGATATATTGTTAATAATGTGTTTGCTTAGCAGATAATAGAGCAAGACTTTTTAATACTGATCCCTAGAGATGCTCCATAATATGTCGAATATTTTACTGGACTTTCATGCAGTGGCTTTGATAATAGGACAAGAATTTTCAGACAGTAGAACAATGTACTTAATCCATCGAGTTTACCTTATCCTGTCAATTCAGAAATTATTTTTGTGAAAGACACACCTGGATTTCAATGCAAGCAATTTTTCAGAGCATTCTGAGTCTGCATAAAGAAAAACTTTGAAGTACATGAAAAGGGAGGAAAATATTTGCCTTGAGAAGTTACTTCTGGAAAGGAAAACATGTCAGGAAGTCTTGTCTCCAGTCAGAGGCTTTGCCATAGGTATTTTTGAGGGAATATCTAGATATTCTCGATGCAACTAAACATCAGAATTGTTTTCTATGAACCTCAAAGGATAAGAAGGACAAATCCCAGCAAAAAAAGCAGAATTGCAGCTGAGGTTATTGGTATTTTGACACACAGTGCTAGTGAGGGACTTAATACAGCTGCTGAAATACCCTATGGCTGAAGTATCTGCAGATCTGAGTGTTGCAGTGCATTCTTGGCTTATTTTTTATGACACGATGGATGTATGTAATAAATGATTCATACAAATGCAGCATTCTATTTTTTTTTTCTCTTTTTGTTTTAAAAATGCTTTCCTTGCTTGTTGTGCATCATGGGTGATCTGGGCTTATATCTTAGGGCACTGTAACATTTCTGTCAGTAGCCAAAGATGATCAAATTCAGATTGTTTTGGACTTTGGTCTTTACAAGCTTGCTCTTTATCTATGTCTGCTATAAATTGCTTTTAACTGTTCTGCTGAGCCATTCTTCCTGTAAAGTAAACACCTGAAAGAGTACACTTAAAATAGTCAATAAAAGCAATTGACCTTTTTGCCTGTCTTTAAATGTAATGCTTACCTCTTTTTTTTTTTGAAAAAACATAGCTTTGATTACTTAACATTTCAAATTATATTGACTATTAGGGGAGACTTAAGTTATTTTCTCTCACAGTCTGTTATTTATCATATGAAAAAACAAAGGAAATTCAATTGCTGGTCTTTATATAAAAGAGACCTCAAGCAAGATGTCTATCCAATTGTAGTTACCCAACTCTATATTCTAGAAAGGAATAAATGAAGTATGATGAATAGACATTAACAGATATACCAAATATCTGTATGGCCTGCCAAATATTGAAGTGTTTATCTCACTGGATTGGGACTTGAAAATCACACCATTTTGAACTTGAATGTTGTAGTCACTGACAAAAAGTTAGTGTTCTATCATTTAAAAAGGAAACAGGTTTACTCTGGGAAGACTTCCTCATTGAGATTAATTGAATATTTCAGATGTATTTTTAAATTAATATCTGTTTTTAGTAAAAAGAAATTATATTTAATTTTGATAGGAAAAAAAATAATTCAAAAAACCATCTAAACCATCCCAATTCCCTTGTGGTACCCTAGCCACTAGTGAGTGACTACTACACGCTTTCTTGTATTTTACTATTGGATAGTCAATCTAGGATCACTCAGATGTCTTAATATCACAGAAATCCAGAAATTAACATAAATTGAACTTTAGTTAATGTTTAGATAAATAACTTGTACAGATCAGAAAACAGAGTGAATACAATAGCTTCCTTTCAGTGATTTGGTATCATACACCCAAGTCTAAGTCCTTATCAGCTTCAAAAATAGTTCAGATGCTTCAGATCTAACCATGGGAGAGAGGGCAGGGCATCCTATTGAAGAGAAGAAACCACAATGTTTTTCTTTTGTATGGTCTCTGTGACCCACCAAGGAAACAGGGGGGGTGACAAGCATGGAGTCGTTACAGCCTGATTTGGCTTCTTTCTGAAATCAAATTTCTACAGAATCTTGAACAACCTTTACACTGGAATGACAGGAAAGAAAGATTAGGCCTCTGCCTCCTTGCTGAGTACCTACTCCCTGGGTATTATCCGGTGCACTACTAAACACCTGCTCACAGCTTGCCTCTGAGAAAGTGTCTTATTCCATTAAAGGCACTTTTACAGAACAGAATGTGATGGAAGAACACTGGAGCTGCAACATAAAAGCTACAAATGGCTATTTCAGAAGTTTGGAACTAACTCTCAAACCTTACTCAGTTCCACCAGTAGGTAGAAAATAAGTTATGTTTGCAAGGTAGCTTTTTATTCAGATTTGGGAATTGTATATCAACATATCAATTTCCTATCTGTCAACTCTTTAAAATTTCACTTAGAAGCATAACTAAAACAGAAAATGGTTTTATTTCCTTACAATTAACTGTGATGAGAGGTAAAAAACAAAAGTGTGACCGAACTAGTCATAGACTGAAGATTTCTATATGAGTTACTTCAAAACCTTCAAGTCTGGTATACATTGATGCATAGATTCTAAACTACTGGATTAGCTTTGGAATAAATCAATATTGAATTCCTTATCTTTGTAAGTGTATTAAAATGCCTGAATCAACAACTTAAATTACTAAGTGTGTACGAAATATTTGGTAGAAATAATGCTGTAAAAAATTGCTCAGATTTGATAACTCTGAAAAAATGATAAATGGATATTGATAGTCAAAAGCAACCAGAACCAAGAAGAAGGTTTATTTCAGGTAAGAGAGATCACTGCAGCTGAAGTCACTCTACAGCTGAGAATCCACATAAAGCAAAGATGTAACTTTCATTATTATTATTTAGGTTCTTAACCAAGTTTCAATTAAGATGTGATACTTATATAACTCGAACCAACCAAATTTTAGGCATCCTGAAGTTATTATGGTACCTTACCAAAAGAAGCAATTTATTTCAAACTAGGAAGTACTTTTAAGAAATATATGTGCTATTCTTTTTCATTTAAATGATTTGGTTTATAGTATTATTATCCCAGAGAACAGTTGCAAAGATGCATGCTGCACTTAAGATTGAAATGGCTAAAAAAATCACATAATTGAGTTTTGCCATTGGACAGAACATCTGTGAAATTACATCCCTAGATTCTGAAAGCTATATAGCAGTGTCCATGTGAGTGCCCACTAATCTGCACACTATCTACACATATTTCAGTTCTTCAATCCTGCCCAGATGTCACACAGAATGGAAGAATCATTTAGGATGGAGAAGACCATTGATTCCAACCTTTGACCAAATGCTACCATAATAATTGGACCATAGCATAAGGTGTCAATTCCTATTGTTCCTTGAACACCTCCAGGGATGGTGATTCCAACACCTCCCTGGGCATTGCATTCCAATATTTAACAGTCTTCTCCAATAAGAATTCCCCCTGATGTCCAATAAGACCCTCTCCTGGCACAGTTTGACAGCATTTCCTCTTGTCCTGTTGCTTGTTGCTTGGGAGAAGAGAGTGATCCCCACTTGGCTACAACCCCTTTTCAGGTACGTGTCAAGGGTGATAAAGTCATCCTGAGCCTCCTTTTCTCCAGGATAAACAAGCCCAGCACCCTCAGCTGCTCCTCACAGGACTTTTCCTCCAGACCCTTCAGCAGCCCCATTGCTCTTCTCTGGACACTCCAGCACCTCATTGTCTTTCTGTAATGAGGGGTCCAAAACTGGACACAGAACTTGAGCTGTGATCTCCCTTGTGCTGTGTGCAGGGAAATAATGGCTTCCCTGGTCCAGCTGACCGTAGTATTTCTGATATAGGCCAGGTTGCCATTGGCCATCTTGGCCACCTGGACATACTGCTGGCTCATGTTTATCTGCTGTTAATCAGCACATCCAGGTCCTTTTCTGCTAAGCCACTTTCCAGACACTCTTCCCCCAGCTATTAGTGCTGCGGGAGGTTATTGTGACCAATGAGTAGGACTCAATTTTCAGCCTCGTTGAACCTCATACAGTTGGCCTTGTCCCATTGATCCAACCTGTCCAGGTCCCTCTGAAGTGCCTTCCTACCCTCCAGCAGGTCAACACTTCCAACCAACTAAACGCCACCTGCAAACCTCCTGAGGGTTTTGATCCCCTGTTCTAGATGATCAATAAAGATATTAAACAGGACTGGGCCTATTACTGAGGCCTGGTGAGCACCACTGGTGACTGGCCACCAACTGGATGTGTCACCATCCACCATCAGTCTCTAGGTCCTGCTCATCCAGCTGATTTTAAGACAATGAAGAGTGTACCTGTCCAAGCTGTGGACCACCAGCTTTTCTAGGAAAACAGAATATGAGTTGTTTCAGAACATGATTTACAAAGCAATTTTAACCAGGACACTTGTGCAATTTTGTATGAACTTATAATTTACAATTTTTTCCCTTTTGTGGTCTTTGTGAGTGTGATAAAATTCCCTAAGTAAATGCAGTGTGGAAGCTGTTGAAATGCTGCATTTTAGCATGTTGATTAATATTAATTTAACAAGATACCCTAATCCTGAATCTTAACAGATATCATTTAGGGATATCATTACTTGAAGGCTACAGATAAAGAAAACTTAAAGCTTTAAAGTTATGTGTAAAAATAGAGCTTGTCAATGGTTTAAGGTCTAATTCTCAGTGCTTAAGACTAGAAGACATTAAAGTAATTTGTGGACTTCAGTCATATTTGCTTGCTCACTGATGTTATTGCAAATACTGCACTGATAACAGGCTAACACTGAACAGATTATTATAAAAATTTTATTTTTCCCTATAAAGTTTAAATATAATATTTAATATTTAATATTTTTATATTTATTTCCCTTCTAAAGTACATATGAATAAAACAATTTATATGAAAAATTTAGTTTACCTCAATGGACTCACCACTGTAAAGCTGTCTTCTTTTTACATGATAGAACACTAAAGTTTGCCAGTCACTAAGATGTGTCTGCTGAACATGTACCAGATTTCTCAGAGGACCTTCACAGTCATGTAAAGATTTGGCCATGTCTCACTCGTAACAGAGGAGTATGTGCTACTTTTCAGGATGACCACCAAAAATCAGAATGTGAAACTATGGAATGTTGCTCAGGTACTTAACTTTTTAAACATCATACTACTGTTCTTATTTCTTCTCTTGCTCTCCTTTTTTTTTTTTTTTTAAATTTTATTTCTTAGCAGCAAATAACTACATTGTTAATTTATTTGCAATAATTTTTTGCAAAAATACATGTCTAGATAAATTTAGCAAATCTTTAGAAAAATAAAAATAGAGTCTTAAAATAGAAAATATATGGCAACTTACTCTTTTAGTGTCTTTCCTAGTATCACCTACACTAATGTAAAGTCAAAGTGTGGGCAGTCTAGCAAGCTTTCCTCTTACCCTCAGTTTATATTTTGATTCTTCTATAAAATCTCTTATCATGAAGTAGACAAACACTACTACTTGTTAGGCTCAAAATTTCCTTTAAATCTGGAGATTGGCACACTCATGCTACTCAAATAATTGTGAAGTTTTGACAAGTAGTTTAAAATGCATGTCAATCAAACAACGAGACTTTTTTTTTCTCAGCTACTTCCACTGTGGACATATGGCATGGGAAAAAAAAATGAAGTATTTGTCATAAGGCTGCACCTACTGGTGTTATCTCCTAAGTAACAGAGCCATAGAACATAGCTTTCAAAATGCTGTGAACTTTCCTTGTTTCTTTCTTTGGACTTGATGATCAGCCAGCTGTCATTCTGCATATTTTCCTCAGATTAATTTATACCTAAAATTTGGGTAATAATGTACTAAAGAGAAGGCCTCGACTTCATTAAAAAGAAAGAAGCTTTGCCTGCAACTTCAATAGACTAACTTGGAATTTTATGTTTAATGTTTTGTGAATATTCATTTTGCATCTGAACACAATTGTGCTGTACCTCTACTGAAAGAATGGTAATAAAAGACTCTCCTAAAAATTTTATAAACTAAGGCTGTCCATTGCGCAAGTGACTTTTCAAAAAGAGTCAGTTTTAACCAACATGAAACCACTCATACATATATCTGGGTTTGCAATGATTTCTACAGAATTAAACAACAATAACATCAAAACGTGACTATGCAGCAGCAGTATATATTGGGCACTAAACCTGTTTTGTCAGAAATAAATTTGAATTGATTTAATATGTCATTCCCATTTCTAGGACAACTCAGACTTCTTGTTAAGACTGAAAGCAACACAGGATTTTCAGAAGGGCAGGTGATAGCACTCTTTGGAAGGAGTCAATACATATCTTTCATTTAGAGGAGAAGGAAAAGGACCAAGATGAGTGCTAAGGAATTTATTTCTTTGGCTTCAGAACTGATGTATGAACTGACTGAGTATGTAAAGAGGTAGTCAAAGTTCTGTGGCTGTTGTGAGACACATACATCTTTTTCCTACCATTTCAAGGCCCTTAAATTGTAAGCACAACTTGGTCTAGTTATAACTCTGTTTTAATTTGTATCAGAAAGGCAGGAGGACAATGGGCTACCTCGCTCAGGGATACATGAAAAGAAAGCTGTTTTTCTCTGTATTTTTCATTTTGGTGCCAAATTCAGCTAAACCAGAACAGATACTTACCCTAATTAGATATATTTAAAGAAATTATTCTCTTTATTAAAGGCTTTAGAGCTAAGCACATAATTAGAGTATGCTGTAACTAAGCTCCAGTGAATTATAGATCAGTTTGCCTATAGCTAAGCAAACTAAGAGTATTAAGGTCAATATTTTTACCTGCTTACTTTTGCGTTTTTGTCTACAGTCAGCTCAGGATTTATTTTCATGTGTAGAGATTTATGTAGAGAGTGAGAAAATGAAGAAGTTCTTTGTTGATTATTTCATTGGATTGTAATCAGAGTTGTCTATCTGAAGGGCCAGATTCTCAGTTGAACAAATTGAACACATAATAAATGGATGTCCTTTGACACCACATAATATTCTGGGTGCTAGGAAATTCTTAGGTTAGCTCAATTCTATCTTATGTATCATGGGTTATGAGCAATTACAAAATTATTTTCTGATATTAAATTACTGATTGCATCAGAGTTACAAAAGAAAGGACACTATCATGTGATCTTGAAGTATTTGAAGTCTTAGGAAACATTAAAAAAAAAAAAAAGTAACATTTAATGTAAAGCACCCACTTCATACTTAATATAGAAGTATTCCTGGAAGCTGAGTCTGATACAAGGTCTTCCAAGGTAATCTAACCATCAGATTATAAAGTCAAATTCACCCTGAACTTCCTCTCTGGTCCAGTATATCCTTCATTCTTATTTGCCTGGAGACTTGTTCAAAAGAGACATGCAGATTTCTTACACTTTGATGGACTCTTGTCTGAGTCGGACATGAAGACTGAAGTTGGAGTGCACTTGAGAGCTTTTAGGAAACGGGCGGGACTGAATCTGGGAGTCCAAGGTGCACAGAGGGCGCACTGTGGTGTGCCATGCTGTGTGAGAAACTGGGGAAAGACTTCTCTTTGTGGTCTAAAACTGACCTACTTTAGATTTGTGTGTGAAGAACATGGTCCTGTTGTGCTCCATGGCCTCTAGAAATGTTTAACGGATTGAGCTTTTGGGGTGATTCAGACTTGACTCCTCCAAGTTTCTCAATCTAACCTGAGCTCAGACATGATCTAGGTGCTGAGCTGCTTTAGCCTGCCAAGCATGGGACAGTTCTGGGCACGTGCAGTGACTTAATAGGTACTGAAGAGATTTAACATCAAATGTTACAGGGCTTATAGAGATTAGGTGTCTCCAGCTCAGAAGGTGAGTCAGGACTTTGCAATTACAATTTCCCCTCCTCAGCCTAAGCTTTATTCTAGTACCTCAGTCTTGTACTTTAATCTGCCTTGAATGCCCTCTACATCTGAAATAAAACAAACAAAAGCTATCACCATGTATTAGAGGGTTCTTTCTTTCTGGTAGTTAACTACAGAATCATATTTCTTTAGAGAATGAACCTTAGAAACACATGAAATGCTCAGCCATGATCAAAAACCCATAAGTCACTTTTCTGTACTTCAGGCTCTTCTGATCTAGGAAACAAGTATGTATCCATTGCATTTAAGTAGAGAAAAGTCTGAGATAAGATCAATGTTCAGGTACCTTTGAAAATCTGAGTTCCTGTTGCTAGAACAAAGCTCACACAGATGGTGCACTTTTCTCAGCACACGGGTTCCTAAATTGTTCTGGATCAACAAATTGATTAAATTGATTGCATAGTATGGGCAATTCTCTTTGGATAACATTCTTTAAACTACATTCATTTGCATGCAGTAACATTTGTGATTTTTACAGTTAATGGTGGTATAATATTTAAAACTTGCTAGCTCTTCTTTGAATCTTTTTTGTCACAGTGTTAGTTACAGTACGATCATTCAGATAAACTTTTTTTCCACCCACCCACTGGGAAGGGAAAATGAAGAGCTCAGAAATCAAAATGATCTGAAAGTAGATAAAAGAAAATTTTCGTCTAAAAATATATTTATTTTTGTCTCTCTTTTTTAAAAGATCTTTATCACAGTTCTCAAGCCACAGGCTATTAAAATTTCTAGTGCAAAGATTCACCTGGTGCTGAATAATCATGTACAACTTTTGTTTGATCTCTTCAATGTGAAGCTTTTAAGTCAGGCTGCTGAAATCCTTGCCTATTGTGCTGACCAATGCAATATCCTTGTACTTCCCTGCAAGTCTGGATTCATCTACTGCCTCTGGTCTTGCCTTATACTCAATTCAAAACTTTTTTCAGGAAGTGACTGTGTCATGTTCTTTTAATATACACACACATATCTCTATCTATCTATCTATCTATCTATCTATCTATATCTGTCTGAACTGAATTCTGAAGTAATATTTGATACCAACCACTGGTTATGTAAACTCCTGTATATTTATTTAATGGATTTTTTGCAAGAATAGAAATATATATGTTGTGTTTCTATTATGGCACTTCAATATAATAGCTCTGTATTTGAAGGTAATTCCAATTATTAATATTCTAAATAAAATTAAATAAGCCATTTTAACATTCAGATTTGTAAGAGTTTGAAGAAAAAGGGTTTATTTTGCAAGAGAAACTTTCAAAATTGAGTCATTTAAAACCAGAAATCCTTTCAGTACTATGTCATTCTGAAAAGTGAGTACAATTCAGAAAAGCAAAGAATCTGATATTTGATAATTTCTGTTTCTTATATAGTAAGGTATCATAGGGTAATTTTTCTTCAACATATGCCTCAGGCCCTTCATTGTGACTCTTCCAGAAGTCATGTACTTACCCAGTACAATCTATATGTTAGAAAAATGTTTCTCCTCATTTCTGGAAAAAACAATTATATAGTTAGATCCTAAAACACTGCAAATACATGTAAATGTTAATTTTGGCCCATCAAATTACAGCATGCCAAGTGTTACTGTCTTTGTAAAATGAGCTTAATCTTCTAGATAAAGCAAATTATTAATTGATGTGCTATAAAAGGCTGAGAAGGATCCCTTCCATTCAAATAATCTGCTATTCAGAGATTTCTCATTAGGTTATAAACACTCCACCAAATACATTTGGAATTTAGTATCCCAAAGGTTAATTATACCTGTAAAAAAACCCAACACCAAAGTATTTACATAACGTTTGCAGAACTTCTAATTTATTTATTAAATTTACATGACTATATATCTGAAATAAATGGAATTACAGCCAGCAGAATCTCTTCTAAGCAACTTGCTTTTGTTAGAATAATTAACAATATAAATATTCCAGCATTCACTGTATTGTTACACTAAAGACTCTACTGGGATATATAAAGACACTAAAGATAAAGTGGATAAGTCCATTTACTGTAATTTTCTCTTTCACATGTTGCATATTAGCTCTTTAAAAGGCTGTGGGTTTACAATCTGCATGAAGACTTAAACCTGCAATGTGAATGTGAGTTGTAAGCTCAAACTGAGAAAAAGGAGAAGCTGACTTCCGTTGATGCAAAATATTGCCACATTAGAGAAGTTTGTTGCAGAAGTTTTAACGTTGGCTACCTATGCCATACTTTCTCTCTTATTCCTGTAATGCTCTCAAAGAGAATGGCACTCACGTGTGAAGGTGTGGGTGACCTTTCTGTTCTCATGGGTTTTCTACTTATGATTCTCAAAACCAAGCCATTCATTGCCCAAAAACTAACAGCTCCAATCAGAAAGTATCTTTTACCTGTGTGCAGACATGACTCCAGAAAATTTCAACCAGCACTATGTATTATTAACATATGACTGTGATTCAAATGAAAAATAACAAAAATTTAAATGGAATATCATGACATCTCATCATAGACTTGTATTAAAGAAACAATAACACATATTTTCCCCAAAAAGTCTTCTACATTGTAAAAACCAGTTAAATCAGTTGCAGAAGAATGTCCTAGTAGAGTCATTAGGTATATTACTCCTTTTCTTTGCAGCTACATGTTTATTAAAAAAGAAGGAGGCTTGGCTGGGGCTTCTGTATCCTGGCACCTACAAAAAGTGAAAGTTTTTACTGGCAGTTAGAAGAAGTGGCCAAGCTCTATCTTGGATAGGAAAAGAGTAAGACAAAATGAAGGGAAACAGATGCAAAAAAGAGACACTTAACAGTTTTGGGTTTTTTAAAAAATTTTGTCATAACAGCTTCATTCATCCAATCATCTACTATTCCTTCTTACTTTTTTTTTTTATTTATTTATTTATTTTTTAATACCATTTAATTACATATTGGCTTAGCTGCTGGTTTTAATTTCTGTCATACAGTTCTTAAGATATGGCATTAATTATTTGTTTGTAATTGTAAGCCAAAGCCATTTTGAGTCAGGTGTTTTATAATTCCAAGTGATAAGAAGGAGACAATTGATTTTTGTCATATCTCTATATAACAATGATTGAGGTGAAATGGATACTCCTTATACCAAATTAGAAGCAAAGGAAACTCAAAGAGCATGGCATTCCCATCCTGTGGCTTCAGCCATTTGAAAGGCAGATAATATCTTCTAGGCTTTCAGCGATACTTTAGGTAGCAAAGAGAACTTTGATTGCATCTTGCTGCTTGGAAATGGCACTTCTTCGTTGCCATTAGCAGGCAAAACTCTTTTGCATTACCTCCAGCCAGTGAAAAAGGAACTCTTCAAACAAGCTAAGGGGTTTTTTCCTCCCTTATAGGTCACTCATTATTTTATACAACACTGGTGTGCATACAGGATCACCACTAAATATATTTGATGACTAAATAATACACTGAAGTCCTTGCAATTCATATCATTGCAAAACATGACTTTAGCAACATAAGCACAGTGAAAAAGCCTTTTAAAAGTAAGATGAGATAATAAACAGCACCAACTCTTCTTGTTTATACTGCAGCATTCAATGATTATTACTGTTCTGTGTAAAACGCTAAGGAAACAATCATTTCCAGGCTTCATAAAAGCAGTGTAAATATCAGCAGGTGTATTAGTGCTATTACCATGGCTGTAAAAAGCTCATTTGAGCAAAATGTTCAGGAAGAAACTCTTATTACTTGGCAATGCTACTGGACCATAATCTTAATACAAAAGCTGAAATCATTAGCTGAAACCATAATTGCCTTAAAGCAAGTATGTATACACAAGCGTTCTTACAAGCTTGGTAAAACAGCCTAAACCAGAGCAGGCGTCTTCCGCTCATCAGTTACAATGGAAGCAACAAACCCATGCTGGGCAAAGTGGATTTCCTGTGATGAAAGCTACCCCATCAGTCTTCTTGGAGACACAAATAAAGGTGTCTATGGATTAAAATCCATTTCAAAAGAAGATATTTCATAACCTGAAACAGAACTGGAAATGTAAGGAGTGGTTCTATTGCTACCAGTCTTGAGTTATTGATTGTCAAACTTATTGGTTCTATTGTAATCGATGATAACTGGTCTGCAGATAAAATTTCTCACTGTCTGTATTTATACAGCTGCAACTGGGTATAGTTGAGTAACTCAGTCTTGTGTAATTCCACTGGTGATGCGTAAGAAGTTCAGACAGAACCAACAGTGAATATAGAGAGAATTGTGATGAATTTTTTTTCCACTTAATTGTTTTATTTCTTTGAGAAAGATCACCTCAGTTATTAGTGGGCTGAAGTGAAGGAAAGAAGAAAAAAATGGAAAAAAAATTAAACAAGTATTCTTTAAACATGTACAAATTCCAGAACTCTTGGATAAAAATATGAAGACACCACTGTGCTGAAAAATGGAGAAATATATATCACTAATTATACCAACAAGCCTATCGGCCATAACTCATAGACAAAGGAGTAAACAACATGGAAAATACTCAAGACACTGAACACCGACCTTTCCCTTCTGATGGTAGAAATAAATCTTGGTATAAACAATACATAACTTTTCATCTTTAATATTTTGACTAATTTTTTGAAGAGTAAAAGAAATAAAGAAAACAATATGTTTAATGCAAATTATGAAGTCTTGAACTTTTTCATTTTTACTTGAATGAGTACCTAATAAGCTATTCTTGACACAATCCTAATCCAGAGGTAAAGAATGGTCAAAGTAGTAAATGTGACTGAGTGATGAACTACTTTTTATCTTCTGTTTAAATGTGTTAGAATAGCATAATGAATTATAACAGTCTTGATCCTGTGCAATTAATCTTTAGAAAGACAGCAATAACCGTAAAATAGAGTAAAAACTGATTAAGAAAAAGACATAGAAAATCAATTTACACTTAAACTATAATCCATTTACATTGAATATGGAGAGTGAATCTTGAGCCAGAACATCAGTACTACTGAACACAAGAAAAAGGAAATCAGCTGCCAAGAAAAAAACTAAAATGAATCAGTGATGATGAAAAGTTCAAGTTTATACTTTGCTTTTGGAAAATGAAAGGTAACTGAAGGCAATACAGAGTATTTCAGACTGAAATCTGACACACCACATCAGCTATCAAAAAAAGCCCACTAAAAAACCCAACCACAAAACACTCTGACCTTGCAAACTGGAAATACATCTGTGAAAGTTAGAGCTGATTCACCGTGTTTTTTATTTTTCTAACAAATAATGAAAAAGAATATGTTAGACAATGGTTTAGTTCACAGGGCAGGACAATGAAAGCAAGTCAATGCTCACTTCCAGCAAACACTGGAACTTGCATAAAGACAGATTCTTGTTCTCCCTTAGGAGTCAAATAGAACATCTTAAGGTCAAAGTTGCTAAAAATGACATGGTTAATATGTTGCTACATCTTGACTCCCTATACACCAAATTCTTCAAAATACCAGGAGATAATTTTGACATACAATCACCTACAAGAGCTTTTCAAACAGTTAAATGTGGTTAGAAGCAATTTTCTGTCATTAAAGCATCCACACTTCTGATTTTTGTAAGAATTTGAAAAGTAAAAGCTATGTGAAATGACAGAAGCTAAAAGGATGTTTTGGAACCTCAGCCAAACTTTTACTCAAATTTAATTTTATGAGGAGCTGACACATATCTGTACTGGTTTCATCTGACATTAAATTGGAATGGTATTTTTATGCAATCTAATATGCTTTCTTTACTGAAAAATCATTCATTTTTTAAAATGTCTTATGCAGAGCTCTTGGGTCAGAAAAGAAGGTCACATATATAACATTTCTATAAGAATTGGTTCAAAATGGAAGGCTTGAACCTGATCTGAAGCATAAATAGGATTTTGGTATGTTTTTGCCAGATAAGGGTTTTTTATAACTGTCTTTTGTCTGAGTCTGGCTCATATCTACATCCCCTCAGTGTTCAGAAAACAGAAATTAAACAAGACAGATTTCAGGTAGGAAATGTATGTATAGAGGAAAATTTGGGAAACAAACGTGTTATTTTCTTTATCTGTAGTAGCTAAGGACTGACCTTCTAGTCAGAAACTGCTGAGGTCTCATATGAAGGCAGCCAAAGAAATATGAGTAATATCAGCTATTTTCCTAACAAGTATTTGAACAAAACAAACAAAAAACCACCAAAGTAAAGACAAACAAACAAACAAAAAAGGGAAAATTAGGTTGGAGTAATTACTGAAATTTTGTAGGTTTCTGAACAAAAGCCTCTCCTCAGATAGGTATGCAGAATCTAAGTTCTAATGGCTAGGGGCAATGAAATAACTCATATAATTTTGGCTTATGATAAGAACAAATCAGTTCAAAACTATTTCGTTTCCTCTGTGGCAGAAAAATCATCTTTGATGAAAAGTGGAAGAAGTATATGTAATATATATAAAGTAATATATATGCATAGATAAATTTTGATTTTTATTTTACATGATGATTTCATAAGAAATCATTGAGCTGGATAGAAAACTGGTTTGAAAATGTGTATTTTGATAGCAAAACATTTATTTTTTACTGTTCATTATGAAATTTGAGTGAGTTGTCTAGTGATGACCACACAGATTTGTCTTGGACTAGTATCATTATTATTAACAAATTTTAACAGACAGATTTTCAACAGTCAGTATAGAATGTGTTACAAGCAAATCAGAGAACAAAATTCAGCAATTCAGAATCACTTTCCAACTTTCAAAATATTAAATAAAATAAGAAATGAGAATGATGAGATGTCAAGAAAAAAACCCAACTGACTATGGGAAATTTGAAAACTGTCTCATCTAGGGGAAAGACAAAGGAAGCCTACAGAGGACTGAAAGGGGTGATGCTATAAACATTTTTACTTGGCCCAAAGATCCAGTTAATTTACCATTCCTTTTTCATTCAACACTAGCCAATAAAAACTCCTTGGGAAAGGCTATATGAAGGGAAGTGCACCTACCCTCCCTAGTATATTCTCTGAAAATATACCAAGCCTGAAATTAGAGATTTGGGGTAAATGTCAAAAAGAAACTGTTAATAGAGCTCAGGGAAGTTTCAAATCACTATCAGGAGACATTTCTGTAACAGTAAGTTAGACAAATGTTTAGGAGATGATAGTTAATCCTAGAATGAGTCACAATATGAATCAAGGTCCTAAGATCTCTTTCAGACATATGGTTCCATATTTTCTCAGTCATCTCCCAACCATCTTCCAGCGGGTTTTTTTAAATTTTTTTGGTAGAAAATATTTGATGTCTTTTATGAATAAACCATGTGAAGTGTTTGGCTGAGGAAGATGGAGTGAAGAGGTTACAGTTCTTCTCAGACAGAATACAATTCAGCAGCACAAAACCAGACTAGATTGAAAATGAAAAGGTCTTTTCAGAAAACTAGATGAACTTCTATATTTGTTCAGGCGATGTCACTTGAATTTGAAAACAAAGTGAATGAAGCCCTAAGGGGAATTAAATGAGAGTTCATACTTCACTTGGGAACACATCAAAAGAGTATTTTAGGACATGTTTTCAAGAGAATTGTTATTTCATATAATAAATAAGAAATTTATTCTCCCCATTATTCAGCACATCTCCATTAATTTTATTTTCCTCTTTCACCTAGTATGTTAGTAAAATGTCTCCTTTTTTCTCTATGCTGGTCTTCAATACTCTCAGATGTAGGACCAGACAAGGTATGTTTCTCCTGCATCATATGTCTTCCTGCTAATAATTGAATCTTTAGCTATTAAATTAGAAATCTTTTATGTGCAGGAAGTCAGCTAAGCAAAGTTGTATTCATCATATTAGAATTATATTATAGATATTACCTAAGGTAGAACTAAAAATATACAATATAAAGGTTGAAATTATTAAAAGCTTCATATAGAACTTTTCTTGAGCAATTTGCACATAGCCAGACACCAAAATTACAGACTTCTCCATCTGGAGAGGCTTCCCAAGGAAGTGGTCACAGCACCAGGCCTGACAGTTTGGATAAAGCTCTCAGGCACATGGTGTGATTCTTACAGGTGTTCTATGCAGGACCAAGAATTGGCCTTTAATGATCCTTGTGGGTCTCTGAACTCAGCAAATCTAGGAATAAATTAAAAAAAAAAAATTTGAACATTTTATTTAGAGGAGATTAGCTGTCCTTTCCAATTCCATTAAAAAAAAAAAAAGTTGTGGAATAGTACCCTTCTTTATCTCTCATTACTTCTATAAAAGGTTTTTTCCCTCCCATAATTATGGAAAATCTGATGCCAGAAAAAATGAACTAAACCCCACCTTGACATTTATACATTGATGCTAATCAAGGCTAATCAGGGTTCTCCCTGTAGCACATAGCAACATAATAGTTTTTCTAAACAGAAGTACACCCTACAGGTCTTAATTCACTCTTTTAGAGGCACTGACATGTTGAGGTTCAACTAGGTATGCTTTTCACAATTAGATTTCCACAAACTGAAATTTTATAACTACATAAACCCATGTTTACCTTAATTGATCTTCACAGAGTTGGAGAGTCACAGAATATTCTGAGTTGGAAAGAACAGATAATGATGACTGAATATAATTCTCATCTTTAATATTTTTCCTTTGCTTTCCCAACAAGGATAAAAATTTTGTTTGATCTTCTCCTTCGTGAAGAATTTTCACTGGTGCAAGCTACTTCTTGACATATTTTTCTTCCATGGCTATTATCTACTTTTTGTGTTTACCAGTTCCTTAGCCGTCTGAAAAGTAATATAGGATTAACCATTTGCCAGACATGTTACATTAGCAACTTTTTGCATATGATTAATGTTCAGGAGATGAATGTTTCTTCATATGAAGAATGTTTCTTCAAAAGAGTGATACCTGTCATGAGTCTCAGTGTTGATCTTAAGGGACACACACCAGAAATTCCACCTGAGGGTTAGGTATAACTTCTTTACAGTGCAGGTTACCATGGACTGGAAAACATTGCCCAGAGAGACTGTGGGGTGTCCCTCACTAGAAATATTAAAGATGAATCTGGATGTAATCCTGTGCCATGCGCTCTGTGAAGACCCTTCTTGAGCATCAAGGTTGGACCAGATGACCCACTTTGGTCCTTTCCAACCTTACACTTTCTGGGATTCTGTGACATATATTAGTACAGGATTACACTTAATTTCCTGAAGCATAGCCTCAGACTTATTTATGCTATTCTTTCTATCAAATGTAAAGTATGGGGAAAGTGCTTCATGACTGCTCATGGAAAATAAGGCTACAGTTGTTCCATGCCTACTATAAGTATTACCTACTCCAATTCACTGTGATATATCATTATACTATGTGTTAGATAGTGATGTTGAGCAGTAGAAAAATTGAAGTGCTTTTAGAAATCTATATATTTGATTTTAAAGAGCAATTTCAATTCACAAAATGCTTTGAAGATTTTTTTTTTCTTTTGAATAAAAAGTTTATATATTTCCATTGATTATCTACAGTAGTTTTGAACATTGCTTAAATTTATTCTATAAATATTTTTTCACTGAGATGACTGCAATATAAGTGGAAATGGAACAGCCTGTGTTGATTTTAGAGAAATCTGGAAAGGTTTCATCAGACTATGCTCTGTATTGAGAGCTGAGACATCAATTTCAATGGAACTTATGACAAGGTGGTGGAAAATTTTAGCTATATTTTGGCTACTGCATCAAGGGAAAAGATTACCATTGCCAAAATCAATTCCCTCTGAAATTCTTTACCTCGGTTATCTGCACTATTCTGCCTGTTATCTGTTTTCTCTCCCCATTGTTCTGGTTGGCAAGGGAAGTGCAGGTCACTCTGCAGTGGCACCTGAGCACAGCTGCACAGGCTGCTCCTTGCACTGACGAGCTAATTACACAATAGTGACAAACCCAAAGGCACATTTCCTGATGAGCTGAAAGGTATCACTTTCAACAGAAGGGTAACTCACCCAAAGGGGGAACAGAATCCTTCATGTTCACATCCCTTTGTAAAAGGAATTGTTGCATAAGTTGTGTCTACGGCAAAATTTGTTTAGGCCTGATTATTACACAAGCTGATACAATGGGAGGAAAAATGTTTCAGTGGATACAAAAAGTGTTCTGATCAAATGAAATACAAGCCCCATCAATAAAGGCTTGAAAGAGACTGTTTTACTGCCTACACCAAATGTGTCTGTTTTGTTGAAGACTGCTTAGGTAAAGGTGAATTGCACCGCCCATGCATTTAATGATATATTTTTCTCTGCACAACTTGGCATAGATTATAACACTGAAAACATAGTCATAGTGATGTGAGGAATATTTTTTATAATTTTCTGGCTTGATAATTTGAATTTGTTTCCCTAATAGTCAGTTTCTATGCATAAGAGAAGCAGGAAATAATTTCTCCAAATTGGAATTGATGAAAGGTCTTTTTCTAAGCCACAGATACAAGTCATTACTGATTAAATTATGTATTAAAAAACTAAGGGTGAATTATTTTCTCACTTTTTTTTTTTTTTTTTTGTATGGGTTCACTTATGCTTTATAGAGAGACTGAGTGATATGCTTCACTCTTGAGTATTTATAACCATTCTGCTTAATTGAACTGTCAACTGTGTGAAGAAATACACCAAAAATCTTCTAAAAACATATAAAGCTTGGGTTTCAACTGAAAGACCCCATTTCAGAAAAAAAGCCTCAAGAATTATATTAAGAGTTTTGTAAGGTAACTTTTTGCAATCGAGCAAAATTAGGTAGGTTACAATAGAAGTATGTTGGTTCTTGTGCAGCTGATCAGTTACAGTGGTTTTTGTTTGACATTTTCCACATCAAGTCTGACTTCATTTTCACTTTCCCATGAGGTAAAAATACAGATTTAAATGAGGCTCAATATGTCTCTTCCAAGCTGCACATATATTACAGCTTCAAAATTATTTGTTTATCTGTCAGATGTCTTCATTCATATTTAGAACTTGTCTCCCAAAGGAACATCCTTGGGATTTTGATTTGTCCAATTATTTCTTCTGGTACATTTTTTAATATTTCTTGCCAAATTAGTTTTGTCATGTAAGCAAGACACAGCAGTTACAGATACTAAGAGAAATCTTATTTCCTTTGAAGTCCAGAGCAGATTATTATGGGAAACTCTTGATATTTTCCAGGCATACAAGTTTCAGAGGTAACATAAAGAAAATAGTATCAGAAAAACTCTTCTGCACTGAACTGCTCCAGTAACGTAAGTGGGCAATCGGCTTGAAGATCCAGGTCCATCATGAAATGAGTGGTATCCATCTATATCAGAATCAAAACTGATGTGCTTATCTTGGTCATTGCTCCTGCTTATGGATGCTAGAGAGGGGGCAGACAGGAAGGTGACACATGTAGGTTTTAAGCCTCAGAGTGAGAATGCTCTCAAGAAAACATATGCAGTATGCTCTCACAGCCTATGCCAAAAAACCAAAAAAAACAAAAACAAAAACAAACCAAACCAAACCAAACAAAACAAAACAAAAAAAAACCCCCAAAACAAACAAACAAACAAAAAAACCCCAAACAAACAAACAAACAAAAAACAAACAAACAAAACCCCAAAAACCCTACTTTTCTTTCTCTTTCTCACAATATCTTTAGAGAAAAAAAAAACTGTGGTAAAAAATCAAAACCCTTGAGATTTATTGTTGGTTTTATTTACTTTCTATTACTCTTAGCCATTCACTTCTGTCTTAAGATTTGATAAAAGTAAAACTAAGCTTAAAAATTATATACATATATTTTGTGAACAATACATTTTCTTTCCTTTTTTTAAAGTTACTTTATGTTTCTCACACACAGTCTTGCTTCACATACTCCTTTATCTTCAGGAGAAAATAACATACTGTCCCATAAAATGCCTGGTTAGCATGAGAATTTCAGCTCTCTATGTATTGCTTTACACAATTCCCCATGAAGTAAAAAGTTTTTCAGTCACTGTGGATGAATCAATCTCTCAGGAAGTTCTTCTTCTTACAGAGGTGGTTAGGAATTCTCTTCCAGGTTAAGTCATCTAAAATTAGGTGTCTTCAATATGAGCTGATGTTTAATTTACCTTAAGGTTAATAGAGCTCTAGGGCTTGGTGCAGGCAAAGGCAGAGGCATTCAATATTGTCTGAGTTGCACCAGAGTGTGAAGTACCACCTGCCACCTGGAGAACATCCCTCTTTAGGTCTTGTGACTTGCCAGTGCTGGCCTCCTCCAGGGAACCAACATCTGAGGGCGTCTGAGATGTCACTCTAGCTGGAAACCTGAGCTCAGGCTACACAATCCACATCCATAACAATACAGCCTCTACAATCTTGGAAGGATTTAGGCAACTAACCCCTGCATATTCACTCAGCTGTGGATTATTTTTTTCTGTAATTTTTGTACAGTAGGTCTCCATTAATGGAAGGTCAGGCTTATGAATATACATGCAAACATCTACATTAATATGTATTCATTTCAAACTGATTCCCATCCCAATTATTTGTCAGATACCTTTGAGAGGCCTTACTGTGCCTCCTTTTTTTTATTTTAAAAGTTTAAATCAAAACTTCTAGAAATCAACATGTGATTTCAGTATGGGGTAGAAAGGCAAAACCCATTGGCATGTCAGGAGGCAATTTGACCCATTGCCTCAGAAAGATACATCTCATCTTCAGTTTAACCAATTCTTCTTAGGAGCTGAGGTACACTGAGAAAAGGTGTCTCTCTAAAGAGCTTTTTTTTGCTCACAAAAGAAACGTGAGCTTGCAGTCCCTTAGCTGGTTTCATCTTGTAATGAGAAGAGAGGAACTAGGTCATTCCATGGGACATAAAACAATTAGAAATTAGGAGTTTGAGAGATCCGTTCCTGAAATTATTCCAATGGTTATGTAGTGTAAAAAATTAAAGTGTTAAAAGCTTTCTAAAATAATATAAAATTGCAACAGGATTTTTCCAATAAATGTTTTGAAATTAAATCTCCTACAGCTGAACCAAAAAACTTAAACATTTAGATTTAAGGTGTTCCTCATATAAAAAAATTTTTACCTCTTCAAATTCTTACCAGTTGTGGCTAAGTGAACTGAAGTAATGAGCAAAATGAATAGAAACTAATATTAGTATTTTAATCATAAGATAAAATTATCAGTGTAATCCTTATATTTGCAGAATACTTAAAAGTGTATAAGGGTCACTGATCAGCACTGAAGCTTGATTAGGTGAATATTTGAATCAGCAAAGCATCAGGCAGACAGCGAAACATTTAGAGTTCATGTAGTGGTGTTTTATTTCAAGACATGTCTGGGACTCTTACAGTGATGTGCAATAGTCCGAGAGAAATTTTTTACTGTCTTGCAGAGATGATTTTCATGAGGCTGACACTGGAGATAAAATAGATTTAAGGGGCACCCTGAACAGACACTAATTGATCATTGAGTTAATTGGAAGATTTGAAGCTATTTTAAATGATAGAAAAACTAATCAAGACTTATTAACCATAGGTAACAAATCCATTTGAGAGGGCTCTGGAGAAGCAGGATAATCTGATTTGATAATTTATTGGAGAGCAAGACTATCACTCATGAAAAATGTCCTCCCAAAGTTCTCATTTGTGCTCCCCATTGTAATTATTGCAGGCTTGTAGAAGTTCTATAGTGTGTCAAGCTCCACTCCTTAATCTGTGCAATGTAGTTGTCAAATAAATTTTCAATGTACAATTTGATTTTATATCTGTCAATAGAGAACATGAATGTTAGATTATTCATATTTTTAAAACTTCTCTTATCCTCTCATTATTGCTAATGATGTGTAACATGCTGAATATTCACACACACAGGATTAGTGAAAAGATAATTACAAAAGCTATTCCAGGAATACTCTCAAAAGGCTACTACTTCCAGGCCGTTTTCCAAAGGCATCTCTGACATAGGTGACTAACCTATTAGTTTCTGTTCCTTCCAACTGATGAGAAGTGGCTTTTTCTTCATCATAGCACACTTTGTTGATCTTTAGACATTAAAGTTTAAAAAATATAGTCACTCAGCATTGTTCTATTGTCTATCTCTAGTATTATTAATTTTTTAATATGGTTTATCTGTTCAATTGTATTATATGACTTGCTGCTTGGAATTTGTTAGACTTCAAGCAGCTTTTTTTCCTTCTGCTTTTGTAAGAAGCTTATAAATTTCAGTTAGGCTTCAGGGCTCCCTTTGAACCACAGGTATTTGGATAATCCTACAGCCACTACCTCAAGAGTCACAGACAAACATCCACAAGTGGATTGAAGGATCAGCTATGTGGTTCTACTTAAGTCAGTGAGAAGTTCCTCATTTGAACTAGAGAGTTCTAGAGAATAGCAAGTTGTGTCTTCAGTATTTCATCACCCAAAATAAGTATTTCAAATCATGCTCAAAGATAAGTGTGAGACAGAATTTACAAAAGGGAAAAATATAAAGTCTTTTTCTGGTGTTTTATTCTGGCTGTCATGATCTTCCATGTGAATTCAGTGCTTTCCATATTAATAAATCTATTTTGAATATATGATTACTTAAACTAGTAGTTATCAACCATATTAAGAACTCAGTCTTATTAATACCATGGTGCAGTGACTGATTTTCAGACAGAGAAGGCAGAATTTTCAGGGAGATTCTCAGGATCTACAGACAGACAATCTGCACACTTTCTAAATGGTGATATTATTACTACTACTACTACTATGCTTTTAGTAATCTCTGTACACTACTGAGCCTGAGGTGTGCTCATATAGGAGCTTGGTCTCAATGTATACACTAAGTATCACCTAACTTTACCCACTTTTCCATGAGTTATTTCTTAATGTTTTAAAAGTTTTTGTTCTTTTCTGCCTTATCAGATTGACTTGCAAACTGTGAACTGGACTGCATGGCCCTTGCATAAACTTTCTTGGCAGGTCCTAACAAAATCCCTTTGTGTGAATATTTATCTTCTTGGAGATGGAGTGCACAAGCCATGAAATTACAGAATTTTTTTTTTTTTTTTTTGCATAGCCCTGTGGTTTCGGTTGATTTTTGATTTTTTTTCTGCTGCTGTTTATAGTTTTCTTACAGAACTGCAGAAACTCTTTATGTAGTCAAGTTGTATCATTAAAAAATTGAGAGTTACAGCCAGAAAGTTGGTCTTGGGAAGCATCAAGAGTCTAGATTATATCACACTGAAGCTACTTAACCTTACCATCAATTTAAAGCTGCAGACTGAACTTTTAAGATGCAGAACTAAGGAATGGTTTTGTAAACATCAGGTGCTGCTGCACACACAAACACAGACACACAGACACTTAGACACACAGACACAGAGACACACACACCCACACACAAACACACACCCGTGTTTATGATGTTTGTTCAATTAAAATATGTTCAGTAGCTAGAAACTTTGAAAACAAGACTTGGGATATGACAAGTTGAGGAGAAGAAGAAAAACCACATTCACTGGGATATGTGAAGGGCAAAGTGAAATGAGCAGATTAATTCATCAAGAGAGCAACAGAAAGAGCTGCCAAAACACAAGTCAAAACAAGACTTGAGGAATCAGTCAAGGATGAAAGACATGGGGAGGGTCATAAGTCTTTGATTAGAATTGTCAATAAGTGATTCCTTCTGTGTTGTGAAACATACTATAATATGTCTAAATTTAGATTAGTCTCATATTTTTCTCTCAGCTAGAATTGTTGAAAAATATAGCCACAAAAAGCAGGACAGATAAATCTGAGGAGTGGCTGCTTGCAACAAGACTTTTTATCTCATATTGGGGCATATCTTCAATTTACACTTATACAAAACAGAAAATATTCTTTCAAGTTCCAAGAAGACATAATCTGACCCCTATTATTCTGAAAAAATATACCATAAAAATATTATGGTATCATGTAAATTTTAAGATGATTCTAATATATTTTTTCAGTATTAAAAAAATGTAGTTGAATATCATTGTACACATAGACACATAAATCAAATAATAGAGATGAAAGCTTAAGTAATACTATCTCTTGCTCATAGTTTCTCTTATTGTAAGTAAAGTTATGAGTAATAGTTTAGACAAATTAAATTCCTGTACATTTTAATAGGATGAATTTACAGCTCCAAAATTATAGGTTCTCTTTCCAGCATTTAATTTGTGAAATCTCTTTAGTCATTATATATGCACATACAATGTACATGAAGCTCTTGAATAACAGCATTTGTATCTTGGAGAATAAAGGTTTAATAATCTTGTTTAGAAGTGAGCGCAGAAGGTAATAAAAAAGAAATGTGCAAATAAACCAATTGATTGTTGTAATAACTAAGAGAGCCCACTGATATCTGATTATCAGCCTACATAATTGTCTTTGTACAATCCAATTCTGGATGGAGCTAAACCAAGATTTCCTAGATTAACTTTTTTAGTCATCAAAAATATTTGGATTAATCTTGAGGTTTTAACAAAGAAATTTTAAAAAGTTTTTACAAATAGAATTTCTATAAGTCTAATTTTGAACAGTCTGAACTTCATTAAACCCTTTTTTTTCCAATATGTCAGTGGAGAAAAGACAGTGTTATATTTTAAGTCAAGTTAGCCAAGTTAAGCAAGTACTTAGATCTTAAGTATGTGAGTAGTCCTGACAGATAATAATTAATTAACTACTAAATTACTAAATTACTAAATTAGCTTTGATGCACCACAAGTATCTGTGATTTTCCAATGTAAAGTATTATAAATACTTTACACTGAAAAATGAAAAAGGAAGAGGCACTGCTGGACATAGATTTCAGATCATTGATCACTGATTTTGCCAGTCTGTACACTTCAGAGAGGGACACTGATGCTGCAAAAAGGATGACAATCACCAGATGAGTGTTTGAAAAGTTATTCCAGGTGGCTCAAGAACACAACAGTGAGGCAACAAGTACCTGAATAAGTGGAACAGTGGCACATCCATACTATCACATGTTCAAGTGTTCTATGATGCATTTTCTATACTGGCATAAATATTTGAGGCCTACAAATGAGAAACTAAAATAATGTGAGACAAGACATAGGTAAATTTTCTGTTTAACTTGATTTAGAAATTAAAAGATGAGGCATTACCTTAATTCTGAAAATAAAATTTTATTTTTCATATTTTCCCAACTCAATATGCTGAATAAATAACTTAAGTTCACCTGAATCAATATTTTGTAGTGAGTCTGAAAGACTGCTAAACTTTTTTTAGCCAGCCCTAATGTGGAAATGCTAGACAAAATGACCGATATGTATCAAAACAGATTTATTTAAGCCTCATCACCTTACGGCTTGGTTTCTCCTCAGTTTATTGTAACAATTATCTCATGGATGTGTGTGTTAGAGGCTTTAAGTGATGCACTCTTTCTTCTGCAGTGTGAACACAACAGGATGGCAGCACATTCCCTGGAGAGGGGTACTTCAGGAGAGAATATGGTGTGGAGGAGTCACTTCAGAGCTACTAAGCAACTCAGCACTGACCAGGTGCACTTTTTGCACCTAACTAAGATGTTTTCATCTTGGATACTACTTTTTAGTAGGTGTTGAGGGCTTCTTTTAGACACATAATTTCCTTGGCAGCATATACAAATGCATACATCAATGTATCTACATGCACAGGAATTTTCCTCAGTTTTGAGGGATAGAAAAAATGGTAAAAGTTTACTTTTTCAGACATGAAATAGTACAAGTTTCATCTATAGTAGCTTCCAAGTTCCTGTTTCCTCACAGGTATAAAAGCTGCAAATACCTTGACATCAGTGTGCGCTCTGTGCCAAATGTTTCATTAGCTTATACAGTCATCCTTTGAAGGGTCAAATGTTCATGGCATCAGTCTCCTGTCCTTATTACAAGAAGTAGGTGAACTTCCTTTTCCTGGTGGTTTCCTGTAAAAGTATTACAGCAGAGTAGGCAACTGGCTGGCTTTTATGTACTGAAGGCATGAAACTCTGCAGCTGTCTGGCCTGTCCAGACTACAAACTATCCCCACAAGCAGTGTCTGTGATCTTTGTGAAGCTAACCAGTTAAATATTTGGTTTCTCTAAACCATAAAATGACAGAATGGTGTATTATCTGTAGCTCAGACTTATCCATATAGGTGCTCTTCATAGGCCTGACAGAGTTTGGCAAAATCATATGATTTAATAACCCTAATTTTTTTTTATTCTGTCTTTTGTCAGGAGGACAATAAGTACTGTCTTCAAAAACCCTACTACCAAAAGCTCTTTGGTTGACTTGGAAGTATTATCCAATAGCATGTACCAACTTGATTCCATGACACCTAGGACGCATGAAAAATGTAATATCATCCCAACACTCCAGGACTGAAACAAATTCATCTTACTGTTTGCAAGAGTATGTAAACATTTTCTTAACATTCTACTGATAATTTCAAAGAGGCTTAATGAAGGACAGATTATTCACATTGAGGAGTCATCTAAGTATCCTCAATCTTCAGTTCTCAAAGAGTATTGCAAAATATCTGCAGTCCTGGTGATTTCTTTCAGAAAAAAAATCACACTTCTCAGAACGGCAAGTACTCTTTTACCTGCATATATTACTACCTTATTTCATTTTTTTCACAGTGTTTTTAATGAGCTCTCTAAATATTATAATGTTTAATAATCCAAAATTGGTGTTATTAATTTCTCACACCAGGATGAAAAAAAACACTCTGCAGCGTCAGTTTTGTCTGTCACTATTTGCATTTGAAACACATCCGTGAAATTACCAGCTACACCCATGGCAAGCTAAAGTGACCCCAGCTCACCTTTCTGTCCCCTGTAAAGGGGGAATCACCTGTTCTCAGAAAAGAAGCTCCTGTTAGGAAACACCCCTCCCTTTTTCAGTCTTTTGAGATCTTTACAAGAGACCTTCAGGAAAGATCATATATCTCATTAGGTTTATCAAATTTAATCAAGAGTGACTTTTAAATAAATTATAAACACTATCAGTTGTTTAGGAATAGAAGGGAAAAAAATAAGAGTAATGTCATGCATATGATAGTGTCCCTAAATTCAAAGCTTTCTAAAGTTATGTCTATCATATTTGAAAATCAGTGAGCATGCACGAGGTATAGCTTCCAGTTTACAGGTTTTTTTCTTGAACTCTTATATTTCCCATCTTTTTTTCCCTTTCAGAAAATGTTGGAATTGTGCTGCACAGTAACCACTTATTTCAAAATCTTACTTTAGAACTAAAACTTCACAAAACACTAGGTAGGAGGAAATGATGTAAGCTGATAATTCATTTGAGGATGATGCAGTGCTGTGAAGTCAGTCTAACTGCATTATGTTCATAGTCACAGAAGAACGGTATGTAAAAGAAACTAAATTCTCATAAGAGTAAGACTGAGAATGCAAGCACACAGTGGTGATTCAAAATCATATTATACAAATATGTTAGAATTACAGTGTCTATCCTTTGGTGATATGAGAAAAATAGAAAATGAAACAGTTGTCACAGTATCAAAGAAGTATCTTAAAGTCATTGAAATGAAAATCCTCCAATTTCCATTTCTAACAGAGTATAGAACTTAATAAGAAGCTAAGAAAAGCATTTGTTTTAAAAGTTTGACCTTGATATATTGCTATTTTTCTTCAGCCACTATGATTTGTCCTTACCAGTGAGACATGCCACTGTTCTGGGAAATGGCACTAGAAGAATTAGCTGCTGTAAGAGATCAAAGGACCTCATATGAGCCTCACCAAGAACCACCTGCACATTACTGAGGCCCTTGTAGAACTTCATGGGGACAGGAACATGATCTTCTTTTATCTGATGTTTGTAAAAATAACATAAAATCTGCTTTAGATGACAGAAAAAGCTGTTAACACCAGAAGTACAGCAAGCATTGAGGTGTGCCATGGCTGCAACCTCTAATGATATAAATCCCTTCATTATAGACAACTTTTTGTCATTATGGATGAAACTCAGGAGCTTTGTTTGAGAAATGCAGTGGAAGTCATGACTTTTGATTTCCTAACACTTGAGTCCTGGTGTCTTCTAAGGCACGAAATTGCAAGACTTACAGGCATGTTCACATTGTTCTTCTTTGGCTACTTAATGAATTCTGTAGGCACATAATTATCTCTATTTGAGGATAACACTGGTCATAAGAAAATAAAGAGTAACTTCCCTACAGAAAAGAATGAAACAGAAAAATTGCAGCTGAAAGAAAGTAATCATCCACCAGAAAAAGCAACTGGTGACACTGTTTTTTTATTGCATACAGTGTTTTTGAGAAATATGTAATAACACAGAGAGGCATCACTTTAAGTAGGTAAATCACACAAATTTAATTCCACCTTATTTTTGTTAGCATCTATATTACTTGTGTTATGTCTAGACTTTACAGTAAATAAGTTCACTTGATCTGATTACAATACCTAATTTCACAGGGCTTTGACTGGATTTATAGCCCCTGAAGACTGCTCCCCAGGGAAATTGTTTTAGTCATGGCGTGATGTGCTGTTCACCCTGGAGTAATTTGGAAGCAGCATCCTACTACAGAGATATGGAGAATTTTAGAAAATTAAGAAAAAGTTTAACCTTATTGGTGGTCACTAATGTAAACCAAAACCAGCTATCTCCCATCAAAAATATTTAATGCAGCCTCTCAGATATAAGTTATATTGCTTCATACATTTTTTTTTCTGAACATAAATTTAGTTCAACAACAACAATTAAAACTGGGAGGAGGTTCACAACATCCCTAAAGCATTTGCATTCCAGAAGTAAATTATAATTTTTTTATTGGCAGCTTTTAACAGACACAAATCCATCCATAATTATACAATGAGCAGGGAAAAGATTAGTTTTCTTTTAGTAATTGGACTTCTTTATTTCCAAGTATTTCAGTAATCTAGTTTCTATCAAAATAAAAATCTATTTTTCCTTGAGTTTGGAAGATTCTGGATGTGGTTTTAGGGGTAAACTACATGGGGAAGTTCTTGGGTGATTCCCCTTAAAACATCTGGCTAACATCTTCATGGCTCATCACTTTACAGTAAATTGTAAAGGTCAGTAAATAAGACTACAAGACATGATAATGAAGATTCTAAAGTACATTATTCTTGAGTTTACCTTCAGTCCATGTGGTGATAGTTTTACAAATTTCAGATGACCAGTCTTCATGAAAATGTATGGTAATATGAGATATATGAACAAACTGATTGTATAAAGGATTCAAAGTAGTGACCACTACAAGCCATACAAGAGTATGAAATAATTTCTATTCTGTTATATATCACTATTCAAAAGTCCTTTAGATATATGAAAATTTTTCTTCTTCCCTCTGCTGTGGGAAGAATATAATTGACATGGTTTTGGCCAAGTACTAGCTTTATTAGAAAGTTTAATTCTGAAAATGTATAGGAAATATAGATCATATTGGGGCTGAACCATATCTTCTTGCTGTAAAAATAAGCACCTGAAATCATCTTGACATCAAGATTCCCATGTTAAATTCCCTGTAATGTTATAAA
Organism: Cisticola juncidis; assembly: GCA_013400215.1. Taxonomy (NCBI): domain Eukaryota; kingdom Metazoa; phylum Chordata; class Aves; order Passeriformes; family Cisticolidae; genus Cisticola; species Cisticola juncidis. The sequence continues at coordinate 85,181 of VXBR01006235.1, read as the reverse complement.
TTTAATATAGTTATGTAAAATTTTCACAGGGAAATACACAGCTAAAATACTGATTAGTTGTAAAAGATTATTTTAGATCCTAGTAGATTTGTTTACAGGCACAGGATTGTTCCATTGTTTGGTACTGCATATAGCATGTATTTCAGTACTGAATCAGAGATATGTCTCACCTTGGAACAAACAATTAAAATTATGATTAGAATTCAAAATTGAAAACTGAATATCAATAAAATATAATGGTGTTTATGTATGAGAAATGTAGAGAAAATATTTCTATGATTAGCTAATTGTCAAACTTAGGTGAATATGGGTGTCAGTCACCAAACAGAATTATCCATTTTGTTAAGTTTTATGCTTCTTAATTTGAAATGCCTATTAAATGGTCACTGATTTAAAAACAACAAGCAAACAAGAAAAGAAGCAAAACTCCTATTAAGAGCTTAATACTAATTTCAAATGAATGTAAGAAAATATATGCTATTTTACTGGCTTGTTTTGTAGGTCAGAAAAGTTCCCTGGTTCTGAAAAGTGAGATTTTTGTTTTACAGTGTTTTTTACAGGTTTTTTTATTGGTATAATAATATACAAAAAATTCAAAATTAAAAAAAAAAAAAAAAAGAAATGTTGAAAAAAATCTCAGGAAAATATAATGCCAAACACAAAGATGTCAATGTTAAATTTGCCTATGTCTTTTTATGAAGAAAATATTTAAAGCCAAAACACTTTGAGAATATAAAGTAAATAACAAGGATTAAAATGTTAATCAGTTGCCTTTCTGAAATGAAGTAGGTGGATAAGATCAAAAGTAAAAGATAATACTGAAATAACTTTTTATTTATGACATTGAGATAATGTTCCTTAATCCTTTTAGACATTTATCCCTAAATTACATTTGCATCTTATAATTGTACTTAATGTGTCATAAAAAATTTTCTGAGAACAAATACAAAAATATAATAAATATTTGGCCCTGAATTAGAACAAGTGGATCAGAACACTTTTAGAAGGAGAAAAGGCAATTTGTTGACAGGACTTTAGAGGTGTTACAGTAATTCAAATATATATTAAATTACCCATAAGAAAATAGAATTGAAGTCAAATGCATTATCAGTGGAATAAAATGTTTCTTATTTAATTCATTCAGTAAGAATGAAGAGATAGAAAGGAGATAAAATTTCATAATTTTCAAAAATCAGCCTCTGGCTCTACCGTTGTCACTTGTGACTCCTGTAATTTTTTTTTCAAAATGCACCCTTGGTTTAAATCTCCATCTCCAAAAAAAAAAAAAAACCCAGTTCATTCCTCCATGCTTACACTTTTAAACTTCCATTGACTGTATTAATTTCTTATAAGAACTTAAATTTTATCAACTAAGATGAAATATGAATTTAAAATAGCCCTAGAATCTATGTAATTTTGGTTAAATATTTTCTAATTTATATACCTTGCCTTAGGTAAAGTAGCAACTTGCTTAATCCCCAGACAGAACAGTTTGGTAACTAAAGAGAACCTCATAATTAATACAATCTTTTGCTGAACCTTCAAGAACTCTATAGATGTGCCTTTAGTACATCTTGCAAACATAATTTTACTTTTTTGGCTCTTTCTTTTACAGTGCTTCATAAAAGATTGCTTTTTCTTTTCTTTTAAAAAATCTATTGAGCTTATTTTCTCTGTATTTTTTCACAGTCCAGCATTTCATCATGTTCTGCTTACCTTTGGCTCTGCCCAAGACAGTCAGTGAGGAATGACTAGAGTTGACTTTGTTTGCTGTACATATATTTTACAGCAAAGTGAATATAGACATAATCTAAAAGTTCTGATGTTGGAAGTACCACGAAAACTGAAAGCAAACTTTGTGTTAACTATTTCTATCTGCAGTTTAGAAAAGCAAGAAAGCAATCAGATGAAACACTTTGGAAAAGTTATAAAGACTTGGAGCCTTGTAATTTAGTAAACCCATTTGCCATGACATGAGTTCAGACTGATAAGGGCTTTTGTTTAGTAAAAGACACTAATCATACTCAGTGTTATTTAGAGATATTATAGGAAGCAAGAAGATGGAATGGTTCATTCAGACACGCCACTGAGCAATTTCAATATGATTTTGAAGACAGCTAATAGTCACATTAGAGTGTTTGCAGCTTGAAAATTATACTTTAATACCCAAAGTGCTTAAAGCCCAAACCTAAAAAAGATCTAGGTTATACAGATTATGTGATCACTGCAATTCTTTTAAAGACCAGCACAAAGCAGCAAACCAAATTCTGGCTTATTTTTGGTCACTTGTTCTGTGATTTGATTTGGATATAATAGTAAATTGTTATATTTTCATTACCAGTTTTCTGTCCTAGAGGTATTTTCTTTCCTGGACATCTTAATATTCATTTAAGAAACCCTGCCACCAAATCATCAAATACTAGGATAAAAGAGTCAATTGCCTTTGAAAATTGCACAAGGTCACTGTTAGATTGGGCAAAAAAACATTCAGAATACTTATTCAGTTCTCCTTTCCTGGTTTCTTCTGTGTCTGTAGAGGTAAATAAGGAACAGGCATGCTATCTCTGAAAGAGTTTGAAGGTTAGAGCAGATGCAATTATCTCTATTGCCTGACTTGCAGATCAAGACTGATTGTAAGATGACCATTGGAAAGTTTCCCATCTAATGTAACAGCTTTGGTATCAGGCACAATCACTGATAAGAAATTGTTATCATATATCTGATGAGAATCATCACATCTGTAATTTACAGAAGGTTGGGTTTATTTGGAACATGTTGCTTCCCTTTGTCTGCTATAATTTTTCATCAACCATGACCTATGGCAACTGAAAAAAAACCCCAGTCTGTGTGCATCTTGAACTCCATAACCATGACATGTAGCTTTTAAAAGATGAGAATAAAGGAATAAATACATATTCCTGTCAGATTTAAATAGAACTTTGATATTTTAATTAATTTAACTAATTGTTTGTAATCAGAATTTGTTTAGCCAATGATACAAGGTGTTGCTATTTTGCACCCTTCCACTCTGAAATGTCACTGACTATATTTTCATCAGCATATGGTATATTTATCATAAGAATGATTCATGAGGCATAATTTTTGCTGCTGAGGACCTGATGCCATACTGTTATCTAAGATCTCATTATAGGTATTGATGTCCATGAGGTATTGGAGTGCATTTTTCTGTTAAGTGTCATCCCCAAATGATCTAATCAGTGCAGCCTGGGAATCGTTTGTGAAGCAAATCACATCAGCAAGCAAGAATAATTGGAATATTCCTTTCAATATCTCAGTTCTCTCCAAATGAACATGCTTAGGCAGAGAAACATGTCATCTTTATAAGACTCATGGATCATTCCACCAGGATGGCTTCAATACTTCTCATTTAACTTTTCCACAAGATAGCTTAGAAAACGGAATCTATGGGAAAGAAGTAAGAAGATAAGTAACACAGGTATAGACATCTATTTTTGGTGGGTTTTTAAAAAATTTCTTTACTGTTAAAACAGACAAAATTAAATGCTTGTACTTGTTCATGAATCATATCTCCATAAGAAATATTTGATCATTTACCTTCAAAAAAATTGTAAACTCTCCAGAAATAAATATGACAGCAGAATACCACTAGTAATAATCTAGTAGAAAAGAGCAACTAACATTTACACTCAAGGTTTTTTGTTATTTTGCTTGCTAAATTATTATTCACTAAGACTATTGATGGTTGAGATAACCCTCATGCATTTCTTCACTATTACTACAAACTACAATTTTGCTACAAATTTTTGCTTACACCTCCAATTTTTTTAAAAAGAGAAGAATAATGTTTCTTAGTCAAAGGACCAGGTGTCTCAGTCTGGTTTACCTCCACATGTTGAACAATGGTGGAGAGACAGCCTGGTACTGTGCCAGCACTCCTCAGCGGTAGCCAAACACTGGTGTGTTATCAACACCTTTCCAGAACCAACACCTTTACAGTGCAGCACTGTGAGGGCTGCTGTGAGGAAAATTAACTCCATCTCAACCAGACCCAGTACATCCACATATTGACCCATAAAGCCTCAGCATCATTCATCACACTCAGGGGTTAACCAGGACAACCTGCAATTTTATGTAATCCAAATATTGTCAAAGCACTTGAGGAGTCAAAACATGTTCTTCAAAATGTAGGCACCATTGGTGACCTCCAAGAGTAAAATGCGAGGAAAGAACCAAGGCATATTACCAAGAATAACAAGGAAAGGATGCACTTCTGTACCTATTTTCAAAAAATTCTCATAGCTTCTTGTCAGAAGCAGTCCAGAAAAGCTGTCAGCATGTAGTAAGTTTTGAGATCTTTATCCTGCTTCTCAGAGGAGAGACTTTTCATTGACTGGGACTTACTGTAACCCTGTGCACATCAGCTAAACATACAAGTACTTTTAGCATTAAAGTCCCCTGCCACATAGGCTCAGTGCTATATTAAATAATCCCGATGAATGAGACAGCTTTGTGTCCCTCTATTTATTCAATAAAACTTCAGAATATTTTCATTTCAAAGTTGCATGTTTGAAGACAAAAATATTTGCAATATGTGGGGTTTTTTTGTTTGTTTGTTTTTGTTTGTTTGTATGTTTGTTTGTTTGTTTTTAGTTTATTCAGTCTACTTCATGGCAAAGCATAGGAACAAGAATTGTAATACTTTTTAATGGGCTTCTTAAATTTCTTATAGATGGCAAGTGAATACAAGCCTGAAACTAACATTAGCTGGAAAAGTAGTCATTAATAAATGGGCTAGGTGACCTCAAAAAGGTCTGCTACCAGACATATTACCAAATTTATGCTAAATAGCCAAGTAACGTAATAAACATGTGGTATACTTCATGATGGAATTATGTATGCTTCACTGAGACCTCATTGGTCTGCTAAAGCCATTACAAATTATAATAGGGTGAAACCAATCTGATATGCCTCTTTGCCACACATAGTTTGACCTAGTAGTTATTGTAGAAGAAAATCATCATATCTTCCATCTTCCATGTCTTGGTGAGAAGGTAGGAGGTGAGGGAGAGAGGGCGTAAGAGGAGTAGTTCTGTCAAAAGAGTGTGAAGTGGTTGTGCAGCAAATATATGCATTCTATTTAGGTAACTGTTTTCCATGGAGTGACTGCTCAAGTCAGCTCTGCGGCACCTGGAGCACCTATGAAGGCAAGATGTAGGAAGTAGTGTGTCAAAATTTGAGTAAATTTAATAATAACTGCTACTGCCAAGATTTTTTGATACACTGACAAAACATTGCCTTTGTTACACCTAAGGCTGTACTTTTTTTTCATAGAAAAGTATGCAGCATAACACAGAGAGCAGAATCTGGCTCAAAATGCAATAATGCTAAAGCTAGGAATAGACATGAAAGGTATTGTTCCCTATAAAGACCACATCTATTTCAGTTCAACAAAATCCCCTAGGATTGTTCTCTGAGGTTGAGGTCACCTTGAATACTTTCACCCACACTCTCACATTTCAATTTATTCATCTTTGGCAAAGGTCATGGTCTTGTCCTAGTTCACAATTCATTCATTTGGGAAAGGGTTAACTGGTTGGGGCCAAGTAGATGATAGCTGAACAATTTTATGTTATGACAGTATTCAGTATGACAGTATTAAAAATGTCACTACCATAATGGAAAATGTATGCAGACAATATGTTTCAAACCCACAAATGTTAGGGAAACACATGTTGAAGTGAGCTTGCATCCATACTTTCTGCAGTTACATCTATCTAGAGAAGTAAACAATATCCTGCTGTGAAAATTATTTTTCAGTTATTAATGCAGAGCTTTAAGATAATTTTATTTCTGAACAACAGTCCACATATTATTCAGGGCACTTAAATTATACTTCTATAGTCAGGTAAGACTTCTCAGGCTGCTCAGGGTCTGATACTGATGATTTTATCCCAAATCCTATCTTGATTGAACAGTCTTATAAGTAGAATTTCCAGATAGTGCTACATGTGCTCAGTAGCCCCAATGAAACAGACAATCCAAACTAATAGATATCTTTGCTTTGGAAAAAAACAGAAGAGAAAACACTGCACTCAGGAAGGAAGTGTTGTACTTGTGCATTTTCTGATCATACCTATTATCAGTGATATTTGAAGTCAATAATTTTTTCCATTGGGTTTGGACAAATGTAATACTATATTTGTTATAAAGGAAAAAAAAATGACTTGAGGCTGGTAGATTGAATTAACAGGTTGCCTGTTTCATTGTAAATCTTGCTGTTTATCCATTTAGAATGCTCTCACAGCCAAAAGAGTTTATTCAATTATAAGCAATTTAATTGAATTAGAATCTTTATTTATTTTTATTAATATAAGTCTAAAAGTAATTGTGACTATTTTCATGTTTACTTGCATGTCTCCTACAGCAGGATCAGCAGGATGATACCACCTACTTGTGGTATGACACAAGTAAATAAATGATTTCCCTTCTTGTAGCTAAAGTAAATTGCTTCCTTTAAACCTAACTCAGAGAAGTGGATTTTTTTTAAAGTGCAAACAGATTTAGGTGTTTTCAAATCCAAGATAGTGTTTCTCTTTCCTTGTTATTATGATGATCATAGAGGACACCTGAATCCTCATTTCACTACAATAGCCCTGCTACATATACAGACTAAAATGTCAACATACTTGAACAATATACTTAATATTATAAAAAAAAGAAGGCAAAATATTCTAGGGTACACAAAAAATTAGTGATTTATTTGCTTTCATGTGAAACAAAGAAATAAAAAGAAGAATGATATTTAAGAAATATTATCTGAAAATAGTAATGTTAATTTTATCGATCTTTTTCAATCTCAAAAAGATTATCTCTGAAAATATACTCCAGTCTTAGAAATGTTTCAGATTTCTTCATTAAGCTAGAGCTACTCAAAGGAATACTCTTTAAGTCTGACCTCGTAAATATTGAGTCTTTTAGCTGAACTCAGTTTTCCTCTGCTGATGAATGCATAAACATTTTATCTCATGCACAAGTAATAAAGACAATTAATGTCATGTTTATGATCTAATAGATCAGAGGTAATACTGGCAAGAAGCCAGTATGAATAGTGAAAGAACAAACTGATAATTTCATAATTACATTCTTAAACTATATCACCATGATACTGTGCATCTCAAAAGCCATCTCACTGACAGATTGGCCATGACTTATCTTGTTTCTTCTGCCATTCTATTGGAAGCTACATCCTAATGAAAGTAAGTATGGATCCATGTTTGGTTAATCCAGAGAGAAAAATGAGGCAGATTGACAAAAAGACTCAAGCTTTCAGACTGTTGATGTCTCATTTTTAACAGCAAATCAGTGGAAAATGTATAGACCTGATAGTGCTGTTGTGAGCACAAGGTCTTTACATGATTACTAATCATTGTTTCCATTGATTCACTACTGTCCAATACATGTATCAGTCCATTGCTGTTTCAGCCAAAAGAAAATCACTATGGTTCAGAGCAAAGTCTCATCTAGAGACTCCATTCTAGCATATGTCAGAAGACTTTTTGTAGATTAATACCCTTAGAAAAATGTACAACATACCTATAGCTGCAGAATATACAGCAATTTTGCTAATCAATAACCTGAGGAAAAAAATCTGTGTATAAGACTGCTGAGGTGGAATGCTTTCAATGGTCCTTTATATTATTTTTGCCAGCTGTAAAATGTGCAGCCTTTTAGAGAGGACCACCATCTCCAATTTATTATTTAAACTGCTCAAATACAAGGAAAGAAGTGGAAGAGATGGAAGAGTGTCAGTGATGAAATGACTATTCTCTGAAAGAGTCCTATGATAAATTCACAAGTACAGACCAGCTTATAAAGTTAAAAAAACCGAAGGCAATATGAGGAATTCAACTTGTTTTAGTGTGAGAAAGTAGATAACAAGTGCTGTACTTTTACAGAAAATATTTTTAAAATATTGTCTAGTTTAATGTAGCTTTTTTTTCCGAAGAAATTTTAATATGGGACAAAATAAAATTGAAACAGCGTATATAGTTCTACAGGGCTACAGTTTCTGCAATTATGAGTATGAATACCCCTTATTTTTAATAATTAAAAAAAAAGTCATAAGTGGGAGGGTGAAAATTCAGAACTAGGAAGAAAACTATTCAACCTTCATTAAGAGTTTCAAAAATAAAAGCAGGTTTATTAAAATAATCCTAGTATCTATGAAATTTCTCAGGTTTTCAACAACCAAAGCAATTTAATCAATACTACTGAGAAAAACAAATGGAGTTTATTCAGTACATGCTGTCCACGTAATTAGAAAAGGTTAGTCAATATGACTATATAGTAATATGGACAGAATAAGGTATTTGCAGGAAAGAAGGTTTTTACAACTTCAAAAAGCTGCCTATTAGGGAAACTTACAGATTCCAATTTCATAAAATTAACTTTTTTGAAAAATACTATCCCACAACTACATGCAAAACGAACAAGTTTTCCAAGCAATTTTGCATAGAGTGTACATACTGTTTTGTTCCAAATTTGTTTTTTAATGAGTTGTTTTTATTGTTTTGTGAAAACTTTTTCTAACATTTTTTGTTTTCATTGACTACTCAATTTTAGGAAATGACTCTTCAAATAAAGAAATAAATAATTTTTTTACACTGTGCATGACTGAGAAAATATCACCAGCTCTAGCAGTGAGGACCTTGTGTCAATTCATTGTATCTAGATGAAAAATTGCACAGAAGGAAAATTATAAAAGTAATTGAGATGTATTATAATAAAGTATGAAAAATATTACCATTGTTTTAGAATTTTATAAACAAAGTATACATACTGTAAAGCTTGAAATGCTCCCTAGATGTAACTCTCTAAATCACAAGACCAAGTCTGGGGCATAGTAAGCATATGAAGCATATTATTCTTCATTTAAACTTATTAAAAATATTTCTAATTATCTTGTTTTTTAAAAAAGGATTTAAAAAATATCAAAAGGAAATGAGACAATAAAAATGTTTTTTATTGGCAAAATGCTCATGGTGTATTACATGTAATAATTGCTTCTGGTAAGATTAGACAAGTTGCTTTGATTGGTATAATTCCACTGGAATAAATCAAATTCAAAATAATATGATTTTCTTTTCTTGTGAAGGGCAATGCCTACATTCTAACATCAAAGTATTTAGGTATTAAATAAATATTTTGCCACCTAAGTTATGGAACTTCACCCTAAGCAGAAATTGGTACAGCATTCTGAGCAATATCAATCAAAATCTGTAGACAACTGAGGTATGTCTTAGACAAAGTGTTAAACTTTTCCCGTCTGCATTAAATTTTAGATGAACACAAATGTGCAGCACATTTTTTTACAAGGTGAAGACAAGCTCCTACAGCAGGTTAATCGATTTTGCCTTAAGGAAAGCAATAAAGGTTCAATGAGAATTCAAAACTTTGGTATTTTGACTCATGCCTATCTTTTGGTAAAAACTCCTACCACAGAAATTTTCTTTTGATCTCCTGGTTTTGAGATTTATAATGACTTAGATCACTAGTAAATTGATGTTGAAGACAATCAGGGTTATGAAAGGAAACCTTTCCTTACAAGAAGTAATTTTAATTTAAAAATACATACTAAAAGACTAAAAAGACTAATACGTACTAAAATACATATGAAAGAAAATATAAAAAATACATACCAGATAAATGGGAGTAGGAAATGATTAACCAAAAGTAATAATTTACTTTTTTTTTTTTTTTTTAATGGGCAAAGTAACAGCTGGCTACAACAGCTGCCAGTGTTCTGATTTTTGGACAGATGTGTTTTCCATGCAATTTGAAGTTCACAAAGACCAGATGCTTCCCATGGCTGTTTGAAATATTTTCTCCATGTTCACTATTCTGTGATTTGCTCTTAAGTAAGGCTTTAGTTCCGAATTTATAAAGTTCTCAGGCAAGACAAGAGATATAAGGTTCAAAATGGGATTCACTTTGGCATCACACTGCTACTTTTGAGGTATTTTCATTTAAACTGAAAGGGAAATTAATCATACATGGCACTGTACTTGCATGTATATAATGTGTACATGCATAGATATAGATGCAAAAAATTGTGTTTCATGTAAACACTTATTAAAACTTAGAAATTAATTTGCTTTAGAAAGGTCCATGTTGCTGCTTTCAGTCATGTTGAGGAAAATGTGAGCATATCTATTTGCTCACATGAAGATTGGATTATTTCCTAGAGTTGCACTGGAAAACTGGAAAAGAAAACAAACTACAGAATTGAGTTCTACAGTTTTCTGGACCTAATCTTGATCTTATGAAATGCTGAGCACGCTGTCACTGATCCAAGAAAATAATTAGGCCCAGCAATTACAACAACTGTTTAGCCTCAAGGATGAGAGAGATGTCTCCTTGGATTCAGCTGGACAGTTCAAATGTTTTGCTCTGAGTCCAAAAGTAGTTGCTCTGCTGGAAAGAGTTCAGAGCACTTAGCATATTGTTAGATAGACACTTAAATGAACCACAGATTGATCTTGTCCTCATGTTTAGGGCTTTGCAACTCTCTGTTTTCAGCATAGGCTGAAGTGATGACAGACAGCTAAAGAGAGGTAATTGCAGTGAACTCTGTACATTTAGTATGTGATGGGACATAAGGAAAAGCTGGGTTCCCAAAGTTTGTTGCCAGAGCCCTGGTACAGAGGTAGTTAAGACAAAAAATGTCAGACCACACCCTTCTCAGTGAGAACAGCACATCCATATAAAATTATTTTGGCTGTGCTGAAAGAAGAATTAAGCACAATCTTTTGCCTACATAGCAAAGGAAATAAAGATTAAACAATTAAATCTTTATGATTTTATGTGTATGTTTTATTCAATTACTCATTCTGTTCAAGAAATTTACAGCATGTATGTCCTCAGCTATTAATAATGTCTTATCTATCTGGTCAAGGACTAGAATAAGAATGAGAGAGAACAATTATAATACCTAAGATTTTAAACATTTAATGGTAATACCTGATGAAGAATACCTGATTCACACTGTTTTCAAAGAAAGATGTTTGCACTACTAAAGTAATGGAGGTAATTATTCTTTGTATGGAAAATATATATATAAGCTTCCTACCTTGTCCTCGAGCTATTTTTATTTCTACTACTCTCATGTACTTTGACAATTATTAAATGTATTGTAGTCTATATGCCTGAACTGTACACCTGTGACCAATGTACTGCATACTAATTTTTTAATTTTCTGTTATCTCCTAGAGGAAACTGTTTATGGGTTTTGGGCCTTGTACTGTCTTCATAGTTTGGGGAATGGTGTATCTTATATTTGTAGTCATTTTTTTGTGTTTCTTGCGGTCTCAGGAACGATATGGTTAAACCATATCTAACATCTATTTAGTCAAGTCTGCTGATGGTGACTGGGGACAGTATCAGAATGCAAAAAGCAAAGTCCTAGCAATAGTCATGAAAATAATTCTGGCTTCCCCCATGGCAGCTTAATGCTGGCCATAAAACAATTGTAAATTAATTAAAATTCTGAAATTCTATAATTTAAAGCTCTCCAAAATTATATTCTGCTATTTTGCATTGCCCTAACTCATACTTAGAGTCCTTGGATATATAAAAACACTTTTAATCTTCCTTTTTAAAAAAGTTTTGATCTCAAAACATATCCACATGTTAAGTATGTACTGATGAACAAAAGATTTATGATTGTGGAATTTGCCCCACTGACCTTTGCCAAGACCATTGTTTTGTATAATAAGGTCTCCTGGTAAACCTTCTTTATATCCAATGGCTCTTGTGGCACCTCATTTTGGATACTTCCTGGGAATTTCCTTCACATCTGTCTTCATTGATACTTGCTCTTCTTTCAAAATTAGTCTCTGGATTGTTCCTTGAATTTCTTTCGGAAGTCTTGAGATGGATTGAGCATTTTTCACCTGGTCCTCCAGACAATGCTTTATGATAGCTAATCCTTCATATATTGTAAAAACTAAACAGAAATAGTTACTTTATAGCAAATATAAACTCATAGTAAATAGAAACTAATAGCAAATATAAACTAAGTAGTTACTTTTGCAGAAAGTGCCATCTTTCATAAAAATTCCCAAGGCCAAATTGGAAAAAAAAATAAGCAAAGAGGAAATATAATCCTGCTTAAATAAGTAGTATAAGAGAAATATTTTAAAGATAACTCTGTGTCAGAAATTCAGTGTTTCAAAGTCACAGTTCTTTCCTCTCAATTCCTCTTCTGTTTAGACTGTACTGCATAATGAGACAAATTCTCTCTGGAGACACTGGTTCATATAAAAGCCATGTTATGTGAAGCAGCATATCAACAACAAATTTAAACATATGTTCACTTTTTGTGGGTTTGTGGTTTGTTTGGTTGGTTGGTTTGTTTTGTTTTGTGGTTTTGTTGTTTTTTGTTTGAGTTTTTTGGTTTGGTTTGGTTTGGTTTTGGGTTTTTTTGTGACTTACTCACTTTTTATTTTTAAGACAAGCTTCTCATTTGTTTCTATTTATGCATTTTACATTGCATATATTTACCCTGGATTCATGTATCTAAGAATTCAAGTACAGTTAAAACATTATTTAATCATAATAGCATCCTGATAGAAGCACAGAACTAAAAAAATCTTTCAGGGGCCCACTCAAATTTAAGAAAGCTGTGTGAAAATTTGGAATTTAATTTGGAATTAAATTTGGAATTTAATTGTCAAATAGTTAACTAAGATGACCTAATTACTTTTTATATCTGACTAAGGACAGTAATAAATAGTGGAGGACTGGGAACCCTAGGAACCACACACATTTGCCAGATACTGGCACCCAAATAACGGAAAGAAAGGTAAATAAACTAATTTTTATTAGAAATTACTGCAGATTTAGCATGATTATTTAAAATAAAAAGTACTTTTATTATGTAAATTTTCTGTTCTTATGTGCTTAGCTCTTTCTGTAAACAGAACCAGCACCTGTAAATGGAGAAATTTGTGCACATTTAGAGGAATGAAGGAGTTACAAACTTTTAATTAGTGCTTTTACTTGTAAATGAGGTCAGTGGTAATTTAAGAATTGCTAAAAGGGTTATAGACATTTCATTAACCTCAGTCAGCACTATTTCCTTGGTACAAATCAGGTGATTCTGCAAGTATCTCAGTCCTTCCACCCTTCAAGCCTTCCTTTTCACTTTTAATAGAATAGCTGAATAATGTCCTTCATTGGTTGCTGTTTTCTTTTCTTGCCTTTTTCCTTCTTTTATTTTCAGCATATTAACTGAGAAGAGTTCGTTAGTTCTCATAAACTGAGAACTGTTCATTAAGAACAGTTAAATATAGTTTGTCTTCAGATGTCTGACTGTTCTCCCTATTTGAATTGCAACATGCAACTGTATGTCCTTACAGCACACATTGATGGATTTTACAAGCACTAACGAGCATTGAACCACCAGGTTAATGTTCCCACAGACACAGAACATTAGATTACTATTTCAAAAAGCCTTACCTACCATTTGGTATGCTCAGACAGCCATGTGTACATAAATTAGTAACTAGTGTTTGACTCAATTTACTCAAAGTAATCAAAACTTGCTCATTTGATCCATTTCCTGGCAACTACAATGACTCATTAGCAAATTGTCTTCCTATAAGCACTCCAAAATATGGCTTCTTCCCAAAACTATTTGCATTACCTGGATTACCTTTTAACTTAAATAGGTATTTCATAACACACCAAGAAATGGAGTCAGGTTTATTAAGTTAATCATAAGATAGCACCTTTTATGGATGCATAGTTCAGGGGAACAAATGGATGACTCAATTTATGCAATTTCAGGGAAAAAGAGGGTTCATACAACGTTCTTCCATAAATCTAGAAACCTCTTTCTCTGGGTAGAAAATACATATAATAAAATGGTCCTTTGCTATACTTCCAGCTGAAGAGGAGTGACAGACATTGATCAGGACTGATCCCCAGTAGATTAAAAACTCTGATAGGTTTCATGAGTTTAGGAAGTACTGTTCCTAACTACTGTGCTAGGAAGTAATTCAGAGAATTTCATTCTCTGACTCTTCATCCATCACTTCATCGAGCTTATACACTGAAAGCGGAATTTATTTGCTCTGCATACTGTATCTAGTTTAAATTAAAATAATGATCAATACATATTTCAGTGGTATGCTGTTACCATAGAAAATTGGAGGGTTTGCAAAGAAATTAAAGGAGGAAGAAACCATCAGTTACATAAGGTATTTGTGTAAGACAGTCTGTTCAAATACCCTGAAATTACCTCTACACTGAAATTTCCCAAATTTTTATAACAATAACATATAAAATCAGGATTTTCCTGCCTATTTAGAGCTATAACCAGTCTATGATACAGCACATAAAATTTACTGTATTATCCAATGCTTCTCATTTACTTAGTTTTTTTTTTTTCTTTTTCAGGGTAAGAAAGAGAGTGAAAAACTACTCTCTTGCTCTAGATTCTAGTAAGAACCTTGTGTTTCCTTCTGGGTGGGCGTGTCTGCTGCTCCTTGATGGGCTTGGTTGGAATCGTGCTCTGGCATTGGCTGGGAGAATATTTGTGGCCCTGGGCCAAACATTGGCAGGAGCTGTGCAGTCAAACCACAGTGGGTCACTGGCACCATGCTCACAGTTTGATGCCAGTCACTGCCACTAAGGCACACAGCTACTTGTGTGCAAGGGTTCAAGTCTCTTTCCTGGCCCTGAGTAGCTTACCAGGGCACCTATAATCAACACAGTCAGATTTTGGTGTCTGTTTAATCTCATTTAGTCTGCTTTTTGTGTGTTTTGCTTTTAGATACCAGCAGAGCAACAAATTCTAGAACATTTCAACCTGGCCTTAAACAGAAGATGATGTACTCACACACACAAAGATTAAATGAGAGAAAGGATAATTCATTACATTGGATGCATATGTTTAGGCTTAGAAGGTTTTTAATAATTCCCCAGTCCATCAGACCTTCTGTGAGACTACCAAATCACTTGGCTTCTCTGTGTTTCTGTTCCACACCTGCAAAGCTGTACTTTCCATTCCTCCCAGGAGTCCTGTTAAAATTATAAAGCTGGCTGACTTTCTGACAATTGCAACTCTGTCACAGTGCACAAATAAATAGGGAGTGATCATTCCTAGCTCTGATTGTTAGAACAAATTTAGTCTATAACTGTCTTGAGTATTCTGGAGTTCAACAGCTATTGCCATAGCAACCTGTTTTAATAACTTTCAGAGTGCAGAAAATACACGAGAATTAGGTTAATTCTGTGGTTAGGTACTGTACATAATGCCACTATCTGGATCCCCATAGAGACTACAAGGAATGCACATTCTAAACAGGAGCTTAATCAACAGATCAAGGCATCCTACTTACCACTGAATGAAGATTTCTTCCTCTTTTCTACAAAATGCTTTCATTATCTGAAACTTTTATTTAAAAGGAGATTATCCATTTTAAACAGTGGTATCTTAGTGAAAGCAATATCGTGTACAGAAACTTCTGGCATTAACTGTCCTATCTGTGGAAAGTATTATGCTTCTCGATTGAAAAGAAGGTTATTCTTTTTCTACACTTTTATGTCCCACAAAATACCAAATCATTGCAAGAACATATTCTTTCTGACAATGTTTTAAAATTTTTCATTCATTTACAAAAAGGTTAAGTTCTTTAATTTCAGCTTTGCTTTCTTTCTACTGAAGTACACTTTCTTACTTTCTTGATAATTGTTTTTATTAAAGCCTTTATATTTTCATTTTGGATCACTGATATTTAGGATCTAAAGTCATTAGTACAGATAAGTAACATATTGGGAAGAATTTCTTTGATGATTACCTACCTTGAGAAACAGACAAAAAAATCCCTTGTATTTTCAGTAGAAGTCTTTTACAAATAAAGCAGTAAGACATTTGAAACATGGCATATTTATTGATTTTTGTGTGAGTCCCATCAGGGTGATTTTTCAAAGAAGAAAATATTGCTATGCACGACTCCTGAGAGTTGTTGCTTTCAATTCAAAAGTCTGTAGACTATTTTGATTCTTGATCTTTGATGTTTGAACACAGACTGGGAAGAGAAATAGCAGTGTGAGGAGAAAACCAGATGACAGAATATGAAGTACTGGATTCAATAAAGTACAAATACTAAATTATTTTTCTGTAGTAAGAGTAATATGTTTAAATGTTAATATTGACACATCAGAAATCATACATATATATTAGGTACTGCATACAGGTACTGCAGTCCCTGGTTTTACATGAATTGCTTTAAAAATGTATGAAAATTTCCAAGAACAGTTCAGCTGCTGAAGAGAAGGATGCCTCTGTACATGTGCTCTGGCTCATCAGACTGTTTAAATGACACCAAGTACTCAAAGGATAAACCTTGATTTTTGAATCCATGATCAGGAGGCTAGGTATGCCAGAGAAAGCTAAGTCATAAAGCAGCCATTTTTACACTAACTACTTCCTATAAAGAAGTGCAACTTCTCTTAAATTTGGGCTGAGTTTGCTACTTCAAGGTATAATTATGAAACCATATTTTTTCTTCTAGTGAACTTAATCAAGATTTGCATGAAAATACAAGCTTGACAAGCCAGAACAATGCAAAAATTTCCTGTTAGTGCACCACCCACTGAGAATATTGTTGTATATCTGAATCAGACATGAGTCAACATCTAACAATTATTTAGAAGGGGACAAGGTAGCATAATGAAAAAAAAACCCTCTTTATTTTCAGTAACTACAGAATTAAAACCAATATTTTAAATCATCATTTCTTTTTCACTTTGTTGTGTGATCCCAAGGACTAAGAGATGCAGTGCAATTTTTTGTTTATATTTAATTTCTATCATCAAGCTTAGATGAGCCAACACAATTCCCATCATCAGTCAACAGTGACCTTGAGGTTTTGTTGCCTCACCCATAGACCCAGGCAGGTGTAGACTAGAATGTTTGTTCTTACCTTTAAAAACACTTTAGAAGGTGGTATTGGGCAATTACTGTGACTCTGGCCTGTCCACTGAACTTCTAATCTGCCACCTATCATAAATAAAGAAGAAATAGAAATATTTCTTCTTTAATTCAGCTCTAATGATCAGTTTTAGGGCTTTCATAATTTTTTTGACACAAATTTTTGTCATAAATTTTCACACACTTTTTGAAGATGTGTTTGGACTAAGATTTGATTCAGAACAACTCCTGAGAGAAACAGGAACAGGAAATTAAAGAGTTCATGTGTATTCATGGTATTCAAAAGCTTTAAAATCCTTTCCTACATTTTCATCCTTTCCAAGTACTGGCAGGAAGGTAAGTGCTTCAAACAACCTTCCCTCTCCTCTGAAGGTGACAAAAAGTTTATATTCATGCTGAGTTGTACCTGTGTTGTTGAGGTTTTGAGCTGAATTTTATTTTATTGTTCCCCATAGATTAGGGAACATCCCAATATAACTCTAATATTAATAAACATCTGTTGCCATGACCTTTTATCTTTGGCTACAATCTCAAAGATAAAGATTTAAAAATTAGGATTTATATATATATATATGATTTAAACATTTATGCATTCAAAACCAATTTTGATGCAGATGTCTAATACAACCCTTTGCTTATTTTCTTAGATCCACATGTGCTTATTCTATACCAAAGAGTTGCTGACTTGCAGAGAGATTATATTAAAATATACTCCATACTTCTTTTTGAAATAAGGTTGTTTTTTTTTTCCTAATATTAGCAATATTTAGATTGTTCCTATACAGGAAAAAAAGCAGGACTAATGGCCACTGGACAGGAAATTAATTTATATGTAAGTAATAGTCTCAAATCCCAAGAAAAATTGGATGAACTACATCAAAGTAATACATCTAAGTAATTTAAGGACTGACTACCAGGACTCTTTTTAAAATTAGTTTTAACAACAGTTGAAAGAGACCAAAGAAAAGAGAGGTGAAAATCCTCAGTTAGTTAGGTAGAGGGTTAGAAACAGAAAAGTACGTTGCAAAATAAATAGTGAAATCTGATCTGTCATGCATGCCTCAGGAAATATGGAGACCAAATAACACCAGAATAGGAAGGATCCATCAGCGTCCTCAGAACAAAGGATAAGGTTATAGGAGACAACCAGGGTAGCTTATTTTGCTAAACTTATCAGTACTAAAGTGACTAGAATGTATAATATATATGTATAATGCATATACAAATATGCAGTATATATGCAATAAAACATGTAAATATGTATGTTCTATATATAAATATGCAAGACATGCTTAACAGCTGCAAAAAATAAGGCCACAAAAATATATTTAATATTTTCTCTGAGAAAACATAAAGCAAGATTAGTCTCAAAATGATTCATGGAGGAATCTAATTTTGGAAAGCTGTCTTACAATATTCTGTAGCGGAAGGAGAGGCAGGGAGAAAACAACTGATTTTTAAAGGAAGTTTGGTGTGTTTACAACATGACCGTGTGACATGGTTCCCTGACATGAGAGCCTGCTAGGCACAGTGATCTCCACAATACTTGCAGCTCTCTGAGATGCTGACCTCCTAATGCTGCTAAGCAACATATTCTGGCATGATTATGATTCATGATCACTTTGAATTTGAGTAGTCCATTGCCAGACATCACCTCAAGGTTCAGTAAACACATTTTGTATGAATGTCACCCATTTAATACACATAACTCAGCAAAATTGTTGAAAGGCAGTAATAACGAAAGTAGAATATAAAGGCTTAAATACAAGGAAAGCCTCTGGATATACTAATTCTGCAACATAATATTAATATAATATTTATATACAAAATAGACATGTTTAAAGTCCTAAGTAACTGCCAAATGCATTATCTGCAGAGAAAACATAGCAAAGGAAAATGCAGTGCCATTCTGAATTGTTCTGGTCATCTTGAAGACAGTTTAGCTCAAGCAAGGTCATGTCCTCAGCTGCAGGTAACACCACTGTTTGGCATTATAGAGAACTGAAAAAAACTTCCAGTCCCTGAAGGTTCTTCCCAAGAGTAAATGCTATTTTTAACTGGTGAAAAATAGAGCATACTAATTCTATCAAATCCGTGAATGAATTAGTATGTGACAATGTTTGCTTGATTAGGGTATTGCTTATGAAGACAGTTTTGGGAATGGAAATATATAAAGCCTCTAAGGAAATTTTGTCAGGACAGCACAATTTACAGAGCAAATTCTGGAGGAATTATGGTCTCTTATCCTTGAAAAGCTTTTTGTGTCAGTTTTTAAAAATTCATAAAAAGCTGAAGAGCTCCAAAAACTCCCAACTTTTTCTTAAAAAGAACAACAAAAAATTAGTATTCCTCCATCAGAAATTGTTAAGAACTAAGAAAGAATCTGTTCCACAATTTGCAGTTAAATTAAATACTGGAGACTATGTTTCAGGACTTTTTGGTAGGTGAAGAGAAATAAGATTTCTTTTATTTAAATAGAAAAGAAGTAATGGGCATAAGTGAAATTAAAACAAAAAACAAACAAACAAACAAACAAAAAAAAAACCAAGAAAAATGTCAAATAAAAACAAAACACAACAAAACAAAATCCCCTTAATGAAACAACACCAAATAAATATAACATTCTTCCTGAAACACAGGAAGACACTACTTGGCTGTGGGGGTGATCAAAACTGGTGCAGGTTGCCCAGAGATATTGTAGAATCTCCCTTCCTGGAGATATGTAAAAGCTATATGAAGGGCAGCCTATTCTAGGTAGCTCTTCTTTAGCAAGAGGGTTGGAAAAATCTATCTCAAGTCCCTGCCAGCCTTAACTATTCTGTGATTATTGTGTCTCTCTGTGATAACTCTGTAAAGAGTTTCCTTGGATATCCAGATTGGCATTTGCTTGTCTAAATCTGTTGTTTAAAAAGTAACACAATGATAAAGTTTGAAATTTTCAGCATATTTTTGGTTGGATTCAGAATTAGTGCTATTTTTCACTCACTAACACCATCCAAAACTGCCATACGAGCAAAAGATGTACCCTATGTGTCAGTGGTATTAAAAAAAAAAAATCATAACCACAAAAAATGAGGAGAGATTGATACGATAAATTAAAAATACTTCCAGAAGTATAATACAGTAGCATAGAACAAGCCACTATATCAGCTTAATTCTTCCTTGAACTAATTTGAGGTGCTATGGTTTCTGGTTTCTGAGCAACTCAGTCTTTAAGCTGCCTGCTTAAGTTAATGTGCAAATGGCTATTCATGCTTCAGTGCTTCTATATCAGCTTTTACTGATACTGGGGGTTGTTTTCAGAACTATTTTTACTATGTTTGCTGATTGATTAATATTTCACTTCTTAGCAGCAATTGAAAGAAAACTTGAGTTGATAAAACAAATTAAAGAGTAAGCCTTCACCATACTTGGATTGCTGCCCAAGACTTATATAAGTCAAACCAAAGATCAACATATGTGGCAAACTTTATCAGTAAGATTTGAAGTGAGCATGTTGTGGAAAGACCTTTATTTTAAGTGAATGCCAAGATTTTTGTTCATAAGCACAAAATCTCAATACCATTGTAAGAACATTTTTAAAAAGTAACATTTATAAAATCAGTCATAGATTCAGAAGCTGTCCTGTATTTATAACAGTGCACAGGCTTGCCTCCTTTAACAACCCAGAACTCTATAACAATATGCTTCAGAAGTATTGCTTGCTGCATTGACTGATCTTCACAAGAGTGAACCTCTGAATTTCCAAGTGCTGGGTCTCTGGATCCAAATTTAAAGTCAATGCTTGCTTTGGTGAACAATAGGTGGACCATATCAAACACAAACAGGCAAGTCTGCTTCTATTTACAAGGCTTTGGGTGGCTCACTTCATTATAATATCATTATAATATGCAATTATGTGGTATCATTTAAAATGCAGAGCAGGACATAGCTCTAATTTAATAGGGTATGGAGAGAAGGGTATTGTGGGTAGAGTTCATTGTGTGATTAGTAGCATTTAGTCATTTTGGGCAGTTGCCCAGGAGGAAAAAAAGAAAAACTACTAACTGCATGAAGGTTTTGTCCCCCAGTAAATCACAACATAAAGATCAATTCTTACCAAAAAAAAAACAACCAAAAAGTCTAAACTGACAAAACTAGTAGCTACAGAAACAGAAAAAGGTACACACATGCCATAAAATACGCATATAGACAAAGACAAGATCACTTGAGCTATATATTTACATACATTATGTCCATGCATAATAGATACATGTATAAATTTAGAAGCAAGGGTATAAAAGACTACAGATGAAGACATAGGTATAATTTTGAATTACTGTTTCTCTCATTCCTGCATTAACAAAATACTCTTTAAAGGAAGAAAATATCTTTTACTCAAAAGTAAGAATGTTGAAATGTCCATAGAACTGGACAGTTCAGGTTCAGACTACTGGCAAGAATGCATCAGCTTATTTAGCACACTGATATTCATACTGACTGTATTATTAGTGATATTCTGAACCTGATCATTGTCTGAGATGATGAAGTATACTTTCTGTATGAGGATGAGTATATCAAAGCAGTAATTACTATATAAATAATTCTAAATCTATCCTTCAAATGAGAAAGTTGTTGATAGAGTAAATTTTTCTATAGAAACATTTTACTTTTCTACTTCAGAGGAAGGAAAGAAGAACTAATACCAAGAAAACTTCTGTGGAATGGGTCTTCTGCTCTTGCAGGATGTGATTCAACCTATTTTTACTAAATCAATTAAAATGTATAGTTTGAACATAGTTTAAATACTCACAGCTGAAACTAACATCCTGAAAATCCCTGTTATTCTGGCACTGAGCCCTGGAGGAAACTCAGTTCTTTAGAAGATTCAGATTTTTATCTGAAAATTTCTTAGGCTCCTGAAGTTTTGCTTCTCTAAGTTCCCAGAAATGCCCTGGTTTTTTGGAGTTCAAGAGACAGTGCAAATTTTACATCAAATTCTTAGAGGTATCCGATTATGGACTGTCCTTACCTTCTGGGCTCTGCTCCTGCTGAAACCTAGACACCACAAGGAAACATGGGAGAAACATGAAGCCAGAAACAAAGAAAGGGAAACAGAGGAGGAAGCTCTCTCATACAGATGAGACAATGGCAACTCGCAGTTCTGGTAGAAACCTAGTTAAGTGTCAAGTCAAAGCAGGAATCAGAAGCTGATCTCATATATTCAACACTGTGCTACAGAGTCTCACTTTTTGACTGAAAGCCTTCCAAGACTGAAGGCACATTTTTACCCCCAGTATTCCATACTATCTAGCT
The DNA here is from genome assembly GCA_013400215.1 of Cisticola juncidis. NCBI lineage: Eukaryota > Metazoa > Chordata > Aves > Passeriformes > Cisticolidae > Cisticola > Cisticola juncidis. The sequence goes on along the minus strand of VXBR01006235.1, from coordinate 62,905 downwards.
CAGATGAAGACTTTGGACTTCCTCTGAGTCCTAAACTTTCCGTGAGTCCAGTATAAAGCCTTGGTGTAAGGTTTCAGGCTCATCCTCAGGGACAGATATCAGGATGCAGGCATTTTGGTACACCTTGGATAGATTTCTACAGGGACTGAGAACTTTGGATCTAATTAAAAAGGAAAAGCAGGAATTATAGACTGTGTGCTTAACTTAAAAGACAAGATATGAGGCACAAAACTAATACCCACATTTCTGCAAGTGATCTGTTAAACATCTTGACCTGTTAACCAAACGGTTTTGATTCTTTTGGTTGTCATTTTTAAAATAAAACAAATAGAATAAACAAACTGTGCCTGTTCCTCTGATGATTTACTATCATTACATTATCAAGAAATATTACTGGACTGTATTTTAAACACATTATTTTTTACATTTAGCTTGTGAAAGAGGCTGACTTCACAAAATCTTAACAGTTATATACACCTTCCTGTATTTTTTTTTTCCTGTTCTCTCCCCAAAGTAGGTAAAATATTATATTAGGAAACTATATTTACAGTATTTAGAACAAAACCTTATAAATTAAATAATAACTAAAGGAACAATGCCTTTACACTTGCAATTAGTCACAAATAAATTAATTACACATCTTACATATGTATATATGGATACAGTGTTGATTGTTGGAGCTGCAGATATACACTACGTGATACAATGTAAGAATGTGCAAATTACAGCAAGTAACAGCAAGTTATAATGAAACTTTTCTGTCCTCTTTTCCCAGTTTTTTACATAAAGTTTGGATGTGATTGCTACTCTGGCATATATGATTCAAAGGGCAGGAACTATAGATTTATATACTATGAAAAGTAATTTGATTTGAACTCCACTTCTTGCCTAATCTTTCCTAACTTCCCACTTTCCATTAGATTTTTCAGAGAACATCAAGTATTTCAGACAGCTATCTGCAATAGTCTATTACCAATGTCATCCTGATAAAGGAAAATCGAATCCTAGTGTATCCAAGTGCTTCTATTACTTGCCCTGAAAGAGTCTAATCTAATATCCAAAACACAAGCAAAGATATTTTTTACTTTTTGTAACACTTTCCCTTAAATTGAAGTTGAGTCCATGATTTTCTGACTCAAAAATTGAGATACAGTTATATCTATGTAACAATGAAACTTGTTAATGAATTTTAATACTAGGAAACCCATAAATAATTTAACTAATTATGGACCTTGTCCATTTTGACTAACCCATTTCTTTCAATAGTTACTGAAATATTCTAGGCACATCTTGGACAGCACTGCTCCAGACAGCTTGAAACTGAATCTCTGCAAAAATAATGTTGCTGAAATTCTAAGGGGAGAGAATTGTTTGTATTATAAGGACTGGAATGGTCCACATTTGAGGGTGAAAAATAATGCCTCTGGGTCCTTGAGCTAAAATAATTGTTTTCAATGGGCACAATTTAAATGAAATGCAATATTTCTAGAGATTGAAAATCTCTATAGGGAATGGAGTTGATTCATTACAATGGTTGGCATTAGCAGGTTACCTCTCTGGTGAGGATCTGCCCCAGAGAAAGTGTTCAGCACAAATGAATGAAAACATGGGCTAAAAAAAAGTTGTAGAAAGGCATTTCAGTAAAATATATCTATGTAATAAAAACAAGCTGTAAAATCAACAGAGTTAAAGAGAATTAAGGATTTCCCTAAAAACAATTGTTTTAAGCCTTCTAGCACCCCTTACTGGAGTTCTCTTTTTAATACCTATTAGATAAACTAAGCTGGAAAAAATAAATAACCCTTTTAAAAAGAAGCTCTGACAGAGGGAACTATAAATAAACAGATTCTGAACAGTCATGGAAGGGGACCTCAGCTGATATAACCCAGGGTGGTTTTACTGATTCAGAAGATTACAATTAATAGCTGTTTAGATTCTAGTAGAGGGGGTTTATTCTACAGAATATGGTCTCAGCTTTCCATTTCAAAAGTCAAACATGCTCTCTTGCTCGACAGGTTTCAAACAAGATTTTACTGAACATCCTTCAAGGGTGATTTATTCTGCTCAGTATTAAGAAAGATTCATGACCCCAGTTCTAGGATAAGTAATAACTTGTCATTTCATAAACTCTTAAATTAAAAAGGATATAAAGGACCCTTATGAATCTTACTGCTCGACCTCTTGTTTAGCATATGCCAGAGAGTTATATCAGCTGAAATACAGTGATGTGCCACCTCCATTGCCCTCAATTTAAATGCCTGAGATTCTTGGGTTGCTGAAGACTGCAGTTGCCAGGAGTAAAAGGAGATAGTCTGAAGATATAAGACACACTTAGGATCTTTTCCCTCTTTCACTGTAGCACATCAGAGTTGCATATGTTCTGCTGTAAGCCTTGCTCTCTTGGGCAAAAGAAAGGCATAATTCTTTTGTGTACCTCCCCAGGGTCTTTATTAACACACATACTTGGAAGACATTATGTTATTAGTTGATTAGTAATGCAGGAATAGTTTCCAACATGAACTTGAATTTCACATATGCCGATGATGAGCTTTCATTATTCGCTCCTTATGGTCTCGTCTTTTAGACAGTGCCTTGACAACAGTAATGCTTTCCTTTTGAGAAATACCAACAATTTGTTTTTGAAAACTTTCCTGTAAGGAGATACCGTGCAGGGAATCGGCACAACAGTGCGTTATGGAAATAGAAATCATCCCACTGATTCCAGAGGCTGCAGATGGGTTGTGCATCTACTGCTGCCTTCCTGACCACAAGCTGATCGGGCAGCCAGCAAGAACAAATTCTCTAATGGCTGAGCTAATCTTCATATTACATTTATAGCTGCCAAGGTGAAAGGAGTGACCAATGCAAACACAGAGAGCACTGGCCAACACAAAGCTGCTGCCAGCTGCTGTTTCAGCTCTGGAGGACACATGTAGCTTGAGCAAATTAGTGAAGTATTTTCTTAAACAGGCCTGAACAGCTCAGACACAGTTTTGAGAGCAGAACATTTGAAAAGGTGAGCTTTCCTCCTTCTTGGAACCTGTGATTATGTCTAAATATTCCTTAACCATAAATAAGATCTCAAATGTTTATTTCTAAATAATTTCTGCCTGAGAAAGTAAACAATCATCGAGCCAAACCACACAAGAAACCAGATCCTACTTCTGAAAAGTTTACCTCCAAAAGCAAGGAAGAAAGGGTATATTGGAAAATGTACACTCAGACAAAAAATATCACATGATTAAATCCCTGATTAAGGAATGTCTGCAGTGTTCTTTATCTCCAACAACCTCCATATGCTACAGGATGTTAATTTATATCAGGCTGTTTATTATTCTCTGGGTTTAATGGAATGATTCTTAACTGATCTTTGTAGAGAAACTACTACCTCCATGGTACAGACTTTCATTCCTAGAGGAACATCCAATTACTCTGAGTAATTTTTGGTTATTCTGTTTATTATCTTTCATCATTCTATGAGTTATTAAATCTAAATTTTTCAATTATTTGCAAAGATTTATTCCAATATGGTTATTTAGTTTCAGCCTATTCATTCTTTTGGAGAAAAATGAGGAATTTATCTGTTCTTAAAACATACAGTAGTATAAGAAAAGCCTTTTGGGGCAAGTGCAAACATATACTATGTGAATGAAATTTCCCTTTAAATGATGTGCAGCTCTACTGAGATGACTGTAGTGGTTCTTCATTTTCCTATTACAGACCAGCAACCTTCACTTTAGTGAGGATTCTGTTGGACTCTAGGCCAGCGATAAATTGAGAACTATTCATTTTGAGGACACAAGAAATATTTAATCCTATATATTTTTAAAGTGAAAATATAATCCTAAATATTGTTAATGCTTTCGATTCACTATTTGCAATATCTTCACTGCAGTGAATAAAATAATTTTATATGGGTTGTTTTAAAAATGCTGTAAGATTTGTAGCTTTCGAAACCACTCATTTCCATTTTTTATAATTAGATGGTTACAATTGTGTAATTAATATGCATTAGGCATTTAGTAATTTTGCATAGGGTACACAAAACTGCATTTATGAATAACCTTTTGCAGCCAGCCTATGGAAGAAAGAGATATGATGTATTTCTTAGACACATTACTTAAATGTGTTAACTGTTCCTCCTATCTGTCTTGTATCATTTTTAATTCATCTTTCAATGCTCTATTGATCACTTAGCATCTGACCATTTGATCATATCTGTGAGGTCTCTAGGACATAGCTCAGTAATTCAGAATTTTGAAAAGTGATTGTGAGTTTGGATTTCTCAGTTTTCAGGTGTTCCAATTCTACAAGGGGTCCAGATTTTTAGAATGTATCCTCCAAAAATGATCCTTCTTAAGGGTACCTTAACTCCTGAAATTCCCAAAACAATCACTACTGTCCAGAAATATTTGATAAATTACATTTCTGCATCATTTGTAAAACACAAACCAGAGAGAGAAGAAACTGTTAACTAAAATAATAGCCAAGAGTAATTTAAACTCATTATTTTTAAATGTTATCACCCAAAACTTTATCAAGATATTCCAATCATTTTAACAATACCCCTTTTCCTTTTTTTTAGCCTTTGTTTCTGTAGTTTCATGTACTTAAATCATTTAACACAAAACCCCCTGTGTCTTTGTTCTAAATGTGACTATCCAAATTTTAAATCTACCTCTCCATTGCAGATACTAATAAGACAGATATAGTACTGCATCAAAATTGTACCATATACGTTGTGGGCACACAAAAAATGTTACTTAAAGCCTGTTCTCACTGCCCTCATGCTTCTGTTTTTACACACAAAATTATTGATGTTGTCTGCCCCACAGCTATCATGTATGTTTTTTGGAGCTATCTCATAAAGCTGATAAATGCTATCAAATTTTACATGAAGATGTTAATTGTTTATTTTCTACAGGATTTATTCCTAAATTTGTTAAAAGCTGCACTGTTTTCATTACTATTAGCTGTTATCCATCTGCTCACATTTTAAACCTGTGACTTGTAAAATTATTTTTCATAAAAAAGATAATAAAATACATCAGGCAAAATTACCAGTTTTTAAATGTAGATTTCTATGTTTTCTTTATTATACAAATCAAAATGTCCATACAACTACTGTCTCTTTGAATTCTTGTGCAGAATGTATCTTGCAATATAGCATTTCTCTAAGCTGGTACTTCACTATTTCATCATAACCTCCATTTGTGCATAATATCTAAGGATAGGATAAAAGAACTCAGAAAAGAAATGCCTTTTGGGCCCCCGAGCTTCTGCTACTCAGAGGAGGAACATAAAACCATACAAAGAATGCTGGAAGGGACTTCAAGACATTGCTTAGTCATTTTTTCTTTCTTCTCTCAAGCAATTATGTCTGGAGCTAGCTTGAAAGATGTTTGTCTAATACAGAAATTTTCAATGAATAACATAAATCTCTCCCGCTGCAATTTAAACTCTTCATTTTCTTCTATTGATCATGAACATAAGAAAGGAATTCATCCCTTCCTCTTTGAGACAGTTTTTATGTACTTGAATGCCATTAACATGTTTCTCTTCTGTCTTTGCTGACTCTCAAGAACCCAAGTAGTCCAGTCTTTTCTAAAAAATCATGATTTTTAAACCCTCAGCCATTCTTGAGTATTTTTCCACTTTTTCCTATTGTTCCACATTATGCTTGAAGTACAAAGGTTACAACACAGAGCTTACAAATTATGTTCTACATATGACAGTGAAAATGTATTATTTGAATGTCTTAAGTATAATTCCCTTTTATACTACAGCATGAAGTTTGTCACTCACACGTAACATGTAAATTTAAAGAACAAACCCATTTTGACAGGCTACTAGCATCCTCCCCAAACTACTTTTGCTCTGAACTACCACCTAAATGCAGACCACCTGTCTACATTACCACCTAAATGGAGACCACCTGTCTGTACTAAGTATAGCTTGGTATCCATGTGTTTGCATGTAAATTTATTCCAAATTCTGTATCTGAACAACAAAAGTAGTTCTCTTTAATTAAAAATCAGCCAGTATACCTCCCAGACTACTGCCTGTGTAAGGTTAATTAATTGTAAGTATTATTCTATCTTGAAACATAAATAATATTTCTGGATATGATCATTCAGCTAATTATGGACCCACCCCTAAACAATTTTACTTAGATTATTCTTACCATTAGAAGAGTTACTAGGTGTCAGTTGGGTTTTTTTTTTTTTTTAATTTTTTTGGTTTTTTTGTTTGTTTGTTTGTTTGTTTTTTGTTTTTTTGGTTTTTTTTTTTAGTATGTCAATATCTTTGTAAGAATTTAGATATAGTTCTGCTACTCTCTGTCCACTGGCCATTGAAGATATCATGCAACAGCTGCTCAGCAGCAAGACGTGCCAAACCAGTGCAGGATCTTATTTTCCCCATATTTTTCTAGGAGTTTACAAACAGTTTGACAGATTTTCAGTATTTTTTCATACTCAGCTAACAGTTTCTTTTCCCACTTTTTAAAGAGAGGGAGGTATTTCAAGCTTACAGCCTCTAAAAAATGTTGCTCATCCCTTTGTTTCCCAAAATGTATAATGCTTGTCTCTGAGCTTGCTTTGGACATAATTCTGAGATTAATTTTGTGTAGGTTCTCATCTTTAAAGCATTTTGCAGCCTTTGTTATTTTCTCCTGTTCTGGGAAACAGAATTCTGGGTGGGAATTTTATTCCTTTGATTTGTCCTTAACTGCATTAGTCGGATACATAAAACTCTTTGGCCACCTCAGCATTATCTACTACCCATTACCTCCTTACCCAATTTTTCCTTCTGTTTGTATGATCCTTTTATATTTGTCCTCACTGTTTGAGACATGAAAAACTTGTGATTCAGACTCCATTTTGAAAGTGATCTCATATTAAACTCCTATCTTCTCCTTGTGTTTAAATACCACTTATCTAAATATCACTAGAAGAAAATTTTACAAAAATTTTATGAAGCTTTATTGGACCTAATTAAGGTCTGTTTTGAAAATCAACTATTCTGAGTTGGAGACTAAAATAACCTCTAGAAATTCTGCAATCTTAACTGCAAACCAAAGATAGCTAACAGATTTCTGAATGGAACCTGAATGTAGGTTCACCCAAATTAAGAAATGTCTTTTACAAGTTTTCTTTAATTTTTTCTTTTGATCAAAGAAAAAGTGTTCAGCAGTTGAGACAATGCAAAAGGAAACTCACTGCATATCCTAATTTTGAGAGAGATGATTACTATTTTTTAATGATTTGTGTGATATGTTTCATGTAGTGGATAAAACAAAAACCTGTATGTTTAATATGCTGTCTGAAGCTCAAGAATGCCTGGAAAATCCTCAGACAACATTGAAATTTAAGTGGCTAATTCTGAGGGTATTTTAAAATTGAAAAAATAGAGAAGCATGTATTATTGCATTCAGTATGTCATGTATATCCACTTTTCTTCAGTTTTAACTTAGGAATTTTCATTAGGATTTCATTTTCTCTTCCCATCCTATATTAGTCTTTCCAAGTATTGCAGTCAGTTAATCCTATGATAACACTGATATTACCGTCTAGTTTCTAATGTGAACAGCAAATAAGTCACCAAGCATGGTATTAAAGACTGCATTACAGGGGAATAGCTCTTTAAAACAAACAGCAGTAGTATCACAGTACTAAAATGCTGATAATGTCCCATCAGGAACAGTGTGCACAGTGCTGATAACCATCCCACAGGAAGGAAGTTACCTCAGGAAAGGCGATGTGTAATGAAACACAGTATGACATCCCAATCAGAAGCCTGATTTGACTTTCCAAGAGTTGGGACTAAGTTTTCAGAGAGCATAATAATTATTCAAAATTATATAAATGTTGTGAATGGCTTGTACATTTTTGTTTATCCATTCATTCTAGTAAGAACAGAAGTACTTGTCATATTAGTGAAGTGTAAGGTGGGAGTGAGGTCCCTGATGATCCTATTAGCAAAATTCAGAATTTGCTATATGAGCCAGAAAGAAAAAAAGAAGCTAGAGATCTGCCTAAAAAGATGACTAACAAAGAGCATGCTGCAGCTTAGTCAGGATAATTACTGTAAAGTATATATGCTAATATAAAATATTTTTGTTCACAAATAAGTTTTAATGTGTGATGTGGGTAAACTCTTCTTGTGAGGTTTCAATTCAGTGTTGCCAGCCACAGGCACTCAAGTTATTTTAGTGCCACACCTTGTGCCCACTCCACCCAAAAGATGAGATTTGGAACAGAGCACATGTCAGGGTTAGTGAGTGTGTTTGGTTTTGTGCCTCACTGGGAATGCTTATCTTGCAATTAATATTCAGTCGGGAAGGCTAGAAAAAATTTTGATTATAAATGAAGTCTGAGGTTTCTTAGGTAATAACCTGTTTTCGGCAGCTCAGATTTCAAACAATAAAATAAATGAAGCCAAGCTCAGTACATAAAACTCCACCTATTACATGATTGATAAGAAAAAATCTCATAGAAAAATTTTTCCAACTCAAGTAATGTTTCCATGCAGGTAAAAAAGAGTTAAAACATTTGGATCTTGCAGATTTCACTAAGTACATGCAGCGAAGATGGTGCTTGCCTTTTCTCTGAAAGCCCAAGATATGGTCCAAAAAGAAAGCCACACTATTCTTTGAAAATTGACACAGAGAACAGGTATTTGTGTAAGGATTTTGGCATCAGTTTTACATCCTTGGAAAGAATATGTAGGTGTCCTATGCACTTGTGACAACCCAGGAGGATTTCACTACATACAGAACAGCAAAGAAAAGAGGGAACAGTAGTATTTAGGATAACCCTGCTCTGTCTGTTAACTCTTGAGAATCCCATTCTGAAGCTCTTAACTCTATTGTAACTTATATATAAGTTGGCTACTCAGCCTGAAGTTATAACTTTTATTAAGTGTGCTGATTTTGGCTGGGGTAGAGCTAATTTTCTTTGCATTAGCTTGCATGGTGCTTGTTTTGGATTGGTGACCAAAACAGTGTTGTCACAGGGATGTTTTAGCTACTGCTGAGCAGTGCTCACACAGCATCAAGGTGAGGCCTTTTCTGCCCCTCACACCACCCCACCAGTAAGGAGGCTAGGGGTGCACAAGGAGCTGGAAGAGGACACGGCTGGGTTAGCTGACCCCAGCTGACCAAAAGGAAATTCCATACCATAGGATGTTGTGCTCAAAAACAAAAGCTGGGGTAAATATGGAGGAGATATAGGGTCAATAGTGTTTGTCTTCCCAAGTAATGGTTATGTGTGATTGAACACTCCTTTCCCAGAGATGGTTGAACACCTGCATGACCACAGGAAGCAATAAAAGAATCCCTTTGGTTTGCTTCTGCACAGAGTTTTTTTTTTTCCATAAAGTGCTTTTATCTCAAGCAAGAAATATTCAAACTTTTCTCCTTCCGATTTTTTTCCCGTTCCACTTGTGGGGAGTGAGTGACTGCCTGCTAGGGGTTAGTCCTTAAAAAGAATGGAGGCATTCAGCTTTCTATGCAGAAATACTCAATGCTCTCCTAGAGCCTGTAGGATTTTTGGGAAGTCCAGAGGGGAATATGACCTGTATCAGAAGACAGGGAGAATAACCCTGTATCTGGGTTTAGATATCCCCACGTAGAGTATCTAAAACATCTCTGGAAGAGTATATTTAAAGCAGCAGAGTCACTTCCTGTGAATTTGGAATCCAGTACATTTTAAGTAAACAAATATTTTTAGAAGAATAAAAATCTTAAAATGTAATGTGAATGTAGCTGAAAAACAATCCCATTGCCTACACCATCTGCACTGCACCTACATAAATACCAACATTAGTTTTTGTTGTGTTTTAGTACACCCACTTGCTGTTAGCAGACTCTGCTTCTAAGGAAAGGATAATTCATAGGCAGAAAAATCTTTTAAACAGAATTATATAGTTTATTTGGCTTTTTCTCCATGTCCACTGAGATGATAATGTGAATAGGTCTAAACTAGACAATGCCTTGAATGACCTGATCTAATTGCTATGGGACCATATCACATTAAGAAATCCCTTCCAGCCTTGAGTTCTGTGACTATAATATTAAAGATTCATTCAGAGCAATACTAAATTATTTAGTCCTATGGCTGTTAATCTTGTGTTCGACATAAAAGCAAATAAAGCCAATCAGCCATTTAAACATATGTGTGTCCATGTGCCCAGGTCCGTTCTACTATATTTTTGAAAGCTCTTCTCTCTTGCTCGTCTAATTCAACCTACTAAGTTGATTCTATGACTATCTTAATCTGATGTCCTAATCTCTGGCTACACAAGCCATTTCTAGGACTCTGAGCTTTTGACACTGTGGCAGCATAATGTAGAATAATTTGTTTTGCCTAAAGAAGGGGCAGAAGAAGAGAATGTCCCAGTCCCTTATTTATGTGTTGTGAGGGCCATCAGAGTTCTGTGGGTTGAAGTGTACTCTAGGTCCAGAACAGACATAGCTGTCCCTTCTCAGCCCCGCGTTTCCCTAGATATTGAGGAAACAACCACCACTGAGGTGGAATTTAATCAAGCTGCTTTTGTTTCAGCCCTCACCTATTTTTTAGAGTGAAGTTGTAAGTGAAAAGAGCCCTTGAGTGAGCTGTGGCATGCATTAGTTTTTACTTTACCTGTAGGGGCATATATGTTAACATCTAATAGATAGTTTGATGATTCACCTTTGCTGCTGAAGGCAAAAAGATTTCTTGCTTGACTGAAGTGAAAATGGTTTGGTCTTTAAAACTTTTTATGCCCTAAAAGAGCTGTGCTCTTACAGAAATTCTGACATTGTAAGAAATGATCATGACTGTGATGAAAAAAAGACTCAGAAATGTAGAATCTAACACAGCTGATGTATTAAAAATGAGTGCAGGGAAAACTCTACCTGTTATGGAACTTTTTGCCATTGTTGTAAAAAGAACTAGTCTGCAAGAAATAGGAGAAAAAGGAGTTAACAGAATTTTCAAATTTTTCTTTTGATGAAAGATCAAAAACTGTCTCATTCTTGATTCCAGGACTTGAATGGTTAATTTAGAAGAAATGTCTATCAAGATAGAAGTAGCTTGATCAGCTGGATGCTCCAGACAAAACGATAGCTGATCTGAACTATTTTTTCAGTAAAGAATTCTTCAAGCTATATTGATTCTAACACACTGAAAATTACACAAGATGAGCAGTGAACATTTTCTGTTCCTAAATAGCAAGCCTACCTGGGCAAACTAGAGATGGCTGATATTTGTTAGTGGGTTTTTTTAGGGGGAGGGAAGGGGGCAGGAAGCAGTGTGTGTGGTCTTTGTGGTTTTGTGTTGTTGTGTTCTTCTAAACACTTTTTTATGGATGCTCTTTAAATTTTTATTCAACATTATTCAAGGAGAGAAAGTTTGGATGTGCAGGCATTAGCCTGTTGATACTCATATTCTAGTCTGATTTTTCATAGCTTTTAAATGTTGTCCAAGGTTATGCACATTTGTGCAGAGCTTAAATGTTCTGTTAGATATTGCAGTATGTCAAAAGACAGAAGCTAGATGGTACAAATATCATCTTTGTGCCACTCAATGGCAATTTAAAAGGAATATAGGTACAGTGGCGTCTGAAAGTTAAGCCCCTATAAAATTACAAATTTATGCTGAAGTTTATAGTTAAGAATGTATTATGTTGACACATTCTCTTCATTAATTCATGATTTCAGAGACTGATTTCTTGCAAACTGTACTTTCTGTTTCATTCCAAATAAGAAATCATTTTTATTATTTGTTGTTTATTAACTTTAACACAGTTTTGAGAAAGTATGACTGTCTTCATCTTACAAGATTACCACAAAAATAAAAGGCAATTATGTAAAATACTTTAATCTACCCTGTCTCTTTTAAAACAGTGTGTGTCACTCACAAAGTACATTTATCTCTCTTGGATTCAAAAAAATATTCTTCCAATTTAAACTTGAACATCAAAATTCCTTCTTCAAATATGTAATACTCATTGTCCAAAGTTTAGTTATAAAATTATAATGTTATTGTATTAACAACATAGACCTATATAATTGACTAAATGTGTTTTCATGCAACAAACTTTGGGTTTTTGCAAATGAATAGGAAGTTTGGCTTAGCTAATATTAAGTTTGAGATTCCACAAAAGAATTCCACCCAAACTGAAATCATATGTACAACAGGAAAGATTGCAAGAGAAATAAATCACTCTGCATAACATAAATAACAAGAGCTTGTTATAGTAAACAGATATTTTAAAGGAAAAATAAAGCATATTGGGCCCAAGGAACTGCAAGTCACATGCCATGGGTTTTTTAAGACCAGGCAGTAAACTGGCTTTGTTTATATTTCTAGTCACAGAAATGCAAAAAACCAACATGCCAAAACAGTCCCAAGTATCTTCTGAACTGAGCAAACATTAAATAACTGTCCAGGTTTTTCTATGCCAGTGATAGTTCTGGCATATTCTTTACTATTCTCCCTGACTTCTGTATACTGCTTGAGCACCACAAAGAGACAGTAAAAAACATTCACCTCCACTTTCACCAAATGAGCTTAGCTATGAACAAGGGAGGACTAGGATTTCATATCTTTTGTTCCATTGCTAAGAGAAATATAATTACTTTGGTTCATTCTTTTCTACTTGTAGATATGTAGTTTCATAAGCTCTTTGAAGAAAGTTGTATTTACCTTAAAATTATGAGGTTGTCAGGATACTCAGACTTCTAAAATCACATGGAGGTATGCATATGTGTTTGTGTGTGTGAAGCTGCATGCAGATAGCTTGTTATCAAGAAATTTAACATATTTAAGAAGAGAATTTCAGAGATCTTTTGTATGGCAATAGTGGGAAGTTCTGTAGATTGACATTTTTAGCACAGGCATATAAAAAAGTTTATTCTTTCTTTTAAACAAATCTTGAGCTGTTTCGTAAAGTTCACTGTTATAAACTGTCAGAATAACTAAGAATAATGGTATGAAACTAAGAAAAAGTAAATTTAGGCTGAGCATCATAACAAATGAATGGTGAGGAAATAACTAGAAGTCCCAGTTGGAGAGGATAAAGCACTTTCATTTGAGTGATTTAGAACCTGGAAATTCATTTCTGTGAAAAATCCAGCTCTTGGAAAAGAATGATCCAGATGAGTATTGGTTTCTTGGAGTCCTTTCTAAGCTGATTGTGTGGTTCACGTGGTAGACTATCATTCCATCTATTTACTTCTTACTGCTTCTTTATGATAATGTAGTTGATATCACATAATGTTACAGATTCATCTCTGCAGCATCGTTATAGAACCATTCAGGCAGACAGTTTTTAATAGAGCCATAATCCTAGATAAAGAGAAACCTGATGTGAGTATTGCTCAAAGGCTAAAAGGAATCTGTTAATAATTTATGGAAGTTTTGATATTCTCTTGATATTATATAACAGCGAATATTTATACTTAACTATACCACTGTAATAAATATGAATATTATTTAAAGTTGCATTAAACATTTCTCTACTTTGCATTTTAAAATGGTGATATTACATATGAATTATTATTATTGAAATAATCTGTAATGAAATTTAGTGTCCCAAATATCTGCACACAAATCAGGAAACATGCAGAATTTTTTTATTATTATTATTTTTAAGGCATTTGAACTCACACTGAGGATCTGATACTTTGAAATTTCTCAGAGCTTCTAAGATTCTGCTTTGGTTCTGTTTTGGAGGATAACAAATACTTTGTCTGAAGACTTCATAAATAATCTTTTATTTGTCAATAAAATGGTACACAGCTCAAAGGATGCACTGAAAATTCATGGTGAAACAATTCCTTTTCCAGAGTAGCTGGGATGTTACTACAGAAAGTTGGTTTAAGAGACATGACTCTGCATTGCAGAGTTTTCTGCATTGCAGGTTCATCTCAGGAACTTCATGTTCCTCAGTTAGATCTCAGGGCTCTACACAATCACTTGCAATTCCTAAATAAGATGTCCATGGTTCCCTCTCTCCTTTTGTACCAGTCCTTGGATGTCTAGCCAATGGAAACTGCCAGGTAAATCCATGTAACTGAGAAATGAGCCACGGTATCATACAGCTGCCTTTCTAAATAGTAAACAATCCCAACAAACAAACCCAAAATAAAGACCTTCAAAAGGAAAAACTTGTGAACTGGTTTGTTAGATGTGTTGTAATATTCAAATTTTTTTTTCTTCTCCAAGAAACTGTCAGATTGGTAATCACAGACATAATTAATGTTTTCTTTTCTCATATTCTTTTAGCATTTTGCTGTGAAATTTTATTTTGCAAAATCAGTCTGTATTACATTACTTTCCAAAACATATTATCCAGCAGCAGAGTTGTACCTTCAGAACCTGAACAATCAAAGTTTAAGCAATAGATCTAACTTATAGATCTGGACTGGTGTATCTAGAACTTTGGAAAGTTACAAAACCAGAGAAGTTCTTTTCTAAAACTATTCTCTTCACAGGACAAAAGCAAGGATGGGAAAAACCACCACAGAATCACAGAATAATCCGAGTTGGAGGGGACCCACAAGGATCAAGTCCAGCTCTTAAGTGAATAGCCTGTGCAGGGGGCAAATCCACAACCTTGGCATCTAGCACCAGGCTCTAACCAACTCAGTTGCTCTCAGGGTCATGGCCGTGACTTGAAAGCTTTTGGACTCGCTGACTATCAGAAATACCAAATGTTCTCTTAGTTAAAATAGATTTGATAAATCATTTCTTTAAGTGTCATACCAGCAACAGATGCTTGGTATGTTGGAGTGAAATAAAGTACATTCTCATTTGCATACTTCTGTGGAATTTAAAAATTCAGAATGAATAGATTTTTCTCACGATTTCTAGGTGCTCTCTGATATGTTTTTTCACACTCTTTCATGCTATAGCTTGATAACACTACTTAAAACTGATGAAGAAACAGTTTGTATAAAAGCTAAGCCTTATTTACCTTAATTTTAAAGCCCTTGACTCATCTTTCTCAGAACATCTCCTGAATTAGAGGATTACTAATGGTTTAGTTACAGTTTTTCATCTCTGGCTGATGTCTTTCATATTACTTTAATTTCTCAGATATTATCCTCCAATTATTTTAGCTGTACTGATGAATCCTTATGATATGGATATTGATACATGTGCAGCAATTTTCCAGGATTAGACTACACTTGGATTTAGCAAAACATGAAAATACCTGAAGCATACATACCTATATTCATTTTTAAATTCAGTGAAAAAATAGTAGCAATAACTGCAATTTAGATTGATGACACAGAATTAGTTTTTTCACTAAAAAACTCTCCATTAACTCAGTTCTTTCATAGGATATCAGTAGAAGAAATCTGAACAAGTGAAAATGGATTAGTAATCAAATGTAAAATTTAAACTCAAACTATCTCTATCAATTTTATTTCAGTAATGCAATATTTGAATAAACAATGTTAAAAAGTTAACCATTTTCTAACCTCATTCATCTTTTGATGAATGGAAATTAAAATGAACGGTTTGTCCTTTTGAAATATTCATCAGATAAACAGTGCAATACTGAACAGGAAACAAAGAATTGGAATCAGTGGAGAGTAACTATATTTCTAACCCATTACTAATGTAGTTTCTAAGCATTCTTATTTAACAAAAGTGTGTATTAGCCACACTTTCAATGCTTTAGAACATCAATTAGCCTCCTATAACTCAATGAAATATATTTTGCATGTTGGCAACCTATTTCCTTGTTGAGTCTTTGGCACTGAAGTGTGAGAACATAAAGACGAGAATAAACTACATATTTCAGACTTGCCACAATTTCTGAGTTTTTTAACTAGGGTTATTACAGGAGAAAAATATCTTGGTGTCGTGTGAATGCTTTCACAGTGAGATTCTCTGAAATGCCCTCAAACTGATCAGGTAAAGAATAATGACATTTTTCTCAGAACACTTATGCCTCATTCCAAAGTGGATAAAGCATTCACAGAGCCAGTGAGACCAGCAGGAAGCAGAGGAAAACCCAGCAGGGATCCCTTCAGGTAACTTAGCATAAGCTTTCACATTTGTCCTTCAGACTACACTGGTTGCTCTGTACTTTGCAGAACGTTATTGATGCTTTCTGAAAGCTGCAAATTAAGAGGAGATAGGACATCTTTTTAGGACATGAGCTTGGATTCTAGGTTTTGATTGGCCTGTTACTCTTGATTTTTGAGATGAGGACAGTATTAGGGTCTAATTATACAGTACATGGTCTACCAATAATGTACCTGTGTTAGCTCCAGAGCCAGCCCTTGCTTTGAGATAAAATTCTATTCTCCCCTCAGTTTCCATGATGTAACCAGTCAAAAGGTTTCCTACTTGTATTACTGTTTTTCTGTAGAAAATAACACAAATTATGCTATATCATACAAATAGAAAAAAACACCCAAAAAACCCAAAGAACTGAGTAGGACAAGATTGAAGACTTGAAAGGATCCACCCTCAACTTCCTTCCTTCTTTCTTTCCCTCCCTCTATAGGTACTATGTCTTTGTCCCTTTTGCAGTTAATCTTTTAATTTGTTCTGATATTTGTTGCATCTCCTTTTTGAAGGCTTCTCTCAAGTTCGAAAATCCTCCCTTGCTGTGTCTTAGTTTTTTTGACTGCACTGCTGAAATTTTTCCTAGCTGAGCATACTCGCTTGTTCTCAGGGTATTTTTTCCCTGTCTCCGGGAGACTCTGCTGTGCCCACCCACAGCAGGAACACACAACCTGGCAGCCCTTCTTCCTGCCACCCAGCCACACCTTCTTAAACAAAGCGTACAGGAAACAACGCTCACACAATGGACCAAGAACAAACAGATTTAAAATTTCTACCATCTTTCACATAGTTCACACCCTCCTTTTACCTTAATTGCTGGATCTGGGTCTGTGCCAGTCTGGGGTGGATTTTAAAGAACATGAAATAAATAGCATGAAATTGGAGGGTTCCTTGTTTCCTAGCCACATAGGGATTTAGGTAACAGGCAAATTATAGTATGACTGGTTGGATTACTGGAATACAATTAATAGTTTATAAAGTTTCAGCCACTGCAATTTATCTCTTATTGCTTCCAAGTCCACACCAAGGAAAGTAGATCAATATTTACCCCTTTAAAATATATATATATATATATATTTGTCTGCTGAATCTTATCACTTCATTTCAACTGAAAAGTAAATAAAATTATACTCAAGAACACTTGATTGCTCTCCAAAATTTTTGAAGATAGTTTGTGAGGCTGGTTATTCTGCTTCAGACTTTGCTTTGGAGGCTTTTAAGATCATATTTCAAAAGCTAAGAATATTTAAATAAAAAATGGGCACTTTCCCAAATGCAAGAGACACCTACTTGCTTCCGATTAGAATAGATTTTTGGCACCCTTGTTTTCTGATTAGAATAGATTTTTGGCTAACACTTGTTACACTTGTTACCAACAGGTGATACCATATTGTTCAGCTGATGTTTTCAGGTCAATTAAATTGCCCCAAAGAAAAAAGGAAAAAAAGGTTATTTTCTACAGGAAGCCAAATGTAATGCATGACTAAAATTGTTTGGAACATTTTCTGGAAGAAAACTTTGTTGAAACATGATTATATCAGAGCTGGAAAAAACCTACAGTCTGCTCCACTCAGGTTATTAGCAAGAAAATTCTAGATTTGAAACTCATCCAGAATGCATAGAAGTGATGCTTGGTCTCTCAGTATTTCTGCACATAAAGCACATTCCAAACCACCAACATGTTTGTACAATTAAGAAAAATAAACAATCAAACAATCTTGTATTTTTAATTGACATAATATGAAATCAGAAAAAAGAAAATTAAATTTTGAAAGCTGTTTGCAAATTAAATCATTAGTAATTGCAGGGCATTTTTGTATGGATGACCTAGTCTTTCTATGTTTCAGATAAGTAACTGAAATTACACAAAGGAAATAAATTATAGTTCTATTTTTTTTATTACATCAATACTTACATTTCAATTATTCTAAACTTTTTTAATGTTTTCATTTAAAAAAAGAGCGTGCTTTAGTTTCAATTTGTGTGCCTTGGGACTTTCTATTAATATTCATTTAATGTCTGAAATTAAATGGATAAATTCATATGATATAAAGTGAAAAGGCTTCTTATTTTCAGTTTAGTTTAAGCACACTATTGGGTATTTTTAGTTATGCTGGAAGAAAGAGCTTGCTCCAAAACTAATGCCCTCATGGAAAGCTATCTTCTTATGGCTTGAGCTGAACAGAGTGGAATAATATAACTGCTCTGGAGGGCAGATTAAGTATTGTTTCTGTTATATTCCATTCTTTTCACTGTGAACAAATAATTCAATTTCTTTCTGCAGTTTGGCACATCTAAAGCATTTAAAGCTGTATTCAACTTTCCCATCTTGTCTAGTTGTCTTGGAAACTATCTCAGGAAGGAACTGGAGCTGATTTTTTATATCTGTTTTGCTTTTCAAAATTCTCTAGTTTAGCTATCAAGTGAATTACTGAGCATTGCTAAAATATTAAAATAAAATGTTTACCGGCAGGCAAACCTGAGGGTCTTTTGAAAGTTGGAAATGAAAAATCCTCCTGTCCAAAGGAAGATATGAAGACTCAAAAGAAAACTTGGACACATTAAGTTTAAAAATGAGAACCTATTTTGTCAATGGGTTGTGTCTGATTTTATTATTTTAAGGCTGGTTTAATTAATAATATTAATTAGCTTAAATAAATGAGATTCTCATATACACACAACTAAGGAAGCTTCAAAATCAAATCTTCATTAAAAAGTACACTTCTGACAACTTTGTTGAGTCTGGTATTTTTGTTTAGCATATATGTTTTCTAATTTAAAAAGCAGAAATATTCAATTTATAAGAAATAGTTAATATATTGTTTATTTCTATGTTTTATGTTTATGATTGCCAAATGGGATAACAGAAAATGTAAAATGATGTACAAGTTGACATTTTGCTATCCATTCTAAGGTCTCCCTCTCTTTACTGTCAGCACCAAGACTGGCAAGTTTATTGGCATAAAAGAAGAGATAATTACCCACATTAGGTGTCTGTGCTAAATTTTACAGTTAGTAGCAAATTGTTGTTAACACCACCCAAAGAAATGTTTCTTCAGAAGATATTACAAGTTAAAAAAAAATTGTTTATGTCCTTTTTAAGTGTCAGGCTCCTGAACACAAAAAAGAAAATAAGGGTTGGTAATGAAGCTGAATGGCACCAATAAAAGTGTTTTCAGTGTCTACCCAGCCCAAATATTTTGGAAGAAGGGACTGATGTGTATTATGGCTGCTCTCTGGAGAGGGGAATAGAGTGTTCTTGAGCCCTGTCAGTATTGCTGTGTGTAGAGGACTTCGAACTGTTATCATGGTGACACAACACTTTAAGCGGTCACAGCTTCTGTCCTTTTTATAAATTTCTGCACAGAATTTATTTTGTATCTTTTAAATTTCCGTGTGAGTTTGGCGCCCACTGTGTTCAGTGTATCACCTCGGCTATACACTTCATCTTTGCAATTTCAATGAAACCTAACAGGTAACAAGCTAGTAAATTTACAAATGAATATATATATTATCTCAAAGATGACTGCAATATTGAATTTATGAATCAGAAAGCATGTCTTTGTAAATATGATTATATTTCACATACATATATTCACAAAAATGAATGCAACTACTAGCACATGAACATTTTCCATGTCTGGCTGTCTCTTCCTTTATACAAAGGATTATATTACTGATTTGAGTATTGCCCAGATTCATGAAAAATATTTAAGAAACAATGATCTAATCACATTTGCATTCTCCCTTCTCAGATGAGGAAGCATGGTTGCCTGGAATTCATAGATATTCTTTTGGAAAGGGCATTTAATGAAACCATTGAAGAATCCCGTTCCTGATATCTGGGGTATGAATAAGCCAGTTCATGACACAGAGGAGCAGAACATGGAAGTAATAGCTCCAAGAGCAGGTCCTTCAGAGGCTCAAGGTGGATCAAAGAACCAATAAGAAATCAAAACCAGCAGTCGCATATTCTGAGAGAAAACATCCAGATACACAGAAATAGTGTGCTAGTACTAAACTAGTCTAATGGCCATGGAGGTTATTCTGCACACCTCAAGGGATTGCCAGAGGTGAGAGAGAGGGGCTCTCCCTTTGGAGGAGAAAGACATTCCTTCTGGTGGGGAGAAAACATGGTGGGGAAGCCAGTCACATTTTTACAGACTTCCATATATGTAATGTCTTTGTCTTATGCCTCTTGTTATTAATATTGTAGCTGTTCCTGTTCACTTTCTTATTTCATTGTTATTTCCAGTAAATTGTTCTTATCTCAATCTATGATCTTTCCCTTTTGTGCTTTCAATTCAAGGTGGAGGGGGAGCAAGCAAGGGCATGATTTTAGTGGATTACTAAATTAAAGAATATCATTCCTAAACCATGACATATTTAATAAAATCCATCAGGAGAGTCTTGATAAAAGAGTTAGCCTTAACCTATGCTAAGTTGAAACTTATAGATGTTACAAATATATGACACCAGCAACCATTTCCCTTTGTATGTTTTGATCAAGACATGTAATATGAGATTCATCTGTACTGTCCTTCAATAAATTTGCATTGGGCTAACATGACCAGGCTCATACAAGTTCTTGAAAGAGAGAAGAATTCAAACACACTCCAGAAAGGAGACATAAGTGAGATGTGACCTGACAGTATGGGTAATTGCCTTTAAGAGAATTGTGAGATTTTGTTCACATAAGAGCAGAAAATAAGAAAAGGGAAAAGCTGTGCTCTTCTGTTGAAAAATAAGATTTTAAGATCTATCTATCCTATTTTTCTATCGTGTATTTTTAAATTGACTCTTCATGAAAGAAAGACACTTGGTACTCTGACTCAGAGCACAGTATTATATCCACCAGCAGGTAATAGTTTTTCCATCTCACAGCTTTATTACACTCTGATTATTAGAGTGATTTATTGTTTCCATTTGTGTCACTTTTCTTGTAAGAAAAATAAATCATAGGCTGACCAGTTCTGTGGCACGAAGAACTGTGAGACAGGACAGGCAATCCGTGCTACTCAATTTTCCACATTGGCTTTTAGTCACTAATTTTTTCTGATCATGTTACCAGTAATAAGTAGTGAAAATATTGATTAGACATCAATCCAGGTAGTTCACAAACAGCCAGCATTGGTTTGAAAAGCTAATAGAGAAAAAAAATTGGAAAAGAAACATGGATATTCTAGTAGCATTCCTGGGAGTGCTAGTTGAAGATCTCATTAAAAAATCTAATAAAAATCCAATAAAAATGAAGGTAACTTTGAAGGCCAGTTCAAACCCCCATATCTATCAGATGAGAAGCAGTCACAGAATGGTTGAGATTGGAAGCAGCCTCTGGAGGACATCTCGTCCAACCTCCCTGCTCTAGGAGCAGTGCTATTTATAGCCAACTGCTCAGGCATTTGAACGTCTCCAAAGAGGGAACCACCTGGGCAGCTCGTGCCAATGCACCATCCACCTCATAGTAAAAAACTGTTCAGACAGAACATCCTGTGTTTCAGTTTGTGCCCATTGCCTCTGCTCCTGTCAGTGGGCATCACTGAAAAAGCCTGGCTTGGTCTCCTTTGCACCCTCCCCTCAGGAATTTGTACACATACATGAGCTCTCTCAAAGCTGCCTCTTCTCCAGGCTGAACAGTCCCAGATCTCCCAACCTTTCTACACAGGAAGGGTGCTTTACTTCCGTTATATTTTTAGTGGCTTTTCACAAGACTCTTTCTACTATATGTGTGTCTCTTTTACTGGGGACATCAGAATAGGACAGGTATGGCCTCAACAGTATGAAATAATGGAGAAGGATAGTTTGTTCAGACCTGCTGGCAATGCTTTCCCTAATTCAGCCTGGAATACCACTAGCCTTTTTGGCTGCCAGGGTACATTCCTGGCTCTACTGTAACTCCTAAGTCCTTTTCTATGCCCAGGTTTTGCTTTCTAAGGGGTGGCCCTAGCATCTGCTAGTGCAGTCTTTTTCCTCCCCAGATGAAGGGCTTTGCACCTTGTTGAATATCATGAGGCTCCTTTCAGCCCATTTCTTCAGCTTTTCAAGGTGCCTTTGAATGGTAGCACCACTTTCTAGTGTGTCAGCTACTCTGCTCAGTTTTGTGTCACTTGCTCACTTGCCAACAGTACTCTCAGTCCCACCATCCTGGTCATTAAAGAAGAACTGAACAGGAGCAGAACTGAACCTAGCTTTGCTCACTGGTCCACACTGCTAGCTGCTGGCCTCTAACTACTCTTTATGTTACTCACCACCACCCACTGGATGTGGTCATTCCGCCAGTTTTCTGTTGACCCCACTGTCTGTGCATCTAGCACGTAATTTATACATCCCTCTATGAGGATCTTATGAAAGACATTGTTGAAAATCTTACTGAAGTCAAGAGAGATAATATCCTTTCCCTTTATCTATCAAGGGAGTAATTTCATTATAGGAAGTCATCAAGTTGGCCCAACATAATTTAAGACTATTTCTTAATACATCCATCAAAAGTGTCTTTTAATTTTTAGTGCTTAGTTCACTTCTCACAAGATAAAAACATTAAAATAAGAACCAAAAAGAGTATACCACATAAACTTTAATAATGCAATGAAGCACTGCCACTATATGAACCAAGAAAAATCTTTTTTTCATTTTAATTACTGGAATTGAGGTTCAAAACTTTTTAAAGAAAGTTGATAGAAACCTGGTTCTGCTATACATAAACCAGAGTTTTCTGGTTTGTGAGTTCTGGTCAGTTAATCATTAATCTCAAGTCATATTATCTCAAATATTTAAGTTATGGAATTTCTTTCCTTGTTTTCTTATTTCTCCTCAAATGATTCACTGATTTGTACCCAATGTTAAGCAAGAAACATATTCTTAAGCTTGGATGGTACGGCTTGATATGTATGTTCATTGCTGTTTTCTGTGCTTTCATGTCTACACTTAAAGCAAATCTGTTTTTTTCCCCCCCTAGCTATCATTTCAGGCTTGAGAAGTCCTTTGATCAATAGTACTGTCATCTGCAGCACTATAAGTTCAAAGTATAAATTAAGTAATGGAGAAATGCAGTTGTTCAGGTAAGATTGGAGACAATGAGATATAAATGGAGAAAAGGAGATGGGTGCAAAACAAAACAAAAAATCTCAGTGCTGTACTCACTGTATTTGTACTAAACTGTTATTTTCTTTTAGTTACTTATAAAGTATGGCAGGCCATCAGTCTAGTAATTAATTGTTGGATTTTTGATGGAGCAATACTTATGAACCTCTGATTTCAGTTACCTAAAAAAACCTACATATGAGGTAGTGCTTTGTTAATACTCATTGTAGGTGGTGATGTACCTATTGGGTTTTATCACGTAGCATGCACACATTTTTGGAAAATGAGTCAGTCCTTGCAATTGCCCAGATTCTGTGTTTTCTTCTTTCAGTTCCTACTTGCACACTCTGTTATCATAACCATTGCTTTTTCAATGTACTCTTTGTTCCCTTTGTCATAGTCAGTTTAGGAAAGTAACGATCAAGGTGACTTCTCTTTAGGAGAGGTGCTTTCATTTCTCTAAAAATTTATGAAGGTAGTAGCTGTAGGTGTCAGACTCCAGTTAACAGCACATATTCTATATTTTTACATTTTTGTATTTTAAGTAATGATAATTTCTTTTCCAGACACATTCTGCTTGTCTTTACTGTACTTGACCTTGCAACTGTTCTATTTAAGGGGAAAAAGAATGGGAAAAATGATCTTACTGAGAGCTTTCAAGAAAGTAGGAAATCAAGCCTGCATTTCCCAGGCTGAAGATCCTCACACCTTGTGACATTTTAACAGATGGACTCAATGATCTTAAAGGTCTTTGATTCTATGATTTCACACTTATCATTTCCATTTATTAAAAAAAAAAAAAAAACCTCAAGACTTTGTCTTTATGGTGAGCCTATATTTTATCTATTCCTAAATAGCGTTATAACAAACACATATTTAGTGTTACTAAATATGTAAATTGAAGTTCTTGTGAGATTATCAAAGAAACACTGCTCCACTAATTTTATAAGAGATGAAGCATACATGGTACAGCCCTTCCCTACACTGAGATACTCTCTCAGCCATTTCATACAGTGAAAGCGAAATATTCTTTGTTTGATTCTTCTTGCTATACACAAATAAATCTTTTCAGAATAGAACATGTTGCGTTCCCTGAGACAGTGAAGCAATGTTAGTCTTTTCTAGCGTATTTCAGCTCACCTTGTAATTTAGGGAGTTCATTTAATATCCTTTAGATACTACTGAAACCTTTCATTACATATCTGAGGAGCTGAGGTCAGCAGTATTCTTTATAAAGTTGCACAGCTGCGTTACTATATATGGTGATCAATAAAATCAACACCAGTAAAAATGTTTAACATCATTTTGTTAACTCTTAAAATAACTTTTTTTTTTTCATATTTGAGAAGTTTTAAAATTGACCACAGTTAATTGCAGACACCTGTTTCTGTTTAACTGCAAATAATGAAAACCTTCTCTAGCTACATCCACCAAAGGGACCTTATAGTGTGCTAGATATTTATTATTTTGACCAATGAAATAGCTTAAAATTGCTTTCTGTACCTGAATCAAGTGTTTCAGGTATTCCCACCAAGTATTTTTAGAGATAATCCTCTTTAAAGAAATTCTGAAAGAAAATCAAAACTAGATCAGTAGCAACTGTATGGTAGGATAAAATCAGTGCAAAATGCTGTTGAAAAGTTCAATGTGATGAGGTCTGGAGCCAACAAAATGGAAAAGTATCTACTAACAAGATAAATCCTACATATGAGGAGTGGATATATAACCCCCCTTCAAAAAAAAAAAAAAAATCTAAGACATAAAAAATCAGTGGCAGATATTGATTGTAAACTAAAGTTTAGGGTCCTTTTTCTGGCAATTAATTTCTTTCATACTTAAATCAATTTTTTAAAAAAACTTTTTTTTCCCATAAAAAGAGACTTCATATTTCTTATCTTTTGGAACTATTGTAGTTGCATTTCTCTTGTTTATGTTGGTCAGAGTTGCAGTTCACAAACATTCATGGATTCAGATTTCTAATCACGTTTGGGCTGACATGGTCTACCTGTCTGCATATATGTTCTTAAGAAATAAAAAAAGGGAAAGTTCAGCCCAGTTGCATTATCCTCTGTTTGCCACAGGCCGAAAAGATACACACAGTCAGATACTGTGGCTCAGATGACATGTGATAACTTGTACATTATTCTTACTGAATTAAAAATAAAATTTCACTTGATGGATCTGGAAACTCCTGTAGGTACTCTGAGGTACTTAGACTCCATTTAAAGAAATTTCTTGGAATACCAGCTGAGCTCTTTCCTACTTACACTCTAAGCATTCAAAAGCTGAAAAAAAGCATGAATTTTAAAATCCAGTAAGTGGAAAATAAAGTGTTTTAGAATAAATTTTGAAGAACTAAGAACACATAGCAGAGTAATACAGTTTAGCACTTTTCAACTGGGATCACTAAATCACTAAAAGACCCTTAAATCCAGCACTATGTTCAAGACTGATAAAAGTATTTGAGATATTTCTGTTCTCAGATATCTCAGGCTGGAAGTTTGTCTTTCAGAACATAGTCCTTGATTACTCTCTTTGAAAAATGACACTCATCATTCTTTTTTCCAAGGCACCTCAACACACTGTGTTAAGGCATGGTGTGCTGAAGTAGTGGGACATACAGATTCAGCAGGTATTTGTCTTTTGAATGGTTGTGGCAGAAAGAAAGTAATGCTACACAGAATGATTAAAGATTTCCTAGGAGATATCCTCAGCAGAAAAAACATACAGACTGATGGTTAAACTTCTTGAAAAAGGTAGAGACATTTAAAATATCTCAGCCTGAGGAAGATGTTGAAGTTAGCTGATGGATACCTTCAGTACTAGTCTTTATCCTCCAGTCCTCTACAGATACTACAATGTTATTACATATAACATAATATCCTCTGGCTAATATGAATAGTCTTACTAGGCCATTTTTTCTCCCCTTATGGAGTCTAAAACCAAACTGAATAAGGCCTAACAGAATCTGTGAGCAGGTAATATGCAAGCAGCTTGAGGCCTGTAATTGGGCACTCAGATGTGGATCACAAATCTCCTTTTGATTTGCATAGTTCTCTGTTCTAGTTTCCACCAAAGAGTGACCTATTTAAATAAGGGGAAAAAATTAGGGCAATAGTATATTTCATATGCTAATCATAAAAGATACTACAAAGGCTTTCATTAATATATGTCACCACCCAGCACTACCTATCTCATAACTAGTTTACAAGCATCTTGCTCCAGAAACAAGCAACTCTTCCTGATTTAAGTGTCAATCAAGCAGCTTTAACATATGGTCTTCTTTCACACTTAGATAATTCTGCCAACAGTCTCATGGACACTAGAAACCATTATTTTGGAGAAAATTGTCCTTTGGTTCTCAATTTGCATATCTTCTACAGCATATCAGCCCATTCCAGTTTCTGGTATTAGTTTGACTGGATGCATAGCAATCATACAGAACTGTACCAGTTTTTCTGCATGACTAATGCTCTCAAGCAAGCAGGGAGAGAGAGTCAGCCACACCAACAACACGCCCACTATCTTTTTGCATAATATGTACTTTACACTCACCAATCTGTTCACATACAGGGATTTTTCTTAAGTCATTGTAACCAAGAATTTTAAAGAGATAACGTAAGGAAAATGACTGGCAGTAAAAAAAAAACAAAACAAAACAAAACAAAAAAACCAACAAGCTGGACAAAATGCCATTAAGCAAATGTACTGACACCAAATTATATCTGTTCAGAGCTGTTCAAACAGTTATTCAAAAGCACTGAGGACACTTTTCATGTTCACGCAGTTGTGCCATTGGTGACTGTACCAATTTTAAGAGCCCTCAACTTATGTACCATAAACCAATATATTGCAGTCCATCCCATCTAATTTAGAATAAACAGGATTTTTTCCATGTAAATTTAATAATATATGTCACATAATACATAATATCTCATATGTAGATTATATAAATATATATGTGCAATTTTTTTTTTTTTTTTTTTCGATAAATGGAATGAGCATTCAGCATGATGCTCATCAGAACACATTCTCTATAATTAAGCACCATGACAGAGAAATTGTATTCACCAGTTATAGACACCCTTCTTTGGAGCAGGAGTTGTGCTGTGACTTGGAGACAATCATATGACAGAGAGCTGGTCTGCACAACAGGACAAGGGACTGGCCATGCTCCAATTCCAGCTACTCATGATCACTATAGTTACTGCATATGGCTCTTAAAAATAGAAGTCATAGGATCATGAAAGTTTTCTGGGAATCTTACCATTTCTTTGAACTTTCTTCTTTAGCTCCAACTACTTTTATTTCATTATTAAAGGAGAGGATCAGAAGAAACCTGTTCAGTGGTATAATTAAATGTGTATGGAGTTAATTCATGTTTAATTTGAGCAACATTTACTCTTCATCTCATTTTCTTTCCTGGAAGACCAGAAAAATAACTTTACCCAGCCACCACACTGCCATTGTGCTCCTTGCTTCATGTTCAGCAAATTCAACCACAATACAACAAAATATTTTTAATTTATCTCAAGCTAAGGAATTTAAACTTCATTAGAAATATTTCTTTATTTCAGCCAGCCTGAACTGCAGAGGGTACCTGGGAAATTGGTGAGGACAGTGTGAAAAGAAAAAAAAACAAAAACAAAAAAATATATTGCAGTAATCTAACAACTACGGTAGTTGTCTATCTGTGGTCTGATTTTTAGACAGGAGGGAGCAATCTGTACCCAGACTACTAGGGGGCCATAAAAACTCAAGCCCAAGGCAGATCCACGTGTGGGAGAGCATAAATCAGTGCTTCAGCCAGGTGAGGTCAGCCTTCATTTACTGCCTGGTCTGGGCACAGCTGAGATTACCCCTGGATATGCAGATTGCATGTGATTGCAAAACTGTTAAAAGATATGTTGTTTGAAAGTCAGAACAGAAAACTTACTGAGGGGGGTTACTGAGGTCTCTCTATTTAACTGCCTATTCCCTTCTGAGCTTTTGTGACGAACAGAGATAACCATCTGTGCTCAATTGCTAGGTATGGTTTTGTAACATCAGCAGCTGCTGATAAAGAAAATAAGGGAATGCGTGCCTGCAATAGCTGAAGCCTCATTTACCACATCAGAATCCACTTTCTAATTGTTCAGTTTTATTTTAGTCAGAGCACAGATGTTGTCAGTCCTTCTACCATCAGAAATTATCTAGACTAAGACATCCTTAGAACTGTGTAATTGTTAGATTTTTGTGCTTGGCTACTTTTATTCCAATATATCCTGGATCTTCACAAACAAAAGTATATTTTTTCCCTTCATCTCTCAAATAAATTAAAACAAATGTTTTCTAAAAAGTTGTTTTTCTATGTAACCACATCCTCTTGGTCTAAAATGATAGTTTTAGAGAAGGGAGAGATGAAACTGAAATCTCCTGGAAGATCACAGAACATATGTTTTTTTGTGCCAGCTGTAAAATATTAGTTCAGAAGGTCTGCCTGTGTGCTACTGAGAATTCTTGACAAATTTAATATTGCAGCACATGATGTATTAAGTCATAAAAAAATCCATCTCACTCAAGAATGGCTCACAATCACATACTTGCACTAAACACAGTCTGCACCATTTTGCTAAAATGTTACTATTGGACACAAAGGGGTGTATTTCAAGTAAAAATCCTTGTTAGGTTTGCAGTGAACCCGGCAGAAAATTTAACAGAATATGGTAGGATTTATTCTCAGTGCCTGAAATATCTTCTATTGAGGGAACTCCTTTGCCCCTGAAATGCAACAGAGCACTTGCATGACTGAGAAGAGCCAGCCTGGGTGTTTTGGGCTTGCTAGCTGAGGCTCATATCCAGCCATGTCACATTAGAGATGGTTACACTGAGAGAGCTTCTCTGTATTGTGCTTCCAGGACCCAACTCACACATTATGTGAGAAGGCCTGAGATGACTTGTATAGACTTGTTAGCTAGAGATCCATCTGGCAGGTGAGCATCTGTATTTCTTCAGAGCCCAAGCAGTCGTCAAACTGTTGTATCCACAGTTGTGAAATGTTGTCTGTAAGCACCTGTACCCCTGTGAGCACTCTACAGGGCACAGTGAGTCTGGAACTGAATATACCATCAGTGGCTTACTGACTTATTTAATGAGAATTCTAAAAGGAAATAGGAATACATTTTATATTTTACACCAATCATAATCTCACTCTCCCTGCAGAAAAGTGCTTCCAATCATTTTTCTTTGACAAAACAAACATAAAGAATAAATTGTATAACTTCACAAATTGAATAGTTTCAGTAGAAAGACCAGAAACTAGTCCTTCATTATATATTATATACAATGAATTATATCCTTCAGAGATTTTGGAGGAGTTATTTTCCACAATGTTTGAAGATGAGGTGAAATAGACATGGTAACAATGAAGATAAACATAAATGTCAGAAGAAATATCTTTATAAAGGCATCAGCAAAGGAAGCAACTGAAGTAGAAACCTACAAATGATTTCATAAGAGGATTAATGTAAACAAGAAAAATACAGAATAATTTAGAGCATAACAAGAAAATCCATTTTTTATATTATGGCAGGGGTAGAGCCCTGTGACACTCACTAATGCATATTTAAAAAATTAGTTTGTTCAGTGTTAGAAATGAAAATGTATTGAGTTTTCTGTCTCAAAACAGTGTTTAAAGGGAAAACTTCAAGTAAAAGAGATGAATATATTAGGTAATTTTAGCAGACTTTCACCTCTGGATCTTTGTTTCAAATTTCAAAAAAAAAAAAAAAAAAAAAAAAAAAAAATACAATATTAAACTTGAAATAAATCTGCTTTTCTTAGTCCATTTGTTCTGAGTGAATATATTTCCACATCACACATATTATTTTGAACAGAGAGGATCAAACTGACTTTGTTCCTGCATTATTTTTTATTCAAGAATTTTTTTCCTCCAGTACAGGATGTATGCTACCTCTGTGAATAGAACTTCACGGTTGTGAGTTGTCATTAAATATGATCTTACAAAAAAAATTTGAAAAGACTGGAGGATTGCAATGAAAGTCCAAAAGGAATAGGACTCAATAAATTTCAGTTTTACACAAGGTAAAGACTTATAGACAAGAATAAAATTTTCAGAAACATCTGCACAAACAATAGGATAATTGAAAATGAGGACAAAGATCATGGACACCTAAGGAAATTTTCTGCTTCTAAAAATGCCATAGAAAAAGGAACTTCCAATGCAATGATACACAGAAAGGTAGTAGTTTGGAACATTATAATGGTTTCCATTTCTTCTGTATCCTCATTTTGGTCCTAGCTGGAGGTCAGTAGCATTTTAACTTGACACAACTTTTCCTTCTGCCTCAATTTAATGTCTAATGATAGTCATACCAGAAAAAAACCTAAAGCAAGGTGTGACATTGCTGCTTCCATACGCACGTACATGTCAAAAAAATTCGTTCAGCTGAAATATTTCACTCACTAAAGCAACAGGTAAAAATGGTGTGCCACCTTTAACTTCTTTTTTGACAGTACCTTTTATATTGTACCTCCACAAAAGTTTCATGCAGCATGTCCAAAGAAGGGCAGTGATGCTGGTGAACGGTTTGGAGCACAAGTCTTATGAAGAGCAGGTGAAGGGGTGGGGTTGTTCAGGCTGGAGAAAAGGAGGCTGAGGGGAGACCTCATTGCTCTCTACAGCTGCCTGAAAGGAGGCTGCAGCCGAGTGGGGCTGGTCTCTTCTCCCAGGTAACCAGTGACAGGAGGAAACTGGCTCAAGGTGTGCAAGGGAAAGGCTAGATTGGTTATGAGGAAGCATTTTTTCACTGAAACTGTAGTCAAACATTGAAGTAGGCTGCCCTGGGAGGTAGTGGAATCATCACCCTGTAAGTGTTCAAAAGGCACGTGGATGTGGCACTTGGGAATATGGTTTAGCAGTGAACATAGTGGTACTGGGTTAATGACTGGACACCTCAGTGGTCTTAAAGGTCTTTTTCAAGCTTCACAATTCTATTATTCAATGTTTTAACTTCATATATAATTTTAATCTCTAAAAAGTTTTATGTAACAAAAGATGGCTGCCTACTCAGAAAAAGTAGTTACATATCTCATTTTAATGTAAGGTAACACTTAAAGACATACATTTAAATTTGAGTAAGTAGAGAGATAAGGTATAAAACACCAAAGAATTGAAATTAATGTGAAAGGATAGTTCTGGAATACAAATAGGAATTTGGATAGGAGTAAATCAAACAAAATCAAAAGAGCATCAGAAAATTCTTCATGTAAATGGAAAGACATCGAAGAA
Source organism: Cisticola juncidis (assembly GCA_013400215.1). Classification (NCBI taxonomy): domain Eukaryota; kingdom Metazoa; phylum Chordata; class Aves; order Passeriformes; family Cisticolidae; genus Cisticola; species Cisticola juncidis. Next base: position 31,465 of record VXBR01006235.1, on the reverse strand, counting down.
TTATAGTTCTGACTGCCATATACGTCTAAAATATACAGAATTTTCAACATACAATTCAAGAATCTTAGCTATGGTTGTTTACAAGATGACCACAATAAGTCTTTCCTCCAAGCACAATATTTTTCATGATAAATCACCCCTAGCTTATATATCTTCAATAAATATTTTCATAGTACATATTTTTGCTGGCTTAGATCAAAAGAACCTTTTATCTCTTGTGCTAAACAAATACTTTCATGTCCCTTAAACTAGGTTTCTGGTGAAAGCATGAGACTGCATTTCAGCACACACGTATTCTTACACCAGCACTGGACTAGCACTCCTTGTCAGGTGTAAATCTCTCCAGCACGGGGCAGCTGCAGTGCTGTGTTCTGAGAAGGTGACCTTGCACTGTCTCTTGCCATGCCTCCTCTCTCAAGGGCAAACGCAGCCGTAGCTCCACCCAGGCGTAGTGAGGCTGCAATGAACACAGCTGAGAACAGCCCTGCACAGAACACACCACGGCAAGGTCAAACCTTTCGCTTTCATTTTTCAGGCAGAGACTACTGAAACATTTTGACTGATTTTCTGTGCAGAAGAAGCCAAGAACTTAATGTTAGAATTCTACCTGACAAGACCTTCAGCCACAACCCAAGAATAATCAGCATATATCCCAACATCTGCAGGAATTCAAACTGCTTGATGTTCTGTCTTCTTTAAAGCAGGGAATAGCAAGCATTAGAAACAGGGACCCAGCTGCAGAAACATTACAAGCTGAGTTTTATATCCAAGGGATCTGAGTGCCACAGATACTCAGCCACTTTTAAAGGACTTGCAACACCACCCACAAATGCACATAATCACAGAAATGCATGTAGAGAAAATGGAGAAGAGATTATTAATACAAAGAAAAGATTCAGATGTATACTAAGAAAGCTTCAAAGTCAAAGAAACAAATTTTATAAGAATAGTGGTTTAGATACATCCTGAGATTAAGATCTCTTGTTTCCAATGAGGGCTCGGGTAGAAGTATTAACCTACAACACATGAAGAAAAAATCTGAGGAAATTAGTCTGGGATTGTGGCCCAAGTTTGAAAATTAGGAGCTTAGTGAGAATATAGAAATGCTAATGCTTACCCTTGCTTCTCATTGTGTAGAATTACCTGTTTCTAAGAACCAACTCCATAAAACTATCTGGAAATAAGAGGTTCTGAGATATAAGGAGCCTGTCAGTTTTTAAAGTTCCAGCATGGGCTGTTGAATTCGAGTCAGCATACGAACATGTACACTTGGCTGAAAATTTGTAATTTCTCAAAATATGTTTTCTGAGGGTACTTTACATATCTGAGAAATGGCAGAGGACAGAGTGCAGTGCCCTTCTGCATTATTTACCATAATCTAAAGTCTAAACCTGAACTCAGTTTGGGTTCATGAGCTATTTTAAATTCCCCAGCATCCTTGGAAAGGTTGAGAAATACTTTCCTTCATAGCATTCTGGAAAATTCCTGCTTATTCTTTTGCCTTCCTTCAGCTTCCTTTTTAAAAATGTTTGTAGAAGTTACAGATTTGGTTTGTTCCAAGAAATAGGAATCTGATTACTGACCAAAAATGGCCAATAACTTATAATAAATCAGAGTTATTATAACTGCCTTTTCCATTTAGCCATTTGGTAATTAATTGTAATTCAATTTGTTAATTAAATTGTAAGATAATATTTCTCAAATAGTTTTTTATGATCTTTACTGTTCAAAAACTTGGATTTGATTCTGCAGAATCACTCATTTATATAATGAATTATTGTTCCTCTTCTGAAATTTGTGTTTTTAATGTTTTGAATAGAAAACTGCTTTAGCTAAAACTAGCATAAATAGTTCTACTTTAAGTAGTTAAACTTTCAGGCTTAACTAGAACTCATATGACAATATCTAGTTATGAGTTCAGGCTAAAATCTATAGGCAAAAGTGGGTTTCTTACAGCTTCTTATGAATACAATTGCATAGTTTTACCAAAAGTAACCAAAATATTACTGAAGGAACTCTAAATTAAGCTTATTTTAATTATTACTACAGCTAGGGCAGAAAAGAACTTTTGGATTTGTAATGTTTCAGCAAGAACTTACAAATTTTAAATTTATAATAGGATGAGGCTGAAAAAATACTTTTCCCTGGGAGAAAAACTAATTATTAGTAGAAACTAATAATTTCTGCTTCACTCTATTTTTCTTTCCACTTCTTTTAAGAGAAGCCAAAACAGCACAAAAGGTATTTTGATAAAGTTCTAAATTTTGTTTGCAAAATTTGGGTAAAATTATTTAAACTATCAGTAGTAGTACAAATATGTCTAAGGTAAATAGATACATGTAGTTATTATATTACTATAGGACTGTCTTACTACTGTAGCTAGTAAAAGATGCATGTTCTAGATGCTGATGAGAAAGTTTTGTTGTGGAGATGACGACATGGTTTAACTCAAAGGAAAACTGTTTCAAACACACTTCAACACAGGCAGATCTAAAAATTAAGCAAGTGCTACAAGATGTCTTAAGCAGTGCCTGAACTCTTTATATGGGGCTTGCCCTGGTCATCATCTTTTTAGTTCCCTCAGAAATACAACATGCCCATGAAAGAAATTTTTGTAGAGCATTGATACATATAACCAAAGTAAAATACATTTGCAAATGAAAATGATGAAAGCAAAATTGTACTCTTCTATATGATTTGCCTTGGGACATGCTTATAGGATTCTGGAATTCAGACTTCAATCACACAACTTTTTAGCAAGCCTAAGGAACAACATGAATATTAAGAGTATGATTTTCAAGTATGCTTTTTCACCCCTGTTCTTTTCAGTAATAGATGTAGGCTCAGAAAAAGACCTGTGTTTATGCCCATAGGTGTGTGGACAATATGATACTGGGTTCCACAACATCTAAAAGTTTGATGGAAATGTAAAAGGTTGAGATAATAAATATCCAGATCCTGAGATATGCACAGGGAACACACTGACATAAGAGGACTGTTGGGGTAAGAACTTGGGGTTTTAAGGTTGTTACAGTGCTAAAGGATAGTACAGAACCTTTGACGATAAAAAAGCCCCCAGGTCCCTTCCTGGAGTTTGCCACTCCTGACTACCATGCGAAGTTGGAGTTAGCTGTGAATATATGTATATATAGATAATAGGAATATGAAAGTCTTTGGATAAGGCAACTGAGAAAATGCTGCATTATTAAACTATAACAGCTGGTGCCTTCCTCTCATTTTATCTATAACATATTTCCTAGCAATTACCAGTGTTTCAAGGGAAAAAAAAAAAGAAATAACAAAAAATCACAAAGTACAGCTATTCTGGTGTTATGTTTTGATGGGAAAATCACACATAAAGGTGACTGGTGTCAATACTCTTTATGTGGATATTCACCCTAACTCAGTAATGTAATCTGGCAATCTAAACATTGAATTGTGCAATTTGTTTGGTCTAAAATCCATAATTGAAATAATCAGATACCTAGCCAGTATACTGCTGTAGTGTTGGGTGTACATGAACAAATCACAAACTCATTCTGCCTTCAATGATCTTCTGAGATAATTTATGATAAATGTCAACTGCAATTTCAGGATGAAATAAAATTTTGATAGGAAGCAGTATATTCCACTTAATTTGTCCCAAGACATTGATTGTACATCAGTCTTTCTTTACATTAATCTTTCTTGTCTTGACATAATTTGTCACATATTGGACATCTTCTTGTCTTCAGTTTAGCAAATAGACATATAGAAAACCCTCCCTAACTCCCTTCCACCACCACCCCCCCCAAAAAAAAAAAAAAAAGAAAAAAGAAAAATCAGTTTCTTGCTAGCTTGTCTTGTTTAAAGGGAAGATGCAACTTCTCAAAATTCTATAGCAGTCATTATATTTACTAGCCTAAAATTGAAAAATCTATGCAAAGGCTGATAATACCTTTGCATCTCCCAGCAATCTTTATTAAATAATTGTTCTACTTTTTCTTTTCACAATCAGAAAACAAGCTTTAACCATTGTGCAACATGATCATTGTGCAACTTTTTTTTTTTTTTTCAGTCTGGGACACCAAATAATTAAATGTTTGTATCGGAGCTATAAACAAAAGTAAGAAATGGAGTTATGCCCACTAAAGATTGCTGAAGAGATTGTCTAAATTAAGCAATATGGACTTCTGGATGGGGGTTCCACTCCTAGACTGAGTATTGTAAATATTTGGAAATGAACCAAGAAAGATGTTTAGTCTGTGTCTGCTTTGAATGCAAGTTTTAGTCCAACAGGAATGCTTTGAAACAGTTTTTTGATTGGATCAGATGGAAAAGAGAACACATAATTAGTGGAACAAACATATAATCTATGGAAAAGAGAGAGAACCTCTGAGGAAGCAGCATGTACAAATGAGATATCCAGCAGCAAAAAGGATCATGGAGTGATGAAGTTTTGCCATATATGGTATTATTTTTAAATAGTCAGCAAATCTATATGCTAAAAAAAAAACAAACAAAAGAGTAATCTACAAACCTGAGGTTTTAGTTTAGCAGTCCTCAGTAACATACTTAATCTATGTTAATCTCATTTTCTTAGTCAAATGCCTCAGGCTTTCACTTAATCCAAAATTCCAGGTAATCTAAAAGACCACAAAGATAGCATCAGGGTGGGAAAAGCTTGGCAGGGATCTAGTTTAACATGATATGAGCTGCATATATTAATGAGTCAGAGGCAAACTTACCAGCTAGATAAAACATGTAATACTGACAGGGAGACAAATGGAAAATGAGTAGTGGATCTCCTTATTAGTACATTATCACCAATTACTGATTTTGCTCAGAAAATGGCCAAATCATTTTGCAAATCAGAGGAATACAGTAGCTCCCTTGAAATTTTTATAGCCTAAGAGACCTGTTAGAAAACACTCTCATCACACACACTCAATCACGTCCCCCCGTTTAAAAGCTTTTAATGCAGATATAGGATATATTTTAATTAACAGAAAGAAAAAAAGATGGGAAAATATTCAGAGCAGTTGCCTTGAGAAAGGCTGAAGGAAGATGGGGGAGGAAATAGATTGTGCGCTGCATAGGGGCCATGGTGAAGAAGTATCTGAAAATGAGAGTGATGGAAGGGGAATAGAGGGAGAGCAGTTAATTTTGCAGTACAACTTCAACATGATAGTAAAAAAGACTACATAAAATCTATGTAATAAAAACATATTAAGTAAAATTTTCATTATAACTATCAGTATATATATATATATATGTAAAGTAGTAAAACTTCAGTATATAACTATTATCTTTTTCATAACTCACCCCTTGAAATTGTTTTACTTGGTTTGAACTGATAGATTTGGACTAGAAACATCTAATGGAGCCAAGATCATGAGTGTTGTCCTTCTTTCCTCATTACTCCTTCTGCCTGCACATCTTAGATCATGTGGACCTACATCTTCCTTTTCAAAACTGCATCTCTTTGCTGGAAGAACTCCTTTTGGATGATGTCAGAGTAGGATTTCTAGTAAAACCCTTTTGGGTAAATTGTCCAATCTGTAATCTGGAAGTCTATCTAAACCTTCAAGAAATGATGGGATCTTACCTGCAACTTTACAGCAACTGGCACTTAAGAGTCAGCAGAAGCTGTTTGGCAAATAGAGATAAAGAGGTAAAAGACAGACAGAGTCATCTTTTCTCGGTCTTTGTAACCACCTTGAAAAGGTAATTAAGGATGTTGCTGTGCTTATAGTGCATTTGTACATGAGTACATGAGATGTGTGAGAGCAGCTGTACTTTTTTCTACTGTTCCTCCTGACTTGATGAGGAGAAGTGACTTGGTCTAGTATGTAATGTAAGGGCTTTGATGTGTGAGACATGCAGAAGGGGAGTTGAGGGATTTATTTGTTTTAACCAATATAATGGCGGACAAATAGTATTTCTTCAAGTTGCAACTGTTCTGGATAGGAGGAAGACACTTTGGGTTGAGCATTTACAGCCCTGTTTTTCCACATAATCTCTTCCCTGCAGGAATAATGGCAGGGGTTTTCTAGGCCTGGTTTTCCTTGGCAGTGATGGCTGCAGCCGAAGTGCACCATGACTGTGACCACTGGCCTTGGTTGGAAGGAAGTCAAACAGTGACATAGTTGTGGCTGTGTGGGAGTGTTGCCTGGCTGGAGCTGAGCTTTCTGGGAATAAAGTTTGGAGGCCTGGCAATTAAAGAACCTTTCCCTCATGCTGACTGCAGATAGCACTGGCTGGGAGAAGCAGGGCTGGACATCTGCCAGAGCAGGGGATGTCAAAGGGTGCTGAACTCACAGAGCCATATTCTTAGAGCACAGCCCTGGTCCCATCCTGAAAATCTGTCCTTTGGTGGTGAAGCAGTCCTCACTGCAAAACATTCACCCGAGCTCCTGCTGGGTTACATGCAGCAGGATTTGTTGGAAGTTGTGGCCAGGAAGAAGCATTGGAGGATGGTCTGTCAAATATTTTATCAATCTCAGCTTCAGAAAACAATGTTGAAAGAAAAGTCATAATTTTCATATTTTCTTGCCAGGATTCCTGTGTTAGAGTATGAGTATACATTTACGTGATATTAACAGATACATGCTTAATATTAACAGAATATCTAGATCATAGTATTCTGTCAGAAACACTGATCCGTCTAAACATTGTGTCAACACACTGAGTAAACTGACTGGTTCGTAACCTTCTTTATCTCAAACTCAGATTTCCTCAGGTCCTATTTCATCTGGCAGTGGCAGTCTGCTCACCAAAGTTCTGACCGAGTAGTGTGAAACTTCTTGAGCAGCAAAACACCATTTTCTCTCCTAGTACAACTTGTTTGAAAATATGGAATCTTCCACTCTCCAGTATATTTACAATTTCTTTCTCTTCATTATAGATAAGAATGGTAAGACTAAGAAGAATTACAAAAGAAATACTTCAGAAAATGTGAGAATGGGGACTCTATAGCAGCTCCAGTAAAGAGTGTGGTTATTGTGGGGCTTGGTTGGGTGGGAGGTGTTAGGATGACTTCTTTGAGCAAGGTAGGAAAAGAAACACGTATCTCAGTATTCATCCACACCACCTTCAGGACCATTGCACCAATTAATTTCTTTTAGTTGTTGCTATATGGGGAATAAAACTCATTTTCATTCCTGTGGAATTGCATTTTATGGAAATGGTATGCTCTGGCTCACCCCTGGAAAGCGTGTGGTTTATCTTAAGTCTGTACCCTCCCTGCAGTATCGTGTGTCTGTAACCTCATTGGCTGTGCAATCTTACCGCGCCTACTTCGAAACTCCCTGTTAAGAATGCAGGGAGAAGGGGGCTCCTTCTCTTTTGCCCTGGCAGTCTCCAGAGACTGTTCTCTCCCCTTCCCTCTCTCCCCTTCCCTTCCCCCTCTCCCTCAGTGACCAGGCTGCCTTCCCGGGGTAAGACTCCAATTAAACCCTCATCTCATCAGCACCTCCCCAGCGTCTGAGTCTCCTTGCTTACCAGCACGCGAACACCCACGACCTTTGAGCCCGGGGGGCTCCCGGGGAACCCTCCCCGAGGACCTCCATAATTCTAAATTACAGCACATTCCCAGACAACTGAATATTAGTCCTCACAAGATTCCAGGTACTGGTCATTTCCACACCTTTGTGGACCTAGTTTGTCTCTACCTTGATGAGTTACATAGCATTGGATAAAGTTAAGCAATTAATTTTGAAAAAACATTTTCAGATGCTATGTTTTACTTCATCAACTGTAATATAATAATTCATTATTTTTTTCTCTTGTATATAATGCCACAGGAATCCTCTCTTGCTTAGATAAATGGTTGCATTTGCATAACTGGAGCTTGAAAATGAGGCCTCTTGAGAGTTTTAAAAGAAGAATATGATGCAAAAGGGGTTGTCATCATATTTTTCAGTATTTTTTGATATTAATTTCAGATACTTTAATTTCTCATAACAATTAGTTAAAATCTTTTTAAATGTTCTGTACTTCCAAAAAATCATGCATATAAACAGTTCCAGGAATTCTATCACATCCTGATTTAATACCTGAAGTGCTTCAGTGATCTTCTACTTTTTGTAAATTATATTCAAATTTGAAATTATATTTATTACATCCCAGAGTCACAATTCAATTCCTATTAAACTAATTGACTGAGTCTGAAAATAAGGCTTTTTGATAAAAGTCACCCTTATTTTCACTGAAACCAACAAAAATAGTTAAGAATTGTTTAAGACTATTATATCATCTTTGTTTTAGGAATAATGTACTGATAATGAAAAGTGTTCTGTTTGATTACAAAAGAAAATGGAAATTATTCAAGAAACATAAAATCTTTCAGAAGTTTTTAGATATATTACTTTCTGCTAGATTTTCTTTGCCTGATTCCTTGTGCAATTTTAATTGCAATTATAGAGTGTAATATTTCTCAGAGGAAACCTGAAAGTTATCTAGGGAATTATCAGAAGACTGATTTTGAAAACAATCCATTTTATTAATATTACATACATAAAACTTCTGATCAGATTTCTTTTAACTTTACCCTGGCTACTTCATTCATCCTGAAGGTAAAAGTCTCAGCAAGAGGGAACTTCCACCACCTTGAACACAGCTTTTTTCCTAAAGTTTTCCACAAACAGTAAAATCCATATCTACTATGTCCATATGCTACAATTAAACAAGGTGCAAAGTTCTAACCAAACCCATAAACATGCAATGATGCCACCGTTATTTTTAGGACTTTTTATGTGGCATACTGGTATCAGTTAACCTTTCTTGTGATTTCTAATTTCTGAAAACATTTTTTGAAACAGATGTATTTACACATACATTATATTCATGTCTTATAACATGGAAGAAGAAAGAATTCATAATGAGAGTTAGAAGGATGGTTACTTAGAAGCACCACCAAATCTTTTTTCCCGAGGCCTTGCAATTTTCTTTGTGTGATGGTAGAAAATTATTTCAGCCAGCTGAAAGTTTCCATTCTCTTCTCTTCCTTGAAGAAGAAAGCCACAGGGGTTTTCAGGGTGCACATTTAATACTGCACTTATCTTGTGCAGGATATAGGATTCTTAGGTTATCTAGTAACTTCCATTTGCAATATTACAGCATTGTGTTTGTCCCTTAGCACAGATATACAAGTACACTGTCATTTGCAAGGGTTCCTGGATCTGACAATTAGTCTTCTGGGAGAATATCTCAAAAATTTTAATGCCTCATAAACAAAGCATTCATGAGCTGGTGCACAAAGGCATTGAGCGGTAGCAGGTCTGTTCTTCCCAGACTAATAAGTGAATTTGGAGCATTGCTGCATATATCTCAAGCACTCCCAGCCCTGAATATGTAGAAAAAAAGCTTGCATCCTCTGGGAAATAGCTCTTTCAGTCTGATTTGTATATGGAATTAGTGTGTTAATTGACTAAAGGATAATCTCCATGAAAACTAAGAGCTAGAGGAACACCGACAGGCAGAAAACACAGAAATTTCACTTTGACCTGAAGATTTATTCAGCAATACCAAATGGAATTTGCCAGCAGAAGATAGGAGTAACGACCTCTGAAACAGAAGTCAGCTTATGGAGAAGAGGTTTTCCAGCCAGAAGGAAGGTTACCAGCAGCACAACAGCTAGCAGTGATCCTCTGTTTGCCCAAATAATTCTATGTTAATTTCAGTTTTTAATTTTTGCAAACACTTCACATGAAAGACCTATTCTGAAAATTTCCAAAATTGCAAATTTGCATAAAATAAATCTGACAAAAATTATATTTTTGTAACTGTTCAGCAAGAAAATACTGTAATATAGTTATAAATGCAGTTTTAAGACATGACCAATCTCCCTCATGCCTCAGCAGAGAAAACTAAACCATGATCTTTAAGCGTCTGGCAGGCTCCAGTTACATGATCATAAGAGAGTGTTGATGTGCTTTACACATGTGAAGGAAAAATAGATACTTTGAAGGAAAGTGAGATGTATAAACATTACTTAACATACCTATGACAGCTAAATATGGCCATTTTACAATGACTGGTATCAAGAAACTTCTGACTGCAACCCTAGTCTATACAAACAGAAAATGCTGGAATAAAAACAGATGTTGTGGAGAGGAGAGTGATTTTCTGTGTCAGTGATTACCTTAGAAGATGATTTAGTTTAAAAAAGGGGAGAAATTTTTTTATTAAAAGAAGCAATGGAAAGTATGAGAAGCTTCATACATTAAGCAAATCACTGAAGGCAGATCATTATATAATGCTCAGAAACAGTATTATCAAGCTAGACTTTCATCTTCCATGACAGCGCACCTCCTTGAAGGACAGAGAGTATGAAACTGCAGTATATGCTTTATATCCTGTTAAGGGGAAAAAAACAACTCAGCTCTTGTTTTGCTACAAGATTAAGGCCATGGTTTAATACATTGATTATCTTGTACAATACTCTCCTGTGTATCATTTTACATTGAAATTTGTTTGTATATACAGGTGAAAGGACAGTATGTTTCACAACACGCACACACACACACATACACATATATATATAACCTGTTCAAAAATACAGTTGCAACAAAGCCATCTGCAAATATTGTTAGACATCACTGCAGTATCATTTTAGTCAAGTCAGTTCCCAAAGTGTTAATCTACATGCACTGTAAGAAAAGAATATTTTTCATTTTTCAGGGCATGAAAAAGATGCATCAGGTAGGGTAAAAGACTGTTTAGGTTAGGACAAAAGGAAGATGAGTCATGCCAAGAGACAATGTCTTCTGTGTTTACATTCTTGCCTCACAAAGGCTTGGCTGATGAACAAGGGCAGGCCAGGTTGCTAAAGGGAGGTTGAATGTGCTCAGTTGTGACATCCACATCTTTCACTGGCAGCAGCCCTGGGAGCTGCCTTCATTGAGCCACATGCAGAGTAACCACTCTGTGATTTCCTGGAAATAGCCCTTCTGCCAGGGATAACCGGAACATGGTTGTTCTGAACCAGTGGAAATCATGCTGAAGACCTTTCTGGGGAGAAGTACAGGCAGCCACACTTTCACTGGCTCTAAGGATTTCATGATAATTAGGGATGGAACTCACAATTCAGGACTGTTCTTTATACTTTGAAACCCTGAAGTGAGAGTGTAGCATTAGGCACAACACGTGCCTAGTTGTCCATTTGAGTCTAGTGCTCAAATAGGGATGGGGTATAGACAACACAAAAAGTAAATCTGTAAGAACAAGATCTGGCAGTGTTCCTTGACAATATTCTTTTTAGGCCCAGGGCTGACATTGTAACCATTATGCCTTTAAAGCCAGGACCACGGACACTCCAAGAAAGAGACTTGAATATAAAAAAATAAAACCAAAAACATAAACTGAGAATTCTGATTAAAATTTCAGCTCCCGAGGAGTTCCCAAATTAGACTATATTGAATAAGTATTAACTCAAAGTTTTCTGTTTCACTTTCACATTGAGAAATCTTGGTGGTTTTTTGTTTTGTTTTGGTTTGGTTTGGTTTTTTAGGTTTTTTTTTGTTTGTTTTTGTTTTTTTTTTTTTTGTTTTTTTTTACTGCCTTCTGGAGGGAATTATTGAGCTAAATTTTCACTGGGGAGAGGAATTGCAGACAAAGCCAGATGTCCTTCCATAAAAATTAAAAATAAAATTTTTGTCATATGATCAGTGATGCAAGGTTGAAAGTCTAGTATGACTTTCAAACAAATGGTAAGTTCCAGGGTTTCAAAATGTATTTTTAGAAGAAACATATGCTAATCAAGATATGCCCCACATAGTTCAAACAGCATGATTCACAAGGGAACTTCATTAGCCTCAAAGATGAATAGTGTTACAACCGCTGGGAGATCCAATAAAATAGGTAATTTTTAAGAAAAAAAGAAACCTGCATTCTCCTAGTTAATCCCCATGGGCTTCCAAGAGGACTGAGGTCTTTTTTCTGTTGTTCCATTACCATTTTGCTGTCACACAGAAGGTAGATTGCCATCTCAGAAAAAGGCTGCATTACTTTTCATTCTGCCCGGAGTGGACAGACAGATCATTAATGCTGTATAATAGCATGCTGAATATGTCCTGTCTTCGGCAAAACCGACAGGTGAGCAACTCATCATCCAAAGGGCCCTAGACAGGGAGGGTCACAGAATGGCCCAAAACCATAAACACAGCAGTTTTACTAGAATAAAAGTAATCATTAATGTCTAGGTAATTTAGAATATTATGCCTTGATAAAATAAAGCTTGCTATTTCTGAACTATGATAAATGGAGGAAAAAGTGAAAATATAAAATATTAAGATTAATTTTGTATACAACCTATTGTAAAAATAGCAATCATTGCCAATTTATGTAATGCAACATCTACTGTATTCATTTTAACACATAGCTATGATTGAGGTTTTAAAATAGTTTTCCTGCTTTTTCTTTCTTCTGCATAAGAAGCTATTTTTAGAAAACAAAAATGAAATGGAAAGCAACAATAGGCAGAAAAATTTCAGCATTGTGCCAGACTTTGTACAGCTTGTGAAATTTTCTTCTTGAATAGAGAAGCCAAAGGGCAAAACCACTGCTGACACCTTGCAGTCTTCATTTAAATCCTAAATCTGCCTCTCCTCTGTGACAGGAACAAGTTCTGAGATACCAGAACAAATTCAGTCCTGGAAAAGTTTCACAGAAGAGCCTCAGGGCTCTTGTGATATTTCATTCCTGCACCTGAACTGTGAGTAAGGACACATGGAAGCTATTCAGGAATGACTGGGAGGTGAATGAAATCACTGTGTCTTGGCTGTCAGGTCTGAAGTCAAACTGACTGTCCATAATCCATTTACCTTCCAAAATTCACTAAGGCCTGGCTGGGGAATATTAACAACTGCTAGCTTTCTCTAGCACACCCCTGGGTCATATCAGAGAAGATTTGATCTGAAGGCTCTTGTTGGCATGAGAGCTGGTCCCTGGCTGCTTGCTGGGCTTTGGGCCAGGATCAGCCAGTGAAGAAATGCCATGGCTGAAATCAGTTTGGCTTCCGGCAGCGAGAAATTAGCATCCAGGCATGGACGATCAGTCTCATTAATCCCATTCTCCTCAGCACTAACTGAAGAATTCAGCTAGTCTTAGACAGTAAGGTAGCTTTTCTGTGTTTCTGTTAGGGAATTAGCAAGGCCTTTCCATTTAAAATAATTAGTAGAACCTACAAAAGATTTTAAGTTTCCGCATAGCTGCTTCTTAAAAATTATTTGGACATTTTTCCGTGAAAACAGTTTGCAGCTGGAACTCAAACTGAAATGTTTTTGCTAATGGCAGGCATTTTCCTGTGGTTGCTCTCCAGTGCTCTGTGATTTGAATCTTTCCATCTATATCCAGCCTGTATTAAATTTTGAATTTAGAGGTGACAGCCATGATACTTCTTTTTATTCTCTTTGTTTTTTTGGTAATTAAAAGATTGATTACTAAGCCTAGAAAATTATAAGTTACATTGTCCATTGCTCTTTACCTGAGAGTTATTTTGCAGCATTATATGTAGGTTTTCCTGTCCAGTGACTCCAAACAACTATTCCCTAACACACATTTTGACCAGTATTCCATTTCAATTGGCTTTAGAATTTGTTTCCTACTGATTTTCATCTTTGACTGTGTTGTCAGCTCCTGAGTACCATTTCACACTAATGTGGAATTTAGAAGTGCTTCAGTATTAATTATTAAGAAAAATACTGCATGTTTGACCTAAAATTAAATCAACTTTGCAATATAAAAAATGTACAAACACACTAAGTAATCCCATCCTTTAACCTGCTATTTCATTTGGAAATAATTTTGATATAACACATTGCTAATATAATATCTTTTGAAAAAACAGTTACTAAAAGTAGAACTAAGAGAAGACAATTATTGCATTGAAACTTGAAAAATAATTTGTAAGGACAATAAAACTCATTAGTAAAATGTGACCACATTGCAGTATGTTAGAGCTCTATGATTTGAAGAACCTTGTCCAAGAATCAGGCTGTTTAGAAGAACTAGAACTTGCAATCAGAAAACATCCTAAAACACATATACTTCTCAAATTAATGAAATTAATGAACACAAGCTAGTCCACAGAGTATAACCATCCATGTTGTAGGGGTTGAAAAAGTTTTAAAACAGAGCAGAAACCAGTAATTGTTTATTGATTTTCCTCTTGGTAACATTAAACATTTTCTCACAGTACTATTTTCCTCATTGTTGCTGTGTGACTGAAGATTTGTTTGGAAAATTTTGGATTAAAAGATTGTTGAAAAGTTAGCCCCATGAGCTGCTGACAACAGCAACTGCTGCTCTGTTTACTTGTGCATTGAAATAAAGGATGGAGTTTCCTGCTGTAGATTATGTAAAGCCCAACCATTGTTAATCAAAGGAAGCTCCTTTCCCTGCTATCTGGATTGAGATCTGATCAAAATATTCCAGAGAGTTGCTGAGGTCAGACAAAGTTTTAATGACAGTCATTTTTGGCAGATTTCCTCAAAGGCTCCTGAAAACATTAATCTTCAAGGAGGAGAGTTTGCAAAGGCTGGAGAGCTCACAGCTCACTCAGAGTGCTGCAGTTCCCTGGCTCTGTGCAGCTCCCCTGAGCCCATCAGCTCACAGCTCATTTGGGAAAGCCAGAAAACACCAAAGGGGCTCACCTGGACTGCTTGGAAAACATATACCGACCCCTCAAAAATAGCAATAATTAATAATGATAGCAACAACAATAATACATTTATTTATTAAGAAATGTGCATATATAATATATGTTATACATTCTATCTATTATATAATATGTTAATATATGTATATATGCTTCCACTAACTTTTCTAGAAGAGGGAGTGCTGAGAGTTTTTCTCTGTATTTGTACTGACAATAGGCATCTTGTAACCCAGCGTTAGGAAAATGCGTGTGCTACTTCTCCCTCTTTTATATGTGAATGTCACAGGAAGGGCAAAACACTGCCAGAGTGGTCTGAATTTAACCTACTGGCTTTCCAGGAAATCTTCAGCTGTAACACATCCGAAAACACAATTCTAAACCACGATTTTTTTTTCCTTTTTTGTTGTAGTTACTGGAGCCAGAACTTATATTTGTGATAATAACTCAAGAAAAATAGAATCACGTGACAGTGTTTCTAAGTTGAGACTGTCTGCTTTAGGATACCACCAAACTATTACTTTCATGTAGAAATATTGTATACAAACAGTATAAGTATTCATATCAAACTGTAAAGTTAGGATGAAGTTTAACATGACTTTGACCTTATTGTGAAATAATGACCTGTAAGGCTATTTTTAAGGTATATATCAAGAAAAATAACTGTTAGACTATGGATTCACTTGGCCAATAGTTGAAATAGTTATTGAACCATTTAAATGTATGTTGCCAATTCCTGTTTCATTTTAAATAACTTGCTAAAATTAATTTCATTGGAACCCCATTTTTCTTGAGATAGCAGTTTCTTATTGTTGCAGCTTTTTCTTCTTTCTTGCTGTTTTCTCTTTTCTCCTAGTATGTTCACATTCATGACACTTTCGTTTAATATATTCCTCTCCCTTTCAACTGTTTCAACTTCAAACAGAACAGTATAACAGTAGAATATAACACGAAGGACTGGTGATATGCTGTGTTTATTGACATACAACGAAGAGCTTTATTGCCAACATTTTTTTTTATATTTAACAAAAGCCTAAGAAGCATATATGTATATTAAACAACATTCCAGTGACTGGCTTATAGAACATTTAAAAAAACCCCACACTTGCCAGCTAAATGAGCTGAGTAAATGCTGCAATGGAAGTACGGGGACTCTACAGGTAGAAAAAGTTCAGTCTCTGAGGACAGAATACACATGTAAACTCATCACCTTTTCTCAGTGAAGAATTTTAAAGTTTCTTCTTTTTTTTTCCTTGCCTTGGTTTTCTGCCTATGGTACCTTTTCAACTCACACATGTTTCTAGGTTAGTTATATATTTAGTTTTCAGTCTGTATTCTTTTTTATTCCTGAGACATAACCAAGATTCTTCTGCTTCTACAGAAGTGAATTTAAGAACCCTAGTTGGCTTTATTAGGTGCTAGAACTGTTCTAGAATAGTGTGTATGTACAGCAGGCCAAAGGGAAGGTGCCTCCACAATATCCCAGAACATGTATGCTCTGCCAAATATTATTGGCACTGCAATAAATATCCTGCAAATTAATGGTAGACTATATATCAAATAAATTTTTATATATATGCCTGCATTTGTGTTACTACATTTTGATATTAATGATGTTTCCTTTTTGAGTTATTGTATAATACTTTATAATATGATATGATAAAGATTTTCATTTAAAATTGCTATGAGAATTAATGGATTATCTTTATCTGTTGCTTTTAAAAACTTTCCTTAAAAGGTGTAAGAAGCATTTATGTTTCCCCCATGTGCTGTTTCCATGATGAATTACTTAATCAGAAGGCAGCACTATCCCTGCAAGACAAAAGTCTTAGGAAGGAAGGCCTCTTCCTCTTCAGGATAAGATACATGCAGCAATATGAGAAGATCATGATGCCTGGGAAAAAGCTTCAGGGCAAAAAAGAAAAAGGGTGGAGAGAGAAGGGAGCAAAGAAATGAACTGGTATGGCTCTAGGGTTTTGGGTTGAGTTATTTTTTAACTACTTCAATTAATTCTACTACAAAGGCAAATGATGCCTGAAAACTCTTGCTGAATATCTACTGCTGTCTGAATGCTGCTGGGAACAATACTGAAAGTGGACACTTTTGAATCCCAAGAGGGCCTTTTCAAAGAAGAAAACAACGTTGTGCAACTTTGGACGAGATACCTTATGAGGGGAGCTACTACATGACTAGGAAAACAATTTGAAGCCTATTACAGAACGAGAGAGCAATTGTTTGAGGGAATATGAAAGTACTGGCAATAATAAAAAACCCTTCAAAACAGAACAAACAGTCCTTTAAAAAAGCAAGAAGAAAATTTACATATATTAAAAAAAAGTGCAAATATCAGAAATCAGCTGGTCAGATGAAAGGTGAATAGTAATCCAATTTGTACCCTGTACTTGAGAAACTGGAATGAGAAAATGAATTAACAAGTTGTCCATTATAATTAGGTCAACCTAAACTGGAAACAATTTCTTTTGGCAGGAATGAATGAACCAATATTTTATTGGGAGCTCTGGAGAGGACTGGGTTCTGATTAATAAGAAACTGAGACACTCAACAGGCAGCAAAGGCTTTGGGCCTAGTTATGATTTTAATTACACTAATATGAATGAGACTAATCTTTCTAGTACATTTTTAGAGAGAAAGTCATATTACAAACAAATCATTCAACCTTCAAGACTACCTGGAAGAAGTCAGCAATGAATAGTGAAGAAAATTACTTACGCTTACAAATTATGCCTCTTAGAAGAATCAGTAGGGAATTTAGAATAAAGAATAAAGACAGTTCATTATTTCCAAAGGGTGGCAGAGGAACTGAATTTCCTAGCAGAGAAAAGTAATAATAAAAAGGATTGGATATTACTTACACTATTTCCATAATCACATAAGGTATTTCTTATGATTACCTTGATTATGACATGTTAACTTTCATAAATAAAATAATTATATCTGAGTTAAATGTGACAGAATCAAAATTAAGATGGTTTTTGTTTTACTTTTTTCTCTTTTTTTTTTTTTTTTTTTTTTTTTTTTTTTTTTTTTTTTTTTTTTTTTTTTAGTTGGAAAGTTCCAAAACAACCTGAAGTGATGTGGCTCAGAATGATTTTTCACATAATATAGCCAAACTCCATAGATAGCACAGCTAGAGATCTCATAACTCTATTAAAAAGGAGGAAATGTTCATTGTTATTATACATGCCCTGTGAGTTAGTTTGGGAAATATGACATGTAAGAGAAGGTTGTAGGGTTTTGAGTGATTTATCATCAAAAGGAGACTGCATCTTCATAATACATGAGACACACACAGCTCTTGCTTCCTTGTTTTGAACTCTGAAAATGTCACAGCTTTATGACATGTGGCCAATGCCTTTTTTTATTGTTTCCCAGCCTCATCAGTTATTTTTTTCACATTTGTTTTTTTTCTGTGAGGTCTTGTATCCTGGCCATATTGCCAAAGGCTACTAGACTGTTACATGCCCTCCATAAGGGTTTCAAAAGCATTGCACTCCATAGGAGAACATGAAAGAGTCCTTCATCTTCTTTGGAATAATAAATGAAAACAAAGGAAAAGATCATGTTCCTCTCTCCCATGCTACTTTGAACACACGCTCAAAATACTTACAGACTGAAATACTGCTACCCAAAGCAGCCACAACAAAGAGCTGTATTGGAACATTTACAGAAATGATGCAGAAACATCAGTTTATCAATTTTCTTCATTTTCCAAGAGCTTGGAATTCCCTCCCTTGTGACCACATTATTCAATGAATAATTTCAAGGAGAAAGTTTACAGATTTCATTGGATGCATTCATAAAGCAGAAGTGAAAGTAGTAAATGCAAATAATGTATTCATGTTCATAGTAACTCAAGGTACATTCTCATTTTCAACTGCTGTCCAATCCACAAAAGCACTCTAAGCATGTGCTTACTTGATTACTGTATTAAAGTTTTAAAATTAATGGTCCCATTGGGGTTTTTAACATTGACTTCAAAGGGAACCAGATTAGGATTTATACAGATTTGGCTAGTGGTGTTGCTTGTTATTAAAAACCTTCTTTCATGTTGCATACAACTTTGCCAGATTTTAACTATTTAGGTTGAAATTCCGTATGCTTCATAGCTGCCTCAGGCTAAATTCTTCTGGAAAAAATCTAAACAAAACTATTTAGTTCTTTTCAAGAGTGAGGACTGACTTGGCCAGGAGACTGGGATGGGTAAACCAGGGAATGTGAGTGGGACTGGGAATGTCTGGAAGAGAAAAGACTGTCAATGGCCAAAGTAATCTTATACTACAGCGAAAAGCTGAGATACAGAATCAAGAAATGTATGTTTCTAAAAAAAGGACAAACCTGAGGAGTTGGAGATAAAATATTATGGATAGGACAATATGACTAGTACAAGAAACCACGAGTGGGAAAGATGCAGAACTGGGGAAGAGAGAAGCTGGGGCATGAGGATGGAGTATAGTACTGGAACAGCCTGTGCTTTTGCAACGCCATCTTCTCTGGAGCTTGGAGCAGAGCCCTGAGCTCCATAAACTCATTGTTCATTTCTCTTGTGGGCAAATGGCCATAAAATCCCCTAGCAAAATTTCTCATTCTCCTCTATGACTTGCCCATGAAGAGATTTCATTAGCTTTGTTAAGATTAAAACCAGTTTCTTATTCCATTTATTAAAATAAGGAATATAAATATTTCAACTTGAGTGACTCATGCATGTATCAAGAGTAAACAACATCACAGAACTCAATTCCTCCAGTTTCTTCTTCAAAAAATTTTCACTGCCCTCCTGACTCCCTTGATAAAAAGAACATTTTTTCACCTGTGAAATATCAGATTTAGTAGCAGATCTTGGAAAATGTTCCCTTTTGACCATGCGATTCCTGCTGCCACCTAAACTTCTGGTGAGAAACGGGAATTGCATACCAATGAGAGACCAACAATAAAAAAAAAAAACAAAAACAGAAGACCTTTTGCAAACCAAGCAGGCAAAGTTTGAGAGAACAGAGAACAGAAATTTTAGATAGCAGCCCAGATTATTCTTAGAAGTTCTGATAAGACTGAAGAAAAGTGTGTATTATTTACATGCTTCCAACTTGCATGTCTTCTTCCCTGTCATAGAGGGTGAGGGAGGCTGCAGAGAAAAGCAGAATAAGAAAGGAACAACAGCAAGGAGCTGGGAGCACAAACTGCTATTAAAGATCAGAGAATGGATGTCACTGAGGTAATGGAAGGAGAAAATACCTTGGGACCAGCAGGGGCTGTGCAATTTACTGCATGATTGACTGGCAGACAGGACCTATCTTTAGGGACACAGTGGATAAGCAAGTGTGACTATCATCATTGCTATTATTTTTCTAATTCTTTTTAACTGCATTGTAATGTCTAATTCAAAATTAGCTGCAGATTTGATAGGGTTGCTTTGATAGATTTGATTTGGTTAGAATTTTTTTTCCTTTAAAAACCTTGGGTTGCTCAGAGTAAGCAAATGGTCTAAGCCATTGGCT
Organism: Cisticola juncidis; assembly: GCA_013400215.1. Lineage (NCBI taxonomy): Eukaryota > Metazoa > Chordata > Aves > Passeriformes > Cisticolidae > Cisticola > Cisticola juncidis. Next base: position 11,317 of record VXBR01006235.1, on the reverse strand, counting down.
GAAAGATGAGAAAATCTGGGTTTCTGATATGATGATGAAATGATGTTTCAAGGTCAATTAGTGGTCTTGCATTCCTTGACTCCTAAACAGACAGAGATTCCCTGGGAGGAAGTTTGACATGTCTTCTGTCTTTCTGACAAACACTACCACCCCACGTCATCTCTGTGCTGTGCACCATGTGTGGTTGCAGTGCTGAACCTGCATTTCTTCCCACCCCCTCCAGCTGGACCATTTTTTGCTCCTGAAAACCTCATGTCTGAGACTCAGTGAAATGTAAATTAAATCACCTGAGGGCAGGATTTTGAGCTTGTGTCTTGTATCATAGAGGGCTGTATATTACTGCTATGAGTCAGTTGCTGAACTCATGATTAACGTCCCATCCTAATGGAAATATTTGACATTAAGCTCCTTCTGATTCAGCTTGCCCTCTTCCAAGAGCAACTTTTAAGAAGAAATTTGTAAGGTTTTGTGAATCTTATGTGTCTTTTTCTTCATGGATGCTTCCCACAATGAAAGGAAAGGGAATGAATAAGTTTTTTAACTGTCTGCATAGTGTGCATAGAGCAGGGTGCTGCAATGGGAAGAGTAGTGAATAATACTTGAAACAAGGGTACATTATGTGGTAAGAACTTTACTTGCATAAACAAAGGTCCTGCTGAAAAATAGTATGTTCATGTGATTGGTGCCTGCACGTTATAATGGAAGGAGTCAAAAGAAGAGAATTCATTTTGTGAAAAGAAACTAATCCTGGCACTCTTATTTTTTCAGTAAGATTACACGGTGTGAAGTTCTTTTCTTCAGTAGTGTTATAATAATAAGAATTATGCCTCCATAATCTCCATGCCGATATAACACAAATATGGAAAAAATAGGAAACTATTTAAATCTACCAAATATTAATGATTGAAGAACTATTTTTATTACCTTACTTGAAAATTTACAAATCTTTTTTCATATACAGTACCTGCATATTGACAAAGTGAAAAGACAGCACTGCATTTTTTTCATGTAAGTGTTATAAATTATAATTTAACATGTTTATTGCTAAAAATTGATAAAATAATTTTACTATTTTAAAAAAAGGAAGTTTTATCTTTGAAATTCTGCGTTTCTTTACAAATAACTATTTTACTACTTTATACAATCCCAAAAATCTCCAAAAAGCTGTTGCTCTATTTGCCATTTACTGTGTTCTCTGGATTAGAAAACCTTCCTGAAAGAAGGCAGAGTTAAAAATCTCTGGTCCCAGACACAACTATCAGAGGATCTTTTCATTCACTTAAATGGGAATAGGAAGAGAACAATGAGCACAAAGTGCTTCCATTAAAATCCCAATTCTTCCACTGACTGAATGACTAAGTGATCCTGGGCAACTCCATTTTCTTCTTCTGCTTAGCTTTACCCAGGAAATAGTGCTACTAACATGTTCCATACAGTGTTGTAAGGTCTCAAGATAAAAACCTTTAGAAGAACTAGGCTTTCCTAAAAGCTGTCACTGAAATGGTCAGATATAATTAAAATGGTGCTGTGAGTTATGAAATTCAGACATTCTCATTTTTACCTTTTTTTCCTTATTCATCCTTCCCAGTACATACCTAGCCATGATTTTCGTGTGACTAAAACCATGCTTATGAATCCATCCCAGACTCTTGTGGGTCCAACGGCCTCCCCAGTATGTTCCTGCAAAAGATCTCAGCTCTCTCAGCAGGCACTTGAACACGGATTCTCTGTTCAGCTAGCATATAAGAAGGGAGGTTTACAGAACATATCCAGCATATCCTTAGTCACTGCTTAATAGAACCAAGTCATGGTCAGAAGGGTCAACGGCTCTGACATTAGTACCTTTCTTTCTTGCTTTTGTTTTGAAACTGTTTCAAGATGTGATCCTATGTTGATTAGAAATGTCATGAGAACCTATTATATTTGGAAGCAATGGCAGATTCTGTGTCATTTGCTGCCACAGCAGGAAACTCCCAACCATGCCCCAGATGATGCATCATGAGCAGAAAATTTGAAGTAAATCCTACCCGCTCTTCTTACCTCAATACCCACAGCTCCTTTTCAGTGTAGAATTAACACTACTACAAATATAGTAGAGGCTGTTGCATAACCCCTGTGCTCTTGGCAAAACCTCTGCTATTGTGTTTGGAAAACGACAGTTGGCAAACACTGAGAATTTTTGTGCAATGGACTGGCGCATGAGGAAGCAAAAACTGTCTGTAAATCTGAGGGTTATTTTATTCCATACGTAATCAATACTAAATGTTCAGCTTACCTGGGGTCCATAATCAGCCATGGAGCAAGTACAGGTTTCCACAGATTGCAGAGCGTGAGCTCTGGAAGGAAACCAGACCAGAGAGTGATTCTTCTTCCTGGACACTGGCACTGCCAGCCACATAACAGTTTTCACCTCTTGTGAGCTGAGAGCCTTTTTCTCCCTTCCTCTCCCACATTCTAGTGCTAGCAACAGAGTATGGAGGGAATTTCAGCATGGTGCACCTTTCTTTACCTCTACTCATTTCTTCTTTGCAGTATGAAATCCATTCTGAAAGAGTTCAAAGGAGACCTTCTCTGTTGGATTTCTGGATTGCAATTGACCCAGATTTTGTAATGTGAAGCTTTGCACAATACTTTCTTATTAAAAAAATTTCCTCTGTGTGTTGAGATCAGTATGTCTAAAGTGAGTAGCAACTGAGGAGATTACACAGACTTTAAGACTGAATATTTTTCAGTATTTTACCATTTTTTCTTCTCATCCTTGTGCAATGTTGTTTTCTTAGAAATCTGCATTGCCATAACTAGTTTTGAATAGTTATTACCAGATCAGTTTTCTCTCTAGCACTTTCTTCCTTTGATGTATTTATAAAATACCTTATGCTCCTTAATTCTTTCCCCTAACAGAAATAGTTTGTTACAAATTACTTCACTGTCAATGTTCCTGCAAAATTTTACACTTCTAAGTCACATGCAAATTTTCCGAGGTTTATTAAAAAAAACTCCAACAGCCTATGCAAAGAGAAAAAGCTCGTTATTGAAAAAAAAACCAACAACGGTGAGGGAAGCTACCAAAAGTTTCTCAGAAGTTTCAGAAGTTTCTATTTTTAGTAAAAGGTCCTGCAATAACACAGGCCTCCATATTACACAATTTCATAAATTACTTGCTCTGGACTACTTGAATCCTAAACTGGGAGAGCATCCTGTATAAACACACAATTCTTTCCCACAGAAAAAGAGAGAAATTACTTCTTAGTGCATGTAGCATCATATAGCATTTCATCATTATCATAATTGCTGTATCAGCCTTGAAATTGCTTGAAGATTATGTTGAATCTTTGTCAAAATTTCAGTCCTGCCTATTTGAGAAAGAAGTGTACCAAGTTCCTTGCCACTTGCATAAAGTTAAATCATGTTTCCACTCTGACAACCCCTGAGCAAACCTTTATTTTTTTCAATGTCTCATGGCTTCTGCAGGTTTCATGGTACAGTTTCTAAGTACATCTAGGCTTTGAGAGACTATCAAAGCAGCAATCCTAGTTCTTCTTTTGGTCCTTACTTCTCCTTTCCCAAGAATATTGTATAATTTGCCAAGTTAGGTAAAGAAAGGTGTATTTAAATAGTGAGAAAAGTCATGTAACTCTGCACGAAATAGTTATTCTCTAAGTAATAAATTGAGCTTAAATTGCAGATGTTCTTCTGCTTTCACATGTAATTTGCTTCTCAGCATGAGTGTGTAAATTCACATATCCACAGTTCTGCAGGAAATCTGACTGTTTTCAAATAAGTTTATTTAATAAAAGGCTATTTGAAAAATTACTTTCCAGAGGGTGCTATCAAAGAAGCACATTTACACCAATAATCTAACAATTTTGCCATATAGTAAATTATCCAATTTTTATTACAAATGATGTAGTGCAGCAATTAGAGGATGTCTCATATGAGACAATATGAATCTTATTAGCTGATGCCTTTGCTGAAACTAAAGTAAAAAAAAAATTCACAGGAGCATTCCTACTTACTGTTCTCTCACACCTTAAATGAGATCCTTCATCTTACTTTTGTCAGTCAGAGTAAACACAATTATACTGAACTTCCTGAGACTGAACTGCCTTTGTACTGAGTTCTTCATGTGTTAAAACCGGAACAATCCATGATGAATTGCAGTTCAGTGCACCTGAACCTACCATCCCAATGAAGTTCTGCCGATAATTTAAAGATGGGTAAGTTCTGGTAACATCTTTTTTTTTTTTGAGCTCAAAAAGTGATACTTTATGGAAAAATTTCTGCTTTCTTTTGCTTCACTTCAACTCTTTTAACTAAATGTTCTTTTCCTCCAGTACAAGTACTAAAAGTATCAATAAATAAGACAAAGAAAGTGAGATCAGCTATGGATGCTAAATTAGTTTCAGTTAAGTAACTGCTGATGAAATAATTTTCACAAAATGCTTTGCAAACCATGAGTAAAGAATACCATGTAGGAGGGAATATTTCTGTTAAAAATAAATTAAGAGAGATCAATCCTTCTCAATCTTTTCCTTTTACTGTCTAATGTGCATTGACCACAGTCCCATCAAGCATCTTAAAATATGATTTGGGGGTTGTTAAAATATCTTGCTTTGGTGATTAGACATTATCAAACCCCAGATTTCTCATCCTATATTACATTTTCAAGGTTTTACCAGACCCAGGTGTTAGGTCAGATATATTCTCTTTTACATGTTCTGATCTTCCACTTTTCTTATTCAGGGATAAGTTTTCACATGCTATTCTTCTGAGAAATATCTTAAATCCTTTTCCAGTCATGACCAGTGTGTGATGTAGAGAGAGCTGAAAGGAAGGGTCAGAAAGATGTTTTTCCTACAGTTTTCTGGGGTGGGGTCATCTGAAGGATCCATTGTGTATAAAAATTCTAGAAGCATTTTGGAAAAGATGAAAAACTAATTTTCCCTTGCCACACGAGGTTTCTTTTCTTTTCTGTATAAGCTTCACAGCGCAGATCAATACTTTGTGATATAAAAGGGTATAAAAGGGTATATGTCGATACTGTGACAGTGTGTTCTCATGTTTTTGACATTTGCTCCAAGTACTTGTCATGTACTTCTTATTCCATAATCTTACAAACAACTTCTGAGAATTTACTAAGACATGTAACTGGAAGTGCAAGTCAAATACAATTGTAGCATTTCTGTTTGTGTGCTTTATGACATAAAGTGAATGTATAAAGGAAAAACTGCAAAGTCATCTTTGCAGTTACAGTTTTATAGGAATAAGTTAAAGCAACTTGACTGTGATTACATAAAAGAAAGTTTAAATAGACTGAATCAAGTCAGATTGTAACCCTAATAAAATACAACCAAGATTTACTTTTAGAATTTATGTACTACATTCTCATGCAGGAGAACTGTCACAAACCTAAAGAGAAACAGTGAATGGAGAATTAAAAATTAAAGTTGCACTAGTTTGAATATTTACAATTCATTCTAAAAAGGATGAGGTGTACAGCTGAAAGCTAAAGCAGAGGATAGAATTAATAGTTTTTGGCTTTGTTATTTGCCTTCTTTTGCACTGGTTCAGAAAAGAAGCAGACATTGCTTCCCTTGTCTTGTTTCATATGGTGAATTCCCTTTGCATACATCCATTCTACTCATCTTCTTTTCATTTTTTAAAGAGTTGCACACAGAATACTCCCACTCTCTCAGCCCTGTGTAGTATCACAGTTTCACCAAGATGAAGCAGAAAAGATTTGCTGTGTGCCAGGACTTTGACAGTCTTTCTCCCTAGGACCCTTTTTTTTCCTCTTCTCTTAAAATTCTCCATGATGTGAGACAGAATGGCAAAAAACTGGATAGGAGGGAATACCTTAACACTAGCAGCATGATAGATTTATGCCTAGTTCTAGTTATTCCCTGGCTTTGACAGAAACTTCACAACTTTGAGTGACTCAGTCAGCCCAAACTTAGTTTCTTATATGTAAGACACCATTTCTTTATCTGCATAGACAGTCATTGCACAGACAGGTAAGTCTCCACATGGCCTGACATGAGTGATGCACACTGCGGAGGTGTAGGCAATATTTCTTTCAACTGCCAGAAGAGAAAGTAGTGGAGAACTCACAGTTTGCTTTTTTGTGTTTATGAAATTTTCAGTTGGGTCCTGTCTATGAACAAGTCTGGGAACGTAATAGTTCCAAACAGACAGAAATGCTCTATGTTCTTGGAAACAATAGTGCTTTATTATAGGGAAAACATTTCAGATTGTTGCTTCAGTTCTCTTTATTCCCTTCATCATTTTGCTTACAAGGGTTTTTTTTGAGCAGCTGTAAATTTTAAAGACAGATTTTAAGATATAAGGATCATCTGTTTTGATCTTTGCCTAACACAGGCCATAAAATTTCACCAATAATTCCTGTAGTGGAACATATCATCTTCCCTTAAATTGTAAGTGAATACTGTCAAGCCCAATAACTTGTGGTTTACTAGAGCATAAAAACATCCTGTCTCAATTTAAGGAATCCTGGAGATGATGAATTTCCTTCTTCCTTGGCAATGGATGATATCTGTCACTGCAAACGAGCTGTTTCTAATTATTGTTCTGAACCAAAACCAAATACAGGGCTGCCATATGATACTGGTGAGTATGGCCTGAGAGTTTGTCTCACACCCACAACAAGGAACAAAATATTCTGCTTTCTATCTCTGCATATGTCCTTTGTCTGCTGGCCTTTTATAGCCAAGTTTTAAGGGTTTTATGCTGTGATTGGCTCCAGTTCAACCCTTACTTTACTTTTATCCTGTTTAATGCTAAACCACACTCAAATTCATTTCTTTCTCAAGCTTCCCAAAACTGGTCCCAGGTCACAGAAAAGAGAAGGCAGGTATAATCTGGTATGTCATGGGCTGTAACAGACAGTGCACTGTGTGATGATGGTACTTTTCACTCATAGAAGATTATGTGTTAGGAGAAAAACTGTGGTAGCACAAGGCAGATATCTGCCTGGTGAGCCAAGCATCTGTCAAACATAAACTTACTGACTTCTGCCTAAATCGCACTGGGACTTCAATGACCAGGCACAACTGGTCATTCCTGAGCCTGCCTGACTGAATCAGACACAGGGGACCACAGAGCAGCACTGCCTCAAGAGGGTGGATTTCAGAAACATTAGGGTTGTAACAGGGAAACTTCACACTGAAAAAGGTACATCCAAATGTAACAGTAATAACAAGTACATTCCCAATGTATTTCCGTGCTCTTTTGACTCTTTAAAAAAAAAGGAACAAATCCTGTAACGTCTCCCACAATGAAATCCTACAGACAGGGTTTCTTTATTCTCTTTATGAGTTGGCGATTCTCCATTTTCATTGTTAATCTGTCTGTAATTGGAAAAATCATGTATTTGCCCCAGAAACAGATGTTTTAAAGTGTTGCTACAAAGTGTATCTCAATAGTGTAGTATTAGCAAACCAAGGTGTCTAAATCTGTGCGTACAGATGAATGTCAAGATGCTATTTTGGGAGGGTCGAAGTCTGAACAGAAGTAAAACCAAATGTTAATTAACAAAATACATCTTGAAACAAATGGTATTTGTAATAATCAAGATTATTATTACCAACATAAATATTAGTTAATATATAATGTATAAACCCCCATATTGTGTTTAAAAAAAGAAAGTGGAAGTAAGGTAGCTAATGCTATAAATTGTGGAAGGTTAACAGGGAATCACAGCTAACTGTTGTGCTTTGTGCAGAAATATCAGGATATTAATCTACTCTTATAGAAGAGATGAAAATATTCTTTCCTCCTTTTAGGTCACTGAATTTGCTTATTGCACAAATGTGAACTACTGTATCACTCTTTCAATATATGGAGGAGTGCAACACTCACTGAGGCATTTATGGCAATGAAACAGTTACACAAGCACAGGACTTGGCCTTTCTCTAAATGCCTGTGCTGCATAGCTCAAATATTGACTTAACTACAAACACCCTTAGCCTGTAATTTTAGACATCAAAACCAAATATAGGAACTACGTCTTGGGAAAGAACTCTGAAAGCAGCAATAGTACATAAGTGTCTATTCTGTACAGAAAGGAATAATAATAATATTTTTTCAAAACACTTGAGCTAAAATTCATTTATATAATTTTGCTTTTTCAAAAAAAGAGAAATGAAAAACAACTCAAGATCTGCTTGTTAATGCTAAATCCTTCCCAAAGAAAGGGAGAACTGAAATTTTTGCATAGTAAAATAATCATCCAGATGGCAAAAAATAATCCACCCTGAAAATAGTAAATGTTAAGATGAAGGCTATGTTTCTTGAGGCCATCATCAGTAAGAGTTTCATAACAACTCTCACAAGCTCTCAGCTGTAAGGATACTAAAACAGTTTAGTGAACTTTAGCCAAACTTTATTGCTAATCTATTATTATAAAAATGAGTTACTGCAATACAGTTCTGGGTTTATGATTGACCTGGCCCTGTTTGACATGTAAATACCAGAAAAGAAATAGGAGTTCTCTTTCTTTTTTCATAGAACTCCTCTGCTTTCAGAATTCATTATTACATATAATGAATATTAAATACATATAATGTTGGAAATATTTTAATGAAGACATTCCTATGATACATAAAATCATCTTCTGATTCACATTATTTTTTCATACATAAAGAGGAGTAAAGGTTAGAACAATTTATGATATACAAACTATTAAAAGGCTAATCACTTTGGTGAACTGAGATTTAAGTAACATCCTTCTCCAGGATAGTATGTATATCTATTTTGTGGCCATTTGAGCACAATAAAATATGAAGCTATTTAATCTACAGTTTAAAGCAAATGCATGGACTCAGAAATAAGAACTTGAAATATAGCTGTTCTGAAAAAAAATAAGAATGGACATAACATAAAAGAGCATGATGTTTGATATTGGAAGGTGTTATTAATAAAATCTGATCTGACCACTGAATAACTCAAAAAATTACAGATATGAACATAACTAAAAGTTGTGTGGAACTGAAAATACATAAGATAGGCAATTATTTAAGGTAATTTATGAAGGAAAATCAAATCAGAATGGGAAAAATGGGCAAATAAGGCTTACATTCATGCAATCAGTGCCAATTTGCAAAAGAATTAAAATTACCATGCGTATTTTTCTGTCACTACAGTCTAATACAAAAGGAATCTGCATTATTTCTAGGTCATGAATGACAAAAGCTCTCTAAATCAGGTCCTTCTCTGTGCCTAGCAAAAGCTATGAATGTAGATAGAAAGGTATTAACAACTACTTCCTCATAGCAAATAACTTCCTAAATAACTTTCTCCCTCTATAATCTGTAACACACTTGCTGGCAGGTAGTATTCCTAGGAATGCATTGGTAAAGGTCTCAGTTATTTTGGATCTCGTATATTCTGATTTTTTTTGCATTGTGGAACAATCATAGCAAGTGACTAAGTGACTTTCTCCAGAGTTAATATTATGATTTATCCAGGCTTAATACTTCTTAGGATTACATTGAATTTATAGATTAAACTGAATTTTTTTTTTATCAGCTAAGCTTTTTATTTTATTTTAACTGCACCTTAGAAAGACAATCACTGTATTGTTCTTAACAAAATAATTCCCCTCTACCCAGAATTATTATCTCCTGAAAAATGGATGTTAGGGAATGGATTGAACATCACAAGTTTTCAAATATTTTAAAATTTCAACCAACAAGCTAGTAGAGCAAAACATGTATATAGTCAGTGCATAAGGAAAACCTCCATTAGCATGCACAAAGATTACATTTTCCCACTGTTATGTGGATTCAACTGACAAGAACAACAAATTCAAAATTCTTGCTATAAATGTTTTTGAAAATTTAATGATCATATGTTTTTAAACAAATAATAAGGGCAAATCCCCTGAAATTACAGACGAATCATAGAAAACTGATTAGAATACTAGTCAGACTTTTTAACCTGAAAAATATATGTACCAAAAATTGTAAGCATATAATTCATAATTTAAAAAACACAATACACTACTCAGACATAAGAAGCTAGAAGTTCTTGTGAAGGTTTCTTGAACAATACCTGGAACTAAACCTTGTAAAACATATGCACAGCTCCCATTGAAATTAGGGACTGGATTCCAGTTGGACTTGGTCTGCCAGCAATGCAAGGCAGCTACAAATCTAATTTCAGAAAATTGCTCTGTAATCATCTGTCTGAAATGCAATATTTGATGTAAGTCATATTAACTATACATTAGAATCTGTTAAGTATTAGGAAGAAAATCTTGATGTTTGTACTTTAAACACTGACAGTCCTGTCTTTGGAAGATAATAATTTCAGTCATGGAAAGTTTTGTTTGAGATTTTGACATACAATTCTGCGTTGCTTAATAAATTAAATTAAAAAGAAACAAAACAAAACAACAGCAAACTATAGTATTTACAAAATAGTATATAACAAAACCAGTGATTAATCCCCTTTGTACTCATTTAAAATATTTTCAGAAAAAAATAATAGGTTTAATATACAGAAAAATCATTCTCTTATAGACATTGAAAATTTAATAATATTTGTTTTGAACTGTGCTTATGTTGTCAGATAGAGCCCTGAGAAAGATAGCAAGTAACAATTACTTTTTGGAAGTTATAAAAGGCAAAATAGAGCAGATGTCTTTTAAATGACATAGTAAAATACCCAGAAGGATAAACACAACAGCTCTAGGAAAAGAAAAATTCTCTGCGTGTAATAATTTTGAACACGCCACTGTTGGAAAAATGCAGCAATTTATGTTCAAGTAATTAAACTGGTGAGCCAGGAAGAGATGGTCTAAGATAAGTTTAGAGAAAAAGTCCTTTGGATTAGAGACTTCTGTTCTAAAATGCATATTTCACTCGCACTGTAAATGAAAATGCTTATCATTACCAAAGATCTTTTATTATAAAACCAGAGTTTCATGAGATGAAAATTGAAATTAATAATTTGTTTGTTTGTTTGTTTTCTTTTTTTAGCAGAACAAACAGTCACAAGAATTTTAGAAATTTAACAAGGAAGGCTCAGTTAAGATTAAAGAAAATATATGCCATAATGTGTTGTGTTGATCTTGGTTGGCCATTAGCTGCCCAAAGCTGCTCTATCCCTCCTCTCCTCAGCTGAGCTGGGGAGAGAAAACACAGCCGAAAACTCTTGGTCTGGGAGGAGGATAGGAAGAGCTTTCCGTTGTGGACAAAACAGACTCAACTCATGGAAATTAATTTAATTAAATAAGTAAAATATTAATTGTCTTGGTTTGAAAAACAGCTATTTGCTAGGGAGGGACAGGACCTCC
>VXBR01006234.1:75254-95613 GCA_013400215.1 Cisticola juncidis | reverse complement strand
CTGGAGAAGGGATTTTCCCACCTTGGCCTCTCCCAAGATTCTGGAGAAGGGATTTTCCCACCTTGGCCTCTCCCAAGATTCTGGAGAAGGGATTTTCCCACCTTGGCCTCTCCCAATGTTCTGGAGAAGGGATTTTCCTTCTTTGGCCTCTCCCAATGTTCTGGAGGAGCGATTTTCCCACCTTGGCCTCTCCCAATGTTCTGGAGAAGGGATTTGCCCACCTTGGCCTCTCCCAATGTTCTGGAGAAGGGATTTGCCCACCTTGGCCTCTCCCAAGGCTCCGGAGAAGGGATTTTCCCACCTTGGCCTCTCCCAAGGCTGCCCTGAGCCTTGTCCTAACTTCCAGGCTGAGTTTAAAACCCAAATTTGCTGGTTTAAGCCACCAGGCGTGGGATAAAATCACAAATTTATCTCCAAGAATAAACCCAACTGATTTTCCTACAAATGTTAAAGGCAGGATGATCTTTTGAGGAAATTCCAACCAAGCTGGGCACGGCCAAAATAAAACCTTTAAATAATTAATTATTAATCAATCTGTGTCTCAGCTTTAATTAGGAGGTTCCTTCCCAGGGTATCAGCAAGATTAGGAGGATTGCAAGGACTCCTCTTCCTCTGGAGTCAATCCAAGCATTAAAAGTGGGAATATCCCAGCCAGTCTGTCCCAGAAATTCCAGGAATTCTTGGATTTCCACCAGAGAGGATGATTAAGTTGTCATCTCTCTTCATTTCTTTCAGTTACAATTAAAAAAAAAACAAAAAACTCCATATTTTGCTGTCCTTAGGCCTGAGGTGCTCTGCAGAATTCCCATGAAACACAATTTTTAAATTTTCACAACTTTGAGGGGGAGAAATTTTCACAATTTTTTACATATTTCTTTTCCTGGAGTTTTCACTGGCCCTGTTTTTATAGGAATTTTCCAGACAAATATTCACAGCTTGAGCAGAAAAAAAAAATTCTATTTTCCTGATTATGTCAGGGATTTTTAATCTTATCTCTCTCTAAAAAGCTCAACTCCTATTGTGCAAAAATGAAGCAAAATTAACAATCAGCTCTGACAGCTCCAAAGGGTTCAGTTCAAGTGTTCCCCACATCAGGATTTCCAAGGTAATTACAGGGAAAATGAGACTGTTAAAAGATGCAATTTCTCTCCTTCTTGTTCCTTGAGCAAATTATTTGCTGAGCCTCCCACTCCTCAGAGCAGCTGAGCAGCTCCCAGAGATCAGAATTATTATTNTTATTCTTATTCTTATTCTTATTCTTATTCTTATTCTTATTCTTATTCTTATTCTTATTCTTATTCTTATTCTTATTCTTATTCTTATATCAATTTAATATCAATTTTTATATCAATTTTTATATCAATTTTAAACCACACCAAACCCCAGGAAATTCAGCCACACAGATTTTCCCTGTCGATTTTTAGGCTGATTTTTTCTAAATTAGACTTGATGTTCCCCTGTGCTTTTACTGGGAAAGAAGCTCATCCCAAAGCTTTGCTGGGCTTCCAGAAANATATCAATTTAATATCAATTTTTATATCAATTTTTATATCAATTTTAAACCACACCAAACCCCAGGAAATTCAGCCACACAGATTTTCCCTGTCGATTTTTAGGCTGATTTTTTCTAAATTAGACTTGATGTTCCCCTGTGCTTTTACTGGGAAAGAAGCTCATCCCAAAGCTTTGCTGGGCTTCCAGAAAATGGGAATTATGATGGGATATGGGAATTATGATGGGATATGGGAATTATGATGGGATATGGGATATCCCATACTAATCCAGCGGGATTATTATGGGATAGACACTGCAGAAATCAGCAGCCCTTGGCTCCTGCCCCTCATTTGTTCTTCCCTTCTCTCTCAGGCTGAGTTTTAGAACCTTTTCTCCAAAAGAAAAGGTTTGAAAATCCTCAGATCTCCTTCCCCAGTTTTTCTGGGAGGAGCCAAACTGCCTGAAAAGAAGGAATTTTTATTTCCTTTTTTTCTTTTTAATTTTATTTTAGAGCTGAGCCATGACCCCAAGAACAAGAGAACAGAGCCTACAAAGAGCCCACTCTCATTCCCCAGAAGTCTTGGAAAACAGAGATTTTCCAAACTTTGCCCATTTTTCCTGCTGGAAAAGCCACTAAGAATAGTGGGGAAAGATGAAATCCAAAATTAGAGCAGCAACTTCATTTTTAGGCTTTTAAATCCACTTTTTTTGAGGCTTTCCAAGCTCAACCCCTCTTGGGAACAGCACAAGAACATCAGAATTCCATCACAGAATTCCAGACTGAAACTTCAAAGTTCTTAAACCCCAAATTCCACCTCTACAGAGCCAAAAATCGCTCCAACCCCACTTTTTTAGGCTTTTAAATCCATTTTTGAGGTTTTCCAAGCTTAAAGTCCCTTGGGAACTCTGCAGGAACACCAGGAGTCCATGAAGGAGTTCCTGGCTGAATTTCCAAACCCTTCAACCCCAGAATTCCTCTACAGAGCCAAAAATTGCCTAAAATTCACTTTTTTTAGGCTGTTAAATCCACTTTTTATGGGCTTTCCAAGCTCAACCCCTCTTGGGAACATCACAAGAATATCAGAATTCCATCACAGAATTCCAGGCTGAAACTTCAAAGTTCTTAAACCCCAAATTCCATCTTTGCAGAGCTAAAATTTTCCCCAACCTCACTTTTTTAGGCTTTTAAATCCATTTTTTGAGGTTTTCCAAGCTTAAAGTCTCTTGGGAGCTCCTCAGGAACACCAGGAGTCCATGAAGGAGTTCCAGGATGAATTTCCAAGCCCCTCAACCCCAAAATTCCACCTCTACAGAGCCAAAAATTGCCCTAAAATCCACTTTTTTTAGGCTTTTAAATCCACTTTTTATGGGCTTTCAAAGCTCAACATCACAAGAACATCAGAATTCCATGCTGAAAGTTTTAATTCCTTAAACCCAAAATTTCATCTTTGCAGAGCCAAAAATTGCCCCAACCCCACTTTTTTAGGCTTTTAAATCCAATTTTTTTTGGAGAACCCTGGAGAACCAAGGGAAAGCTGAGACTTGTAAGGAAGGGGCTTAGAGTAAGTTGGAAAAAATGAGTTTTAATGTCTCTTCCAACAGAAACCATTCCAGGATTTACACCCAGAAAATTGGGGGTGAGGATGTGACCAAGCCAACAATGGGAAAAGGGCTCTCCAAGATGGAGCATCCTGAGTTTCTGTCCAAAATGTGCTTTTCTCACATCCCAGATTCCCAAACACAGCCATGGAACAGCAGCTAAAAACAATTCTAAAAACAAAGTTAAAAACCAATTCCAGTGCCTGAGGAAAAACACATTCCATGGCCAATCAGAACAAACACTTCCAGATCAATTATCCAGCTTTTCTGACCACAAAATCCAAATAAAAGGGGGAAATCTGAGGATTTGTGCCACAACAAATTCCTGCTGCTGTTTCAATCCTGCCCTCTGTGTCCTCTCCTTTCCAGGAAATGGATTCTGGAATTGCCTTTTCCTCAATATCCATCCAAAACTGCAAAGGCAAAGAACTGGAAATATTAAACAAGACCTGACAGCACCAACTCCAAATCTGATTTATCCCAGGTTTTTTTCCATCTTAGCGATCTCCAGACTGAAATTTCTGTCTGCCCATCCAATAAATAAAAGGAAATTAAGATTAAAGGAAAAAGCATTTGGCATTCTGGAAATGCTCCCATGTTTCCCAGCAGCCACTTCCATATTTTATTTCAGGATATTTGAAGTGGCATCTTGGACAGCACTAATTTATTACAGGAGATTAAAGGGAAAAACCCTGATTTAGAGGGACATTTCAGCTTTCTTATTCCAGGGTTTTTCCTCAGAGCCAAAGCAGATGTTCCTGTTTCCTTAGACTGTGGTTGTTTTCTTTCCTTCTGGATCTGGTATTTTGCTTCTTGGGCAAATATTTGCATTATTTCTGATGCCAGGATGAATGATCAGCATTTTTTCTTTAATGAAAAAAAGTGATTTAGCTCATTCTGCGATTTTCTCCCAAATGAAGGGCTCTGAAGTGAGGTGAAAGTGGCAATTCCAGCATTTTCTCCCAATAATTTCTTCCCCAGCTATCAAAAACTCCTTTAATTGTGTGGAGTGATCCTTGCCCTGCCTCTTGCTGCACATTTTGGGAGTTTTTATCCAATTCCATCACTTCATTCCATGCAGTTAATGAGGACAGCCCTGTTCAGTAACCCCTGCTCCCAAAATCCCAGCGCTTCCTGCAGGAAATTCTCATTTCCCAGGGATCAGCTCCGGGTCAGGGTCCTTGTGTGTGACACCAGAAAAAATCTCCCCTTTTTAGGTCAAGTTACTCCATGCTGAGGATGCAGAGGGAATTGAAAAAGTGGAAAATCCAAAATATTGGGATGTAGGAGAGTGCCAGGGTGTTCTGAGAGGAATCCCAAGCTGGATCCATCCAGCCCCACCAGGAAAATCACAATTCTGGGCAATCACAGCGACTGAAAATGGAAAAAGCTGCCAGAGGATGGAATTCCAGGGATATTGGGAAGGAATTCTCAGCTGGGAGGGTGGGGAGAGGCTGGAACAGAATTCCCAGAGAAGTTGTGGCTGCCCCTGGATCCCTGGAAGTGCCCAAGGCCAGCCTGGAGCAGTTTGGGATAGTGAGGATTTGAGGATTTTTAATTTCTCTTCCAACCCTAACCAGTCTGGAATTCTGAGATTTTGAAGGCTGAGGCCTGGAAGCACAAAAGGATCATTTAAAACTAATCCAGGAGATTTTTCCACGCAATGAACGGGAAAACCCAAAACCCTTGAGGTTATTTGGAAAGAACAAGATATCCCAACACCCAAATATTTTATTTTTGGGCAGCCAGCGCTGCAAATATAAAAATACAACACAAAAATTCTCCAAGTCACAGGAACGACGCAACTTCTCCAGGGGTATTCCTATTTTATTCTTGGACAAAACCTGAAAATTTAGAGGACACACAACTCCCAAATGCTGAAATCCCCACCCAGCTCCCTGAATTCCCAAAGGAGCAGCAGCAGAGGAGTTTTGCAGTTCTCATTTTTCAGGATTATTTTGCTGGAAAGCCAAAGGGCATTTTTGTATTCCTGGAAAAACCCAGCAGGATTCCACTACCACGTGGGGGAGTTGGGGAGAGTTTTCCCAACTTTGCCAGGATCACAAGCAGAGAGAAGAGGATGGGATGAGTTGGTTTTCCAGCTCAGGGGCTGCAAGATCCTTGTCCCTGCCTGTTCCAGAGTTTCCTGGGAAGGGGCTGAGTGGGGAGCAGGGAAAGGGAAGCGCCAGCTCTCCCTCCTTGGGCTCCCAGATCCCTTCCCCCGGAGCTGAGTCACTCGGATCATGAATTCCAGCCTCACTTCCCAGTTACTATAACAACTTCATGGATTTCTTCTGGTTATTAATTACACTCAGCCCTAATCTGCTGCTCCAGGATCAGGCACTCCAGGAGAGCCTCCCTTCTCCCTTCTCCCTTCTCCCTTTTCCCTTTTCCCTTCTCCCTTCTCCTTTCTCCCTTCTCCCCTCTCCCCTCTCCCTTCTCCCTTTTCTCCCTTCTCCTTCTCCTTCTCCTTCTCCTTCTCCTTCTCCTTCTCCTTCTCCTTCTCCTTCTCCTTCTCCTTCTCCTTCTCCTTCTCCTTCTCCTCCTCCTTCTCCTTCTCCTTCTCCTTCTCCTCCTCCTTCTCCTTCTCCTCCTCCTTCTCCTTCCTCCCTTTTCCCTTCTCCCTTCTCCCTTCTCCTTTCCAAAGGTTTTTCATTCCCAGTTCTCTCCCACGTTCAGGTGCTTCCCTCATGAATCTGCTTCCACAGAGATAAGGAAATGCTGATACTCCTCCCTTTGAAAACTCAGAATAGAAGGAAATGGGTTTTTTCCTCAAAACAAACAAGATGCCCGAAATAAAACTGCAAAATCTGGGCCCTCAGCTGTTTTCCTGCAGCAAATGTGGAGCTGGGAACAGCCTGGAATATAATCCACTCCAACACGGAGGGAATGATCCCTTTGGAAGCAAAGCTGGGAGCCAGTGCGAGGGAGCAGCTGGAATTTGCTTTATTGGGCTGAATTGCACATCCTGAGGCCTGAACGGGAAACCTCTGGAAAAGCTGCTGGAAAAGGCAGGGAAAGGCACCAAACTCCAGGCCAATCCCGACTGTTGGACTGAGCACAGTGAGCCCCTTTTATTTTCCTCTGGATCAGCTTTGGAGCTGGAGAGCTGAAGGGACACCTCTACCCAGGAGAACAGAGGGATTTCCTTCCTTTTTCCTTTTTCCTTTTTCCTTTTTCCCCTTTCCTTTCCTTTCCTTTCCTTTCCTTTCCTTTCCTTTCCTTTCCTTTCCTTTCCTTTCCTTTCCTTTCCTTTCCTTTCCTTTCCTTTNAGGTCAGAAATAGACTCTCAATTTTAAAGAATTCTGAACATAACTTCAGAGCATTCTGACAAAATTAGAAGTTGAGTTGCAATTTCTCAGCAAGTTACCTACTAAACTGAGGTTATCCAGGAAAAAAAATCAACCTATTGCTGCCAACTGTGGTGCCCAAAATGTTTTCACTGATATAATAATGCCAGAAATACGATTCACAAATTCTCCTTTTAGTTATTCCCTTTCCCTTTCCCTTTCTCCCCTTTCCCCCTTTCCCCCTTTTCCCTTTTCCCCTTTCCCCTTTTCCCCTTCCCCTCCTATGGAAAAGTTTCCTCAGCCTGGGGAACAGGGAAGGGAAACAGGAAAAGGACATTTCCTGCTCCATTCCCACAGGGATCAAACAGTGCTGACCCCACAGAATCACAGAATTCCAGACTGGTTTGGGTTTGGGAAGGACCTCAAATCCCACCCCACCCCTGCCATGGCAGGGGCCTCTCCCTGTCCCAGGCTGCTCCAAGCCCTGTCCAGCCTGGCCTTGGATATTTCCAGAGATGGGGCAGCCAAAGATCCTCTGGAAAACCTCAACTTCACCCTCAGTAAAGAAATTTCTTCCCTCTCCACATCCCTCCCACCTGAATTCCCTCGGCTTGGGAACAGCCTGTGCCTCCTCACAAATGACTGCAGGTCTCTGATGGAAGTTTTGGCAGATTCCCAGAGAATTTACAAATGAAAATTCCAATATCACTTGATCCGTTTATTTTTAGGAATGTGTCTCCTGCTCGCTGAAAGGAAATGGTCCCACTTCAAATACCAGCCCAGAAATATGGAAAGCACTGGGTGCAATGGAAAACCTGCACTTCCTGCAGCTGGAATGGCTCAGGAATGAGGAATTCCTGCTTTTCTCCCCACTGAATTCCATAGTTTTAGGTGTGGAATGCAGGACTGAACTCATCTGCAGAGTACATTTTAAGCCCCAGATGGAGAACTCTCCTTTCCCCCTCCTCTGCAGGGAAAGGGGAGAGGCTCCAAGCCCACAGAATTCCAGCTGGGAAAGGAGCCCTCTGCAGATATTTTACACTTTAAAAAATCATGGAAATGATGATCTGATTCTATTTCCAGTGTGAAACCCCGCGCTGCTTTAGTCACTGAGCCACAGATAAACACAGGGGGAACATTTCTGTGCTGCCTCCAATTTTTTCCATCTCAAATGACAAATTTCCATGAATTTCATCCCTCTCATTAAAGGGCAGTCGTTACACACCTACAAATACCCTTTGAAAACCCATCAGTGCAACCACAATTCAAAAAAAAAAGACCTAATGGAAGTGTGGATCTGAAATCCAAACCAAAGCAGCTGCAGGATTCCCAGCATCGATCCAGGCTTGCTCCCAAGGGCACAATATCAATAATAAAAACCAAAATAGCTTTGGGTTCCTGGGAAGTGGAAGAACATCTGGTTTATCCAGCCAAAAATGTAGGAATTGCTGTGCTTGGAAGCAAATGGGGAGCACCAAACTGGTGTTGGATGCATGAGACAGCGCAGGATGGAGCAAAAAAGGGAATAATTCAACAACTCTGATGAGTAAAATGGGAAAAGGAATAGCCAGGAATGTTCCAATGTGACCATACACTGAATTATGGGAAGGGGAAAGGGAATTTTGGGGATTGGCTGCCATTCCATGAGAGGATTTGGGGAGATTTCTCCTGTTTTATAAACAAACAACCCCAAAAATGCTGCCTCAATTTTGCCACCAAAATCCACCCCAGGAACATCTCAGGTCATGGAAAAAGTCCTGTATTTCATCCAGGAAAACTCTCCAAAGCTTCTCAAAAGTCAGGAAGGGTCTGCTCAGAGCTAAATCATTATTTTTTAATCATAAAGCTTTTCTGGTTTTCCATGAGTCTAAATAAATCCCTTATTCTGTGCTTAGGAAATTCTTCCTGAATTTTCCTACACAGTCCCAACTCGAGGAATTAATTACAATTATTTTACACGACAGGAGTCTTGCACTAAATATTTTTATGCTGAGAGTGGGGGATTGAAAAACAAGGAAAGATGAAAAAAAATTATTTTTCTATTTGCCTGGGACTGGATTACTTTTCCCTTTTCTTAAAAATAACTGGATTTCTGGGAATATGGCTCCAGAAGGGCATGAAGAATGAGGTGAAATAAATGTTTATTTTTATAGTTCTTCTGGCCTGACTTCATTTGAATATTGCCTTGTTCTTGCTTTTCTGGGAAAAAGGCATGGAAAACCTTCCATTTTAATGGAATTGATTCATCAGTGACCCACAATGTTCCTGTGGCTCCTGCAGGAATAAGGAAAATGGGAAAAACACGGGCCCAGTTCTCCTCCAGAGCTGGACACACACAAATAACACATCAAGAACCAGAAGAACAGGCAGAGATTCCATGGATTCATTAGGAAAGGGCAGGGAAAGGGGGTTGCAATGGAATTCTGGGATGAATTCCAGGAAGGAAATGCAGAATTGAGAGCTGAATGCAGAGGAAAGAAGGAAGGGAAAGGAAAAGGCACACGAAAATAACTGAGGAATATTCCCTTCTCCCAGCTGGGAAGAACCAGTGGAAAGGGCATCCCAACAATTATTTTGGATGAATAATTACAGTTCTGGCAGTGAGTTTGCCATGAGGAGCCTCTTTTGGAATTGTCTCAGACAAGAGCCATCCAGGGAACCCTTGGGATCAGCAGGATGGTCCCAGACCTGCCCTTCCTGCCCTGGAACCCTCCTGGAGAGGCAAGAGGAGATTCTGGGACAAAACTTCCTGCTTTTCTCTGAGGATCCCAAAAGATCCACACAGAGCTTTCCATCAGGAGGAGAAGCACCTCTGGAAGGAGCAGTGCTGGGAATCCAAGCTCTCCAAAGAACATCCCACACCCTGCTCTGCTCCTCCTGCCCTCATCACTGAGGTCCTGGAGAAGGGGGTGACAATCTGGGACAATCTTCCTACTGTCCTCTGAGGATCCCAAAAAATTCACACAGAGCTTTCCATGAGGAAGATGGAAAACTCCTGGGAGATGGAGACTCCTGGTCAGTATTCCTGAGCATCCTGGGCCCCCTGAGAATCTGCTCTGCCTTGAGCAGAACCCCTCAAACAGAGCAGCCTTGCCCTGAAGGTTCCCAAATTCTCACACTGATTTCCTCCTCAAGAGCTCCTGGATCATTTTCTGCTTCTCCTTTGAGCTGCAGCTTCCAGAAACTGTGATTCCCAAGGATTCATCCTTTTGGAGTCCTCTCTTCCCAAAGTTCCTGCTCCCACTGTTTATAAGCACCCTTGGAAGTGTCCCTGCTGCAAGGAGGGATTTATCCCTCTCCAGATTTATCTCCCAGGAACCCTGGCAATCCCAGATTTTCTGTGCTGTTTATTCCAGTGGGATCCTGTCTGTGGCTTCCTCGAGCAATTGCTGAATTACAAAAGCATGAATGGGACAAAAATCAATGGCAAGAATTTCCTTTTCCATCTGAGCACAGTCCTAATCCTTGCCCCAAGCCCAGGAGGGATTTATCCCTCAGTGCCCATCCTGAAGACAGCAAATATTCAACCCAGATCCCTGGGAGTGACTCAGAGGCTCAGATTTGTTTAGCAACAAGGTTAGAAAAGGTTCTCTTCCATCAAGGGAAATTCCTCCCTTTTTTTTCTTTACATTTCAGATTTTAGGCACCAAAGCTGATTTCTGCAGTGAGGAAACTCCAAGTCCCAGATTCTTTCCAAGCTCCAGGCAGTGCCTTTATTTGCCTCAACTCCCAAAAGAAACCCAACTGCTTGGATGTGCCAGAGGCACCTGAGCTCACAGAGTAGCCCAGGCACAAACAAACCTGCAAACCTGGTGGTTATTTACTCAAGCAAAGGGGCAGCTTCTTGTTTCCAGGTTCAGAACCACTGAAATAAAAACACAGCATCCAAAAGAATCCTGAGGAGCAAATCCTCTGGCAGCTCCCCTCAGCTTCCCCATCAAAACCACGCAGGGGTTGCTGTCCCTGCAGCAGGTGGAGATTCCCTCTGGATCTGGGAGAGCTCAGGTGAATTCTCTGGCTCACATCAGTTTGTTTTCTGTTCCTCTCTGCCGTGCTCCCCTGCAGTCTCCAAGGCTGGATTGTTTCCTTGGATTTATTTTAGCTGACCTCCCTTTCCCCTCTTCTCTCTTCCTACACTTCTCTTGCAGCACAGCGAGCTCTGCCCGTGGTTCCACGAGCTCTGAACAAATCCAAGCTTTTATTCCAACAATCCCTGTCCCTGGAAGGCTTGGCCAGGGCAGGGAGCAGCTCCTGGGGAAGGGGTCTTGTGCTCTTTGTGGTGCCCCTGCCCCCCAACACCTCCTGTACTGCCAGGACCAGCAGCTGCTCCCACCAAATCTGCTGCCAAAATCAGGTCAAACGTGAGGTTTTATCCCCCAGCAAATTAATCAGAGAGCAAACGAGGCTGGGTTAACTCTAACAGCTCAGCAGGATGTTCTCAACAGCTGTCTGCACAGGAATATTCCAAATATTCCTCAAAAATGTCACCTCAGGCTGCATCCACCGAGCAGAGCCCAGCTCTTCCCAGAACACAAACCCCTGGAGAGTTTTCCATCCTCATCCAGGACACTCTGAGACACCAAGGGGACATCAGTGCCCTCACCCATGGGGACATGGGGATCCTGGGGGCTTCTGCTGCTTCCCTGTCACCCAAAACTAATCCAATTTACCCACTGAAATGCTGGAATTCCCTCACTTCTCCTGGAGCCCACAGGACAAGGGGAATGCTGAGATATTCCCTGGGCAACCAACAGGAAAAGATGAGGGGAAAATCCCGGCTGGGAATCCCAGAACCACAACAGGTTTTCATGGAAACTGGGTCCAAATTCCAGCTCAACTCCAGACCAAAGGGATTTTGTCCACTTGGCTCCAGCCCTCACAGTTTAAAGTCCATAATTCAGCATTTTTCTGGTGTTCAGTCCTGTGGGTGCCAAGTTTTGTAATTTTACCCCAAATAAGCACTTTTTTCTCTAATTTTGCTCTATAAAATATCTCACTCTAAGCAATATCTTTGCTCCATGCTGTCCCAATTCCCAACCTATATTTTCAGCACCACCAAGGTTGTCCTTAATTTCTCCCAGCTCCTGGATCTGCCTTGGTTCCACTTCATTCCCATGAGTAAAAATATCCACAACCCTCTTTGCTTGGCTTCCAGAGAGGAGAGAAATTCAGGAAAGGAAAAAAAAAAATCCCACAATCCACACATAAAATCCCACATGGACAGACAGAAAAGGGAGAAACAAAGACCAAAAAAGGGGAATTTTCTGGATTTTCCTCCCTTGAGTTATTTATAAACGAAGTGTATCCTTAAGTGGCCGAGCATGAGGAAAAGCCAAACTCGGGGTGCACAAAATGACATTTTTTAAGCACCTGAATAAGCAGGGATTTAATCCAGCCTCATCCTCTAATCTGTTTTCTCATCACTGCCAGCAGTGCCAGATGCTGCAGCAGAAAGTGCAGGAATTCCACAGGAGGCAGACATGGAATCATCTGCTCTCCCAGGAAGTTCCCTCTTATCTCTCACACTGCTTTCAAACACAAAGGATGAACCATTTTATCTTTTCTTTATTCTCTAAAAATTGTCTTTTTCCTTGTGCAAAGTTTCTCAGACTCCTGGTTTCTTCTTGATTGACAGGAATTATTTTGCCAAGTTTTGTGCCTCAAGAACACTCTGGTGAATGAGCCCTTGGTTTAATTAGACATCTAATGAAAAATCAAGTTAAAAATTAAATTCAAAGGCTGGGATTTTTCAATTTTGCTGCATAACCAAGAGAAAACTTCTTAATTTACTTTCTCTGTACCATTCTTCAAACTCTTTCTAAGACTCTGACCTGAATAATGGATACATCCTTGAATTATTTGGGATATGAAGGGCTCACAGATGAATGAAACACTCAGAGATGTAACAGGAAGCACAGCCTGGTTTTAGCAGCAACAGGAAGGTATCAATTTGTTCTTCTTTTTGTAAAAACAAGCTTGAAGCTGAGAGCTGCTTTCATAATTAAAGAAACTCCACTGAAATTCACCTACCCCACTCAAGCATCCCCCTGCATCGCCTGAAACCAAAACACTGCAGCAGCAAGGAGCCCAAAGTGAAGCTGACAAATTATTTTCATTCTCTAAACTGAAGGAAAAGAGGGGGAAAAAAACACCCCAGAGCATGAGTAATAACATCAGGTTAAAATCCCTTTCCTTCAAAGCAATATTTCATATAAATATCCACTTGTCTGTTTGCAACAGGCATCAAGTTGGAGTTTTTTACCTCATTATTTGTCCTACACCTTTCCATTACTTTCCTGATCTGCTAAGGCTGTATTTATCCCACTGTCACAATTACCCAATTTTATCTGCTGAGGGAACCATATAAAGATTGGAAATTGGAAAGACAGGCACTTAATTTAAAGGAATAAAGGTGTTTCCAAGCACTGGCTTTGTCACTATTTTCCCCGAATGTTTAAAACTTCCCACATTGCTCCATGGACAGCTCCACGTGGATCATTTCCAAGGAAAGGATGTTTGGGTTAAACAAACCATCCCAATTAAAAATTCCCATTTTAGGCAGCATTTTCCAGCTCTGCCCGTGTCCATTTCAAACATGGAAATTCCAGGGATTTGACTGGAATGACTTTTTAAAGGAGCCTTGTGTTCCCAGAGACGATTACTCAGCTAATCTGGGTTAAGCTTCCTGATGGATAAATCAGGATTTGAATGCTGAATAAGGAGAGGTTTCCATGTGACATGGGAAGAGCTGGGAAGTAAATACAAAAGTGGTGGAGAAAACCTGAATATGTTGTTGGAAAAAACAGCCCAAAAGGCTCAGTATCGTCCTTTACTTCACCTTCACATTAAAGCATTGCACTAAAAATTATCTCCTGGAATCTAAAATGTCCAAAAAGGAGAATAAAGTAGGATACAGCTGTACCTGGAGCACCGGAGCAGGCACAGGGAAACATTAAAATAGATGAGATGACAGCAGAAACAGAGAATTCCAATGAATAATCTGCTAGGAAAGGCACTTGTTGTGCTAACAAGCTTTTATTCCAGATGATTTATGGATCACAGATTTGTTCATAACCTTTTTAACCATCAGCTCCGAACACTACAAATGAGCATCTCTCTCACAGTGGCCTAAAAAAGTTCCCTGCTCCACTGGATTTATGACCTGCAAATGCAATTATTCAGCTTATTCACTGCTGCTTCCTATGGACACCAGGATTCCAGGGGAAAAAATAAAAGGCATTGTGTGGATTCTGCTGGGGAGAGTCTCATGCAAGAGGGATCTACCGGGGATTCTCTCTTCAGGGGAGGATCTCTTGGGATGTTCCCTGTAGCAACAGATGCTGAGCATCACACAAAACAACTCCGTGCCCTCGTGGCTGCATCCCAGCCCCAGAGACCACGGCAAACACCTCGTTCCTCAGCAGAACTGATCTGTAACTCCACCTGAGGAGGGGGAAAAGCTCCTAAGGGAACAGCTCTCAGATCCCCTCTGAACTCGCAGCTCCCACCAGCTCCGAACTGGGCAAAGGAGGCTCAGGAAAAACAAACAGACTCAAAGCACATGGCAGGGAGATGATGGGGAGGAAATGTCTCCGCAGAGGAGCGCCGGGAGGGCTCTCCCCGGCCGGAGCTGGCGGATGGANTTTGTTTTGTTTTTCTCTGATGGCCATGTGATTCCCCACGACAAAACTTAACCGGGGCCACGCGAACACCCCACAAGTGACTCGGTCCTGGGGCTCCNCGGGGAAGGGCTGGGATGCCCGGGAAAGGCTGCGCTGCCCGGGATGGGCTGCAGATCGCTCCGGGGCTGGTCTGCGATGCCCGGGGAGGGCGGCCCGGCGGGGCAGCCCCGTCCCGGGCGCTGAGGGCGCCGAGCCGGGAATGCGGCTCCACACGGCAGCCCCAGCACGGCCGGATCGAACGGGCGATCCCGGCAGGAACCCGGGGCAGAAGGAAAACAGGGAGAAACGGACGGGAAATAAACACGTACACAGAATACCTATAAGGTGCAGAGAGCGCAGAAATAAAGTGATTAAAAAAACAATTAAAGTGCACATTCGCTCTCTGGCAAACCGCAACCCTTGTTTCTNCAGGCTCGGCTCGGCTGCTCGCCCGCCTTCCCTTCGCTCCCCGCTCCTCTGCTCGCCTTCCTTTGCCCCTGCTCGCCTTCCTTTGCCTTTCCGCCCCTTCCTTTCCCTCTCCTTCCCCGCCTGCTCCTCCGCTTCCCTCCCCTCTCCGCTCTGCTCCTTCCTTCCCGTTCCCTGCGCGCTCGCTCCGCTCTCCCCTCACGGTTCCGCCCGTCCCGCCCCGCTCCGTCCGGCCCTCCCCCGCCGCAGCCGCGGCCCCGGGGCCACCTCGGCCGGGTCCGAGCCAAGGCGAGCTCCGGGAGCGCCTCTGCAGCAAATCCAGCCAAATTCCAGCCTGGATGGGCTGGGAGCAACGCGGGCTGGTGCGTGGCATGGCTTGCCCATGGCGGGGGTGGGATGAGGGGAGCGCTGAGGTCCCTCCCCAAACCCAAACCAGGCTGGGATTCCGAGGAATCGAACACAAATTTATCATCGCTTATATCGAATCATTGCATCCGCAGGGGCAGCAGGAGAGAGGAGGTGGTTTGGGAGCTCTCCCTAGGGGATGCTGCCTGGAGCAGAGGACACTGCACAGCCAGGGGAGGAGCAGGTACAGAGCACAGCTGGGATGGGATTTTGGGGAGGAATTCCCTCCTGTGAGGGAGGTGATGCTCTGCAAACAAGAGCTGCTCAACTCAGAGATTTCGTGTCCCATGAAATGTCCCATGTCCCTGCTGCCCGGTCACACCACCCCAAACACCCAGCAGATAAAGGGTAATTCTCTTTATATGGTTTCTTACTTCTGTTTCATCCTAAACACGAGATCTTTGGGTGTTTGATGTCCTCATCAAAGGCCAAGTTTCTGCAGCAATAACATGAAGAGTTGGCTCACATGGTAAAAGAGGAATTTTCTGGTCTTCAGGGCTGAGGAGAAGCATTTAAAAGGCTTAAAGAACCCACCCCAATTCCCCAAAACCTCAAGAGTCCAGCAGGGAAAAATAAAATCTGGGTTTTTTTGTGGATGACACACCACCCCTTGATTTTTTCCAGGGATTCATGACTGCAGCCTCTGAGAAGTGAACAGAAGGCTGCTGTGTTGGGATTCCTGCTCGAATCCCATCCCATGGCCCAGGATCCCACAGACCCACAGGGCAGACCACAACAGATCTTGATAAACCACTCTTGATGCAATGAAAGAACAATATTGAATGAAAGTTTTGTGCCAAATAATCATGCAGAGGAGAAAAGATTGTCTGTCCAGCTCAGTAAAATTAAGAGTTAATTATTAATGGAGAGATTTCTGTAACATACAGGAGTTTCTTTTAAAATGTAGAAGTCATTATCAATCAAATTTCAACGTGCCAATGCCTTTTACAAAATTTGGGCTGAGGTGAGGAGAACCAAGGTGAATTTTTGTCCCTCTCTGCTGCCTCTGGACACAGATCATGTGTGAGGAATCTGGCCCAGAGTTTGGTGTGCAGAGGTGTTAAACCTGTGAAACTCCACAGAGAATTCACTTCTGCAATCCTGCCCTGGATTCCAGGTGTAAACCCTGTGCTTTGGGCAAATCTTTGGAATATTTAGGAGTTACCTCTTCTGAGCAACACAGATGAGGACAGGATACAGAATTCCCAAACGGCTGAGAGAAACTCTGCTCTTCCAGACTACAAGGCCAGGGAAATTCAACTGCTGCTCTTGGTCATTCCCAGCCTGCAGGCAGCACATCCAAGCTTTTCAACTCCCTGGCAACGGGAGAGATCAGCACTCCCGATTCAGGCAGCGATTCAGAGCTGTGGATGCAATTCCAGAGGCTGGGAACAGCGGCAGTGCTTCACCCTGCTGGGAAGGGCTCTGTTCTGTTTGCAGCAGCTCCCAGGGTTCCTCCTCCCTTCCCTGCCATCCCCTGGAGCTTGGATGATGCCAGGAGGGAATGCTGAGAGCAGGAGGGTGAAACGAAGGAGCTCCTCAGAGCTGTGATCGCATCACAGGCTCGGGTTACTCTCATCTCCTCTGCTGAGTGTGCCAAGCCAGCTCCAGGAGTCATTCCTGGCACTGGGATATTCCCTGAGCACTCCCAAAGGGAACCCTGAGAGCTGCAGCACTCCCTGCCCAGCTGCAGGCACCAAATCCCACTCACAGGCACCAATTTTTCACCAGTGAGAAGCTCTGGCCATCCCGAAGGACTTCACATCCATAAATCCGTCTGAGATCCTGCCAGCCTTGGGAAAAGGCACTTCCCGGTGGCCACCCCTGTGATCTCCCTGCCTTTGTCCTGCCCACAGCTGCTCTGAGCTCTCCAGCACGCAGCAGTCACACACAGAGGCTCTGAGCTCATCTTTGAGGTCATCTTGAAGGCCCTTTTCAACCCAAACCTGTGAATTCCTGGAGGTTTTTGGTTATCCTGCTTCTCTTCCTGGCCAAACCTCCCCATTCCCGGGAGGGTCCTCAGGGAAGCTGCTCCAGGAGCAGCTCTGTGACAGCACAAAAGGGGATAAGGAATTCTGCGGGCAGTCAGGAACTGGACAGCTCCCTCAGCAAGAGGCAGGGAGGCTCCTCTCTCTTCCCAGCTTTTAACCTGGGATCCCGCTGCCTTCCACACAGGAATTCCCAGGATAATTCCCATGATAAAGGGGAATATCCCTTTCTCCGTGTTCCTCCCCTGGCAAGGTCCCAAAAACAGGCAGGGGGTGAACATTTCTGGGTGAACCCTCGATTCCAGAGCTCTGGAGTGCCAGGACACTGGGAATGGTTTCCAGAGGCAGGGCTAGATGGGAGATTGGGAATCAGGAATTCCTGGCTGGCAGGGTGGGGAGGCCCTGGAATAGAATTTCCAGAGAAGCTTTGGCTGCCCCTGGATCCCTGGAAGTGTCCAAGGGGCTTGGATGGGGCTTGGAGCAGCCTGGGATAATGGAAAGTGTCCCTGCCCATGGCAGAGTTTGGAATTAAATGGGTTTAAATCTCTCCCAACCCAAACCATTCCATGATTTTTTTTAAATGCCAACACCACAGAGGTGATGCACAGGAATCACTTCAGCAGTAACTCAGGAAGATTTTTGGGATCCATTATTGACACAGAGCTCTTACAGGTCCAGGTGATGCTTTTCCTCATTTTCCTGTGACATGAAACCATTTCTGTCCCATTGTGGTGCAAGATTCCCACATCCCCAATCCTCCAGCCAAAAAGCTCCCTGGTGAGAGGAAGAGCATTCCTGATATTCCTGACCCCTTCCCTGGAGCACGGCAGCTCTAAAAAGCTGGTCCAGCTTGGTTTCTGCAAAGCAAAACTGTCTCAGGATCAAACCTGAGGATGTGGATCCTGTGAGGATTTGTTTTCTCTGCTAGAAAAATACCAAAGCAATGTTTGTGGGAGGGAGGCTGGGGGAAAAGTCCAACTTCCTAAAATAGGAAAACTGTTGCACTCATTTCATTTTTTCTCCTGAGGAGACTGAGAGGCAAGAAAAAAAAAATAAGCTGGCAGATGTCTGTGGTTGTGCTGAATGCACTCAGATCCTTGGGTGATAAATGTGGCAGGAGAGCTGGAACAGAACAGGATAAATGGATTCAGTGAGGTCCTGTCAAAGGATCCATTTCCCATTAAAACAAGAGGGAGCAGCAGGAAATTCTGGAATGAGAATGGTTGATATAAACAGGAGGGGGCCTGGTTCCTGTGCCCTCTAACACACCCCAGGCAGCCTCAAACATCCACTGAGACCATTTGGGGGTATTTTCCCTGATTTTCTGGATGCCCTTCCCTTTCCAAAATCCCTCTTTTCAGGGAGGATCAGGAGATTTCTTGGCACTGCCCACACCAAGCAAAGCCAGCCAGGGACTCCCTACAGGATTTTTTTTGCCCTCTGTGCCCTCAGCTCATCAAACCCAAATGTCTTTGTCATCTTCCCTCCTCTTCCATAAAGACCTTGGTGCCAGGAAAAGGGATTCAGGTGAAAACTGAGGGAGGCTGAGGATTGTTGGGAGATTACCATGACAGGATGGAAACTGGGAAAATAAACAAATACCCCAGATACTGTATGAGATCCGTGAATTAATTAATTAATTGGGCAGAATTAATGAATGTTTGTGCTCCCTTCTCTGTCCCTCCAGCTGAAGGAGCTCATGGATATCAAATAAACGGGAATTAAATGGGATATAACAGATGCTGGGACCAGGCAATGGAATTTCCCCTCCCCATTTCATACCAGGAGTGGAAGAATTGTTGGTTTTGATATCAAGAGGGAGAGAGGAGCTGAGCCAGGAGGGAAGAGGTGCAGGGCAGACATTCCATCCCTCCTTTGCTTCCTGGAGCTTTATTAGGGATTTGTTTGGGAGAAGTGAGTGGAGCAGCAGCTGTGCAGTGAAGGATGTGCTTCCCACCCTTCCAAAAATCCCTTTGGGAGGCGTTGATGAGGTTTTTCACTCCCAGGAGTGGCTGAGGAGGCTGCTGTGGGTTCCTAAATCCTGCATGTGAATGGATAAACCAGCAGCACAGGCAGCTCCCCTCCAGCAGGTTTTTTCCCTAAAAAAACCCAACCAGCTTTCCTGGGAAAGGGGCAGGAGCTGATGGAGCCACTGGAGCTTTTTATTCCTTTGGAAATGCTGGGCAGTTTTACAGGCAGACACTTCCCTGGAGCAATGCCAGAGCTGGAATGGAACCACTGGAATTTCTCATCCACAAAGCAGCAGGCAGGAGATGGGAAGAGGAAAGGATTTGTCACAGCCCCAAAACAACGAGGGGAAATCCATGGAGGATTTCTCCTTCTTTTGGAAACCCAAGTATTTTGGTGAAAGGCAACAGCAAGGAACATTTCCTGGGATGTGAGGCTGAGATCTCAGATTCCCAATTTTCTCTGTAGCCTGGGCTTTAGGAGGCAGGATGGGCTTGAATCCTTAGCCACAGGCATCATCCCTGACAGAGCTGGGAAGTGCTGGATGCTCTGGATAAAAACATGAAACAGAGCAGCAAAAATACCAGCATGAAGGTGGATTAGGATTGTGTTGTGCCTGCTCTGGAAAAGCAGGATGTTCCCACTGCCTCAAAGGTGCCACCAAGGGATCAGCTGTTGGCTTCAGCAGGAAGGACAGGAAAAGGTGAATTTTCCAGGCAAGGAATGGAGGAAGGAAGAAGCTCCTGTCACTTTTCTCTTCTCTTTTTCTTCTTTTTTTTTTTGTGCTGCAGCCTCCCTGGATCAGCACAGTCTCCTGACTCCTCTTCCTCCCCCTCAGCACAGCCTGGCAGACACAGAACTGACTCATCCCACCAAGATTTTGGGGAGCATCCCAAGCCCTGGGAGGCTCCAGGAGGAGCTGTGCTGGGGAATGTTCTCCTCTCTGAACCCACAGCCTGTCCCAGCCCAGTTTATCCAGCTGGAAGAAGGATTTGTGTCTGGAAGCTGATGAATCCTGGGAATAAATAGCCACTGACAGGATTATTCATCCTGCAAAACAGCCAGGGCTGAAGGTCCTTGGATTTGATAGAGGAAGAAGCTAAAATTTGGTCTAAATAAACACAAATAACACATTGAAGAGATATAAGATTAAAGCTTGAATTCCTCATGGAATGTGATCCTGGAATGGTTTGGGGTGGGAGGGAGCTCAGGGATTATCCTGTCCCCCTCCATGGCAAGGACACCTTCACTGTCCCAGGTTGCTCCAGCCTGGCCTTGGACACTTTCAGGGAGAGGAAATCTGTGCCAGGCCCTGCCCACACTCCCAGGGAGAGCCTGGGGAGTGCCCAGGGAAGGGATTTTCCTCCCTGTGAAGAGCTCATTTAATTAACATCAGCTCCCTAAAGCCACACCAAAGCGGTGGCCATGAAGATTTTAGCCTCTAATCCTGGGATTGGTTTATCTGGAGGGGGAGAAGGGATCTCAAATTGGCAGGAAAGGTTCCACTGTCTTTTTGCCTACAAAAAAA